>JAUBNY010000700.1:5685680-5720809 GCA_032275445.1 Crypturellus soui
GAAAGGAAAGGAAAGGAAAGGAAAGGAAAGGAAAGGAAAGGAAAGGAAAGGAAAGGAAAGGAAAGGAAAGGAGAAAACTACCATGGAGTTAAAATATGTGAAATTCTATTTCTACTTTAATAATGAAACAAAGAAATTTAAGACAGTAGCAAGCCCAAATATTCAAAATCAGCCCCAGATAAACAGCAAAAAGAGACAAGGATGTAAACTTAAAGCTCAGGTTCCGTGTATGATTCTCATGAGAGTCACGGGGCTGGAAGCACTCCAAGAGATCAGTCTGTCTCAAGGCAGGATTATCAACACCTCCAGCACCTGCCCGACCTGGAGAGACCTGGAGAGATAGGATCCTGGGGAATACCTTGGTAACATACATGCATCTTTGAAGCATTATATATTTTCCAATGCAGTCTTTTTCTTCGTTTCTTTTAGCCAGTTTTTCTTCCATATAAACATGTTTTGCTGAGACAACACTGTGATCTCTTGTTTCATGCAGATAAAATCTATTCAAAAGCAATTTAAAGGACTATCTGAAAATAATGTCTACATGACGGGATACCTAGTGTCAAGCAGAATATAGGAAAGTAGGAATTGACTGAATTTAAAGTACAGCATGTGGGTTAATAAATGGATCATTTAATCTCAGCTACACATAGACCTTTATTTTCCAATCTGAAATCATTTTCAGTGTTATTTGCTGTGATGTCAAAATTGATGCTCTAGAAATTCCATACAGTTGTACAGAAGTAGGATGGTTTTCATTTTAAATGAAATAAAAATAAATAAATTAAATTTAAAAAAAAAGTTTTGAAAAAGATAGAAAACCCAAATTGTGGTTTAAATGTACGATGGATAAAGTCCTGCTAAAGCCACTGCCTATATCCTTAGTTTTTTTGAAGCTGGTGGTAACAAAATGCTAAGATGGGTACAGATCTGCAGCAGCCCATGCAATTTAGTGCTGCCTTTCAACTTAACACCTTTGAGTATCTTGAATAAAAGCAAGCTCTCTCTTCTCCTAATTCTCTGAAGACCAATTAGATTGGTGTTCTCAGAGCAGCCTAATTCAAACTATCAGCAGTCAGCTCCTCATGAAATTAAATTATGGCTATTAATGGCATTAGTTTTAGTAATAATGTGGCTGAGTAGAATGATGACTTCTGGATGACAGAGGTGGATCCCCTTTTCTGTCTGAGATCTACCTCCCCCTTACAGGACAAAAGTCTGTACCACCAGGTTACAAACTACACCGGAGGGCAGAACCCTGCATTACTCTGTGTTTTATACCATTTACCCAGTTGCATTTGGATGCTCAAGCTTTTAAGAGATCATGCAGTATTAACTGAATTAATATGAAAAAGAAAGAAATATAAAACTTAGGGAAAGAGTAAGCAATTACAAAAACAAATGAAAAAATGAAACACTTATACTTTCTTAATACCATTTATACACATCTCCAGATTTTAAACAGCAAAATCTCATTTCAAAGTACAATAATGTTCAGGTATATATAAGTAAGAAATTTCTTATGACAATTAATGGCATCAATTTAGGCATCAATGGCTTTCCCTAAATACCAAATCTATGCTAGATTTTGTGCTCTACATGTTATTAGCATTTTACTGTTGCAAACAGAAGATAAGGTATAGAGCCCTTAAGATGAGAAGAGTATTAAATAATGCATGCTGTAATTGAAAAGTAAAAGGCAGACAGCATCAAAACTCTTCCAGGCAGTGTAATGGTTTTATCTATTCCTGAAAATGAGTCATTATAATTCAGCAAATGCATGCTCACCAATCTTAGTCTGCACAAAAGTCTGTTACAGTTTATGTAATTGTGTGTGACTCAGGAGAATATCTGATTAAAAAAATACAAAAAAAATCTTTCTTATTGAGAAATAAATTTCTTTAGAAGTGAAAGACCACCTCCTTTTCTGATATTATCTGAAGGAAAGGAGTAGGGGAACTAAAATTGTAACAACCTTCCAATATATATCACAGTGCAAATGAAAACTAAAAGCAATCTGAAAATGATTTGCTTTTTGTTAAGAGTAAAATATTCTAGCTGAAAAATATTTTTCTTGAATCTTCCTGTTGGTAAACTTGCAGTTTCCAGGTTTTATTCTTTACTGAAGCAAATAAAAATCTCAAAATCATAAAATTCTTCACAAAATAGAATTGCTCAACAAGACATTGTAAGTGCAGGTTTAATTGCTCTCTCCTAAAACTCTAAATATACAAAATAATTTGCGGTCTTCTCTTCTTTGCATCTTCTTTGCCTTCCTCTTCCAAATATAAAAAGAAATAAAAAAAGTGAAAGTGAATTACTCAGTTCAGAATGTGAATTAATAAATCATGAATTAATAAACCTCCACTGAGAAATCAATCAGTTTCAAAATGTCACAAAAAACATCTCTATACTGTCTTCTGTCATAGTCAGATTGCACTCTAGATTCATGCAAACAGACACACATCATGCATATATATGTTTCTTAGTTGTAGATAATAAGAGAAAAAAATCCATTAATTTACTTTTCCAAGGTAACAAAACTATTTGGTACATTATATCTGACCTCATAAAAGAGGAGAGAAGAGAAAGCAGTAACTTGAATGTGAGAGGAATAGCAAAAACAAAACAATAAAAATAAAAAAAAATCTTTTAAAAGTTACAAGTCCACTTCTACTCTATATTTCTTTCCTACCTGCAATCAAGCAATATCAACTTCAGTGGAATCAGTGTATTGTCTGCAAAATCCTTTTGAAAATATGATGATTTAATTTTTCTGGATTTCTTGCTTAGAAATGAAGGGCTATTAATAAGCAAACATTTCATTACAGAATGTATTATAACGCCAAGTCACTTTACAAAGAGTTCACTAATAAAAAATACAGCAATGAACAGCTGTCTTTTCGCTGTGTTAATATTATCTTTTCATGAGCTGCCAGCCCTGACACTTAAAAAGCAACTGCTACCACCTCTTCTGTCACTGGTGGTTATGTTTATATTCTTACAGAAATGTGACAACTGGTAAAGCTCAGGAAGAGAAATGGAGAAAAGTTAGTTTTCAATGGATATGAAATGGAAATACCAGTGCAGAGAATTATTACACATATTAGTAAATGTCATAAGAAATTTTGAAATAATGTAACATCTGCTTATCTGATTAACTTTAGTAATGAATAGGAAATGTGTCTAGAATTTCGAACACAAACAGATATAGCACTATGTGCCTTGTAACAAGTCCAAGACATTTTTGCAACAAAACAAAATAAAAAGACATTTCTTTTCAAGTAGCCTGGAGGCGAAAGCACTAATCTTAGACAAGGAAAAAGATGAATTAGTTCCTAAATACTTGTCTTATGACAAGCAAGATTAGAAAGAGAGCACAGAGTCATCTGATAATTAGAAACACTCACTTGCAGGTACAGAAACATAGTCAGGTGGGGACTTTATCCCAATATTCTCCGGAAGTCTAAATGAGCTTTCTCATTTACTGGACATTGTTCTGTTTGGCATCTCTCTCTCTCTCTCCCTCTTCTATTTTGATCATAAATATTCAGGCCTGAGAATGTTTTTCCCCATTAATGTTCTGACATTGGTACCTTCCCACCTATCACCTTCTTGGGGGAGATGTGGGGGATGAGGCGAGGGGGGGTATCTATGAACTGGCATCCCCTGGTGAAAGCTAATCTTGGCCAAAAACGCCAGTGCTAATTATCCCGCAGGCTTCGGTTACCACTGCCAACGAAGGCAAGGCTGCATGTCGCTTTTCTGTGTTATGAACAAGGTCAGACATTGTTACTGCTGAAGCAGAAATTGTCTGTGGTACATAAAAATAGAAGGAAAAAAAAAGGAAAAAATAAAATTCCCATCAATGAGCACATAAAATATATTTTTAAAAAATCAAAAATAATTCAGCAGTAGGGTTTGCCTTTTGCTTATTATAGTAATCTCCCTACTTTTGCCAAAAAAAAGGTGGAAAAAATAACCTCTAAGCCTAAAAAGTATGTAAATGTGGAATACGCAATTCATATTGGAATGATTTTTTTTTTCAGGAAACAGAAGCTCTCTGGCCTTACAACTCCCCAGTACAGCTCCCTTTGTCATTATTTTTGCATTAGTAATGGAAAAGAAAAATTCCTATCTAGAATCACCTTCAAAGAAATCCTAGTGCTCCCCGATGCCGGGGGAGTTACGGCAGGGAGATGCCCTGGGAGTTTTACAGTGTCCCCTCCCTCCACAACAGCTATTCATGTGGTTCCCTCATAATTACATCTTGAGCAGAGTGAATCAATGAATTTAAGATATTATGAAGGAAAGAACCTATCCTCTACAAAACCTTACTTTCTTACTTTCCAACTGTGCTGGAAACACCTCTTTTTTTCCAAATAGTAACACGTAACGTGTTACTCTTTGGCCCCTCAGAAACACAGGCTATTGCAAGCCCATCAAACCCATCTTCTCTTTGGAATTTTGCAGATTCTTACAACTTTCATTAACAACAAACCTGAAGTGCAAACAAAAGAAATTTGTTTGTTGAAGAATGGTGCTACAGCAGCAGGGAAATCACTGACAACAGTGTTAAATGTAGATACTGCTATTTATTGAATACTATTTTGGACCAAACAGCCCTGTTAAGGTCATGAGCCACTGCTCATTACCCAGGGAATGCCCAACCCCACCTGGTTACCAGCACGAAAACTAGCGACCATCTCGGAATCGGCTGAGACAGGACAATGCAAACCTGCGTCACACAGATAGATTTGATACATGAAGGACCCCACAGAAAACAAAGACCTGCTGAAGGGACATTTTCAGCTGTCTGCCACTTTAAGAAATCCCTGATAACTCACTCCTTTAAGAAATCAAGCAAAGATGTTAGGAATCAGGAGGCCAGAATAGCTGCTACAGTAGGGGAAAAGAAAAAAGAAAAAGAAAGAAAGAAAGAAAGTGCATAGAACAAGCAAAAGCACCCAAGGTCACATCTGAGAGGATCGCAGTCACATTGTGACAGAAACTGAATTTGAAAATGGTTTCAATGCAAGAAATTGCGAACGGTGAAAGAAATGTTATAACGGACAGATTAGCAGCCTTTATTAACACAGAGAGCAGCCAGAATGGCTGACAGGGAGAGTGCAATGGCAGCAGAGGGAGGCCCAGTGAATTACAAAGTTGACAGTTAGAGCTGAAATACCCTTTTGCAGAACTGTATAAAACAGAAGATACACCGTGCCAGGCATTGCACTTAACGTGTGCAGATATTGCCTTAACCCTTTGAATGTAATACCCCATTTTTCTGAGTCTTTCTGGCTCACTGCTTGACCTTATACTGATTAGTTATTTGTCACAGGAGATCTGGTTTAGTATTAGACCACCTTTTATCTCCTTTTTCAATTACTGATAGTCTATCTCATCATGCTTTCAACCAGGAGGTAGATTAAGTCACCAAGCTCCTTCCGAGACTTGCTTTTCTATGTATTATCTTAACACTTTGCGTTGAGCACTTAAGGATAAAAGGCTTAGTAAAATGTGCTTTACTCACTGACAGAAATACTATTTTTTCTGCTTACTATGTCTAATTCAGAAGACTGAAAACCTATTAACAAGGGCTATCTGATGATTCTGGTATCTCTTTATATGTTTAAGAGTACAATCGATTTTTTTCTATCTACATAGCAGGCAGGTAAATCAACATTATCAATCTGATGGACTCTTCTCCCCATAACTAAGAAATCTGTGGTAACTCTTTTAAAGGACATAGACTACAATACATAACTCTGTTTTTACTAGTAAAAATCCTTGATTTACCATGGAAAAGGCTGTAAAGTGACAAAATTTTACTTAATTGCACTTTGTCCGCTGGTTTAGAAATATTCTGGGACATCATTTAAACGAACTGAACAATAGCAGTACCACTGGAAAGCTCTGAACATAATCTGAGAACTGAAAGAGTCTTCGCCAGTTACCTACTTTACACTTTACTTACACAGAAGAGCAACTTAAAAGTTCACAAAGGTTGGATTTGTTCTTCCTTGTTCCACATCTCAAAGAGCTTTTCAGCAGACATACCTACTGTTCCTTTGCAAATGGATGAAGCAGGTCAGCAAGGTAAATCTTGAGGAGAAGCAAAATTCTTTGTCAGCACCAGGGAAAATTCTCCTCTAATTTAAACTGGTAGCTTTATTGAATTCATGGTGAGGTGAGCAGATTGGATCACAGAATTCAGAATACTATAAAGCAAAATTAAATGGGCTTCATCTTTTTATTCTTCTCCAGGACATACATCTTATTTCTTCTGTATACAAGTACATTTTCAGTGATAAAATCTTGAGAGTACCTCAAATAGCCAAATGTCAGAAGGTCCCTGGGTAGCTTATTTTGAGATGTTTGCTTTCCAGAGCTTAATGGGTGTCCGGGCTGCCTGCCCAAGTTTGGGGAGAAGATGGGCACTTCAGAAATTCAGAGCTGATAATGGTGCTGCCAGAGTCATAGCGGGGAGCACGTGTCTCCTACAGCTCGACAATGGGAAATGTCAGGGCTGAGGCATTACCCGTTCTGTACGTGTCATGCAACAGCCCTGCCATAAAATACACATGTATCTACGTGGCTCTCCTCTGATACGAGTGCTCTCACCATTAGGACCAAGTCTTGCTCTCCACTTGGCAGCTCTCACACCGGCAGGTTCAGCTAGCCAAGAGCGCCAGTGCCAAGAGAAGATGCAGTGAACCTTTTCCCAAGCCAACCTGCTGTAAGGACGAGGAGCGAATGAATTGCAGGTTCCCTATTTCCTTTCTTCAAAACATATTCACGTAATGCAGTGGGTTTTCTTGGGTTTAGTTCTCATCTTAAAGCAAAGCAATGTTATTATGAGGAAAACATAATGTTTAATGAGGAATTAAATTGGTATTTTCTTTCTTCTTTGGGAAGAGCCTGCAAAAATATTCTAAGCAAATTAACTAAGCAAATATGACAAGAAGTTTAGGCAATCTATTTTTTCTCTTTGACTTCAAACTATAAACAAATAAATATATAAAAAGAATGGTATGCCTTTGTGGTATGCTTATTTGTGATAACCTAATTAAAAAAATGTTACCTAAAACTTGTCTTGTTTTGCATTTTCAACTACAGAAATATAATCGAAGGATGCATAGTAATAAACTCTGTAACAGCCTCTATACAGGTTCTGACATTTCATAGGTATTGAGATTTTGTGCAGAACACAGGCTTTCGGTCTTCCTAAGATACTTCCACAAAACAAAGGATGAGCTGGATATCTGAAAAGATGTAGTTGAATATGTGTCTGGGGGCATTTTTTTGAGCGTGAAAAAATAGTTGGAGTATATCTGCAGCAAGCTAAAATAATAAATTATGGTTTGATAAATCTCATCAATGCAAAACAGAAACATGAAAAAGCTAGGGTACATTTACTGAATCTCTGTATCTCTGTGTTGCTAAATCAGATCAATTTTCAACTACAAATCAATCAGCAAAAAGATGAGATATCCATATTTTCTATCTATTTTGTTACTAAACTGGAGTACTGCAAACAGAAAATACTATGTACATGTAAACAGAGAGGTGAAACAGCGCAAATACTGGAGGGCAAATACTAATGACCGCATCCATTACAGCAGAAGATAGGTGAACTGAAGCCCTGAATCCAATGCCCAATCTTGAAGAGGTCAGAGCCCAATTTTTTTTATGTAGCCAGAATCCTGCTTCTGTATCTGCCTGAACTGTTCAAATTTAAGCTTCTCAGAGTACCAAAAATCGATGAACACCTAAAATTTAGCACAAATCTAAAACCTGTGTGTCCAAACTGCATGACCTGCAAGAATACTCCTCATAACTAATTAATGAAATTCTTAAATGAAAATATTAAAGAGAGATATCAGTCTGATATCAGAGAGATTACTGCAGATATTGGTCAAAACAAAGACAGATTAAAAGATGCTACAAAAAATTTTACAAAAAGCTAGCAAGACTAGCTTTGAAGACTAATAAGCCCTCAAATAGAGAGACAATATCAGACATTATGATTTCATTGTAAATTGCCTGAGTGTCTTAAACTGTCTAAACTGACCAGGCCTAGCTCTACTGGGCACGATTTTCATGGCGATGAGTCATTGCTTCCATAACAACAAACACGAAAGCACAGTTAAAACAAAAATATTTCCAAACAAAATGAATAAAAGTATTTTTGAGTGTACTTTTGAGCACATCAGGTAGAAGCTAAATGAAAATGGTCCTTCTTTTAGCAATTCAGACACACATTATCTTGTGAGGTATTGTCCTTTCCCCTCGTCTCCCAGGCCATCTGGTTTCTTTTTCATCTTACTGATTCTTCTGAATGTTTGAGATAGCAAGAACACAGTCAGAGGAGAAATGAAGCAAGTACTGAACTTCCCATGATAAACTACACCTCACTGTAGCACTCAACAGTCTAAGCTACCTTCAACAATGTAGCTTTTACAGTTTGGATATAGCTTAAACCAAGACATTTTACTCTCTCTGAAAAAAAATATCACACCTAAATATTTCCATATCACTTTTCTGGACAGCAGCAGGCTAACAAGAAGCATAATTTATAGAGGAAAAAGTCATTTATGATTGTGAGGTTGCATGTCTCTTCTCTTTTTAGATTTTCTTTTTTTTTTTTTGCTCATCCATCTCTGAGTAAGGCTTATACATAATAATAAATAAATTACTAAATTCTTTTCATACATATAGCACCTTAACATAACGCTAGACATGCTTTATTGTTTCAAAAAGCTGACTGCTGCAAGATGCTAAAAGGAGATGTAAAGGAAATGAGGATTTTCAAACACGCAGAACAATCCTGAAATGGAAGTGATGAAAGACCTTTAAGGCCCCATCAGAGTTCCAGTTTTTTTGTTGACATGGAATTATTTTGCACTGCACGGATGACCTAACCTGCCACTGGGCTGTATTTTCTAATTCTGAATTATATAATGACTGCTTCGAAACAGCTTTATATTAGAGGAAAATTTCTACAAAGCTGGGAAGGAAATCCAAAGGATTATGCTCATGACTCATTTGGGTCTCTCTGTTCCAGCAGTGTTTGAATGAGGTAAGAGACAAAACTCCTCATTCATATGACTGACACAGGACTGAAAATGTGCATTTCTTTTGGCCTTTTAGTTCTCAATTTCTGAAACAAATATTTAAATGACAAGTTTTCTTTCATTATGTGTAAAATAAGAAACAGATTTACTAAAAATATCTTAAAAAATTGAGATAAAAAAATATATTCAAATATCTCTGTAACAGATTTGTACACAAAATTCAAGCTCATGTGCTGTCACAATAACTTTCATATCTCAGCCTTCTATGGACTGCTAAACAAAGATGCACCTGATTTTAAAATTATTATGTAGTTGAAAGAGTTAATGAGTTAAGCTGATATTTAGACCACATTCACTTTACACAAAGGACCCATAGACGTCTAAAAAAGAGGGAAAAGAATTTCCCAAAGGCAAAATCCAAAGTTGTCAAAATTACTTTATCACCCTTAAGAGCACTTATAATTAGCTACAGCAGACTGAATGGGAATTGATATATCATAAGAAAGTACTTATTATAGCTGTTCTGATCAGGAAAAGAAATGCTCCTCCCTCAAATATAAAGCAACTTAACTGTAAAACAAGAGTTTGCAAGAACTAGTAAGTCCATTATCACTTACTTAAAAAAATATAAAAAAAAAATATGGATTTTGATTTATTTTCATTAGCTTTCATGGGAATAATATGGGAATCTTAAGTAAAAATAAGTCCAGTTCTACTATAACTTAAAATTGTCCAAAAAATAAGCTCTCTTTTTGCAGATTTGTTCTGATAAAAAAGTTGCAGGGTCAGTTACTTCTATTAATGTTCTGAAAACTATTTTAACACCTTCATTTCCAACATTTATTCTAGAGCTACTCTTCTATTAACCCTCTATTAATAGACTCAAATAATAGATGGAACCATTTTTTTACTATTTTGAAAAGATCAATTAATGTTTGTATTTGTGATTTTAAAAAATCCACCTATGATTAAAATGTGCAGCATTACTAAAAATGTGACATAAAAATGATAAAGAGAATCTAAATATTTATAATATACAAGATTGATTGTAACATGGTCAAAATAAATAGGAGACTGCAGACAGAAGGGGGTTGTTTTGTTGCTGTTCAGTCATACATAGGTTACTTGTAGAAATGCTTACACTTAGAGGAATATTAACATAAATTCATGTGCATACTGCTTTGGAGTGCCATTATTTTACTTTTTTGGAGGAGGATAAAAGAGGAGGGGAGGGGAAGATATTTTCATCTTTCTTCTATTAGCAGCCCAATGGCATGGTGCCCATAGGTCCAACATTCCCATCTTCTGCTGTATCTTCCATGTATCTATTGGACAGGTTTTGGTGTCACAGCTACTCACCTGCTCGCACCTGTTTGGATGCACAGTGGAACGTACAGTGTTCCATATCACACAACATTTTATCACACTAAATCAGGATTGGTGTGATGCAGACGCACTGCATGACAGCAGATCGACAACAAGAGTTTGCAACATTCACCGGCAAGAAAGTCAGTTCAGTTACAAGACACCATTCCCAGGAGAGCAGATACAGGCTTGTTTCCCTAGGTTCTGAAAGCAGAGGATGGAGAAATGAACTATTTTGAGGTAAAAAATATTAATAATAAAAAATAAAATAATTGGAAAGAAAATGCAATGAGCCATGGCACAGCACACGACTGGGTTAAGGAAAATGAAAACAGTGAGAAAGAGAGCATGTTGTCATGGAGTTGGGTGAGAAGCGTAAATAGTGCAGGGAAACCCTTAATTTCTCCTTGGAAGCAAGGGGGCACAGAGCCCTCTGTATCAGGTATTACTCTGATATTTTTCTCAGGTCACAACTATATTTCAATTACATATTACTCCTGTGCAACAATATCATAAGTAGCTGGATAAACTCACTGAGATTCAGGTTAAATATAGGTCATTAAATATAAATTGCAGTTGGAAAGACATTTCTACACTCCCTTTCCATACATTCCTCAGAGTCTCTAAAGTAGGTTTATACAGTTGTATCTTAGGCCAAAAATAGTTAAATCAGATCATTTTATTCTTCTTACACCGACCCTTGTTCTGCAGGTATTAAACCACTATTCCCTTGTCCTAATTAAAAGCAATAACAGCAGAAACTACTTAAACAAGCAGTGTCCAAGGCTTTTAATTAAATTAGAAGCTAGTCAAATTCTATCATAATCAGAAAATGATCCTCAGCCTGTTGACATGCAATGAAGTCTGCATCATTTCAGTCCTGATCTTGTTTGATAAAATGCCCTGAGATGAGGAACATGACAGCCTGGGAGAATAAATAAAGGTAATAGCGCACAGATGGTCCATCCAGCATTGCCCAGCCCAAGTTCTCTAGTTGCATCAGCCTTCTACCTCACAAACCTTGCTGAAATAACGGAGGCTATTCTCTCCCATGAAATCTATACAGTGTACCTCAGTTAAAACCTGCAAGGTCACCAGCCTACTTTCCTGGTAGATGATAAGGAGGGAGGAATATATTGATATTTTTATTTTTCATTTGAAAAGCTGCATATGGCAAATGATCTTTTCAAAGCAGAACATAAAATTATACTAACTTGAAATCTAATTAATTACCTTTTCCCATTTAACGTATGATTACTTGATTAAAAAAAATGAAATGCTTATTACAGGAGCATGTTAGGGAAAAGTTAAAATTGTTCACACCAAGCTTCTTCTCATACACTGTTATGATTTACTTTTCCTGTATAATTTGTCCCTCAATTTCCATTCAGCAATGATTTGTTAGGACATCTTGTTGCTATCTTAAAAAAAATAAATAAATAAAGTACTAGGTATTTTTGCATGAATTACAAATCTCCAATTTTAACTGACATCTGGGTATATTTTACCATTTACTCAAGGCACTCAACGACAGGTTTGTCTTCCAAAACCTAATTTAAAGGTGTATTTAAGCCACCATTAAACGCACAGACACAAACACGCTCGCTATCCAAGAACCGCTGGTATCAGCCTGCCCGGGCCACGAATCTCAAGCCACAGCTGGGGCTGCCCAAACAAACCACTCTCCCCACCCGCAATATTACTGTACTGCAGGTACTCTAATAACATATGCTGTTTTCAAGCACTACCGTCTAACACAAAACCCACACTATAAGTCTCCTCCTCTTTAAGCTGGAAATTCACAGTTCATTTTGTATGTAATTCGGTAGGCCTTACACTTAATGTAATTTTTAATGAAAAACATTCTAAGTGTTTTTAATACAACACTCAGCAGCTCCCATAGCAAAAGCCCCCTGAAAGTACAGCCAAAGAAGCTTTTTACCTGTATTAAAAGCTTAAGTTGGGAGAGTTCCCACTCTGCCAGGATCTGCCAGGATAGCAGATGCAAACAGGAGTTATATCTAGAAAGACTCAAAAATTGATGAACAACAAATAAGGCTCTAAAAGATTGGTTAAAAACAGCACTGTGTTACATTTCAAGTGGAATCACCATGAAATGTTAATGCAGGGGTGAAAACATTATCCTAGAGACATAAAATAGTGAATGCAAGACAACAGCAACAGGTCTGTTACTGTACAAGCCACACAAGCACACAAAGAAAGAAGGAAATACTACCTGGCAGCATTCGAGTTGAAGGAAATTTATTTTAGGCCATTGCCTACACGCTTCACGTGCTAAGGGAAACATCACCACCAGACTCTCTAGGTATTTGCACACATGAAAGCTCTGTTTGCAGTCTCAGGGTGTGAAACGATTAAGCAAAAAACTTTACACTCAGAACACTCACTAGTGATTCTGTAGGGAAAAGGACTATCCTTCCCATGAAAGTCATTGTGCTTAGATTGTAAGGTAGGAAATTGAAAAAATAGAATATTAAACCTTGCTTGCATTTCAGTAATTGCCTGTACTACAAATTTGCTGTTCTTTTTTGGCAGTTAATATTCTATTATTAGGAAAACATGGATCATAATGCCTTCTAATTAACTCTATTAGTTATATGTATTTTCCTGTTGTTATTCAGGCTTTAATAGAATGAGCTAACAAAACCTCACATTGTCTACAGATCTACACAAACATGTCATGGCTTTAGCTCCAACGATACAGGCTTTTCTCAAATACGTAATTTGCACTGATTTGAATGAGAAAGCGCTATCATAACTCTGAGCAGAATCTATTCATCTGAAGATAGTATGTTTAAGTTTGCGGGAAACAAGATCCACTACACTCTCCATTTAGTAAAGACTGCAGTAGGTGCTCCATTTAGCAAAAAGCATAGAAAGGCTTGTAAATCACATGACAAGAAAAAGATATTTAATAAGTCTGAGACTAGCATATCTATATATCCTGACATATTTTTACTCTTATGATACCTTATATTGGAATTCATGTGTAACGTATCTTTTATATCATTCCAGTTCTATACATATATGTATAGACTATAGACGTTGGACTATATGGACTATAGAAATAGACTATCAAAACAGAGTATCAGTCTTTTAATCACACACCTGGCATTTAAAAAATGGAATAGAGAGAGGAAAAGGGCTGTTTGTCAAGATAACTTTTTTTTAGGATCAGAGTTTGCAGGTAAAATACCCTGCTCTCAGTTGCTGCCACAGAGACACACTACCCACTAGGCAACACCCCAATCAAATTTCGGAGGAATTCACCAACATTCACCAATGGGGTGTGTGAATTGTACCCCGTAATGACAGCTCATAGGCACAGAAGTATCGTGTTCCCCCTGGGGAACCAAGCTAAGCAATCCTGGGCAACACGCTATGTGACATTTCTAAACGATCAGCTTGTGCAGCTTGAAGTAGAAACACTCCAACAGCTCAGTGCTGATGGAGTGCTGTGCACCAGTTCGCATCCAAACAGAAAGACTGAAGGCCTCCAAACACAAGCAGGGGTGAGAAGTGGATTTTGAGGCTGCCTAAAACATCATATCCAAAATAAGAAAGTTCTTCAAAGCAAGCAAACTAAAATAGTTTATCAATTCTCCTGTTTTCCCATGTCTATACGCTATTCATTGTATTGAATTTTTAGCAGACCAATAAATTACTCTTGACTTGAAGAAAAATAAGAAAGTAAAGCACTGGTTGATGTCATAAAATAGGAGAATAAAAACCTCCTTCTGGGCAGTATGGTCTCAGCCTGAAAACCAGTGATAAACACATGAAAATAATGATAGACATAACCATATCTTGGTAATATTAAAAAAAACCCTCTTTGGTAAAGATATATACATTTATTCATCTTCCCAAAATACTCACCTAACTTGTTCAATTCCCCTTCCCACACAGTTCTACAATCAATTACCCAAAGGAAAGACACGAAATCTTGATTTCTCAACAGATTATAGGATGATGAGCATAAAAAGTGGTTTGATATATACAAGAGGAAAGCCATCTGTACACATACCACAGAAACAGCACGCACCCGAAGTTGAAGTCTTCTGTCGCCCAGGTAACACAAACATTCTTTAACCATATATTTATTTAGGCAGAAATTAATAATCCAGAAAATAAGTAATATCCATTTTTGTACTCTTAACAATAAGTAGAACAGGAATAAAAAGAGAGGACACCTAGTGGTGATCAGTGATAATTATGATTGGATAATTTTTCCCATAAGCAATTGACGAATTTATTAATATAGCACCTGATTTGGTAATGCCCTTACAGACTTCCTCAGTTTTCAGACGCTTCAGTGTGACTTGGCATTTAAGCAGGATTGCGCTTCGGAGCTGTGCTGAATCACTATTATTGTGAGGACTAGGAATAAAACAGTAAAAGTAGAATAGGACACTTTCATGTAATGTGCTCAGAAATTCTGGAAATGTTTCATTGACCACTTGAGGGTAGCAATGCCAACAATGTAGTATTATTATTAACTTTAAAAGGTTAGGAGAAATGAAAAACAGTTTTCAGTACAAATCACACCAAAATAAGATATGGCTGGAATATACAATCTTTGCATATTTTAAAAATATAACCTTCTTTGAATCTCTCACAATCAGCATTCTGTCACTTTAAAATATGTTCCAGTTCTACATTATCAGGCACCTCTGAATTGCTAAGATTTAGAGTGTAGGTTTAGGAGTACAGGTTTTATTTATTTATACATCTAGTCCCTCTTGTTCTCTAACTGTAACAATTCTAAGCAAAGCTAAACTCTGTTTTTCAAGTAGCTTTTGAAAAATGCTGTGATTGGAAAGAATCAGTAAATTTATATTGCAAGTAAATGTAAAGCAAAAATGGCATAGCATTTGAGATCAAATTCACAAAATTCACTGTAATAATATATTTCTTCTTCATTAGTCGTCTTTTATTTTATTGGTGAGTTACCTAAAATATATGCAACTACTAATTAGTTTCATACAAGCTTATGCAAAATGTTCAGAGGTCAGCAGTCACAATTCCTCTTAGAAGCATTCTACAAAAAACAACTGTGAATTAGACCATTCAATATTTTATTATTAGTGTATTTGAAGCAAATATATCTCCTTGTATTGAGTTGGATTTATGTTATTCACTGGCCTATTTTCTTCCTGAGGCATCTTTACTTCCTGAGGCATCTTCAGACAAACTACAAGTTCTCTCATATTGGATTTTCTGTACATAGTAAAGATATGCTAAGTAATAAGATCCAGTTCCTACTGCTCAGTATATTTTTCATATTCTAATAAAAAACAATCCACCTGTAAGAAGCTATTGCTAAAATATAGTTTCTCCCATCGGCAGTTTAAATAATTAACTTTATTTGCATATTAAATTATCTAATTTTATCTAATGAGTATATAATCTATTTTTTTATGTGATTTGAAAAAGATTGGCTTATTAGATATTGTCAAAGAAAATAAGCTGAGGACAATGTGAATTTGGAAATTCAGCAAATGAATTCCTGCCAAAATATATTCTATATCGTTGTTTAAATGTCTCCTCTGATTTCCATTGTCGATTATTTGGACAAACTATTAAAATCAGACTGATACAAATATATCATTATATTGTATATATATCTTGCACCACAGGTTTCAGCTGTTTCCTCATAACGATTAAAGAGAAAGCATCTGAAATAAACACATTACCTCAATATTATCATATAAGACTTAGCAAGTTAATACTGGTTTAACCAAATGAAAAGATGTGGAAGTAAATAAACAAAAGGAACTATGTTTCAAAAATAGCATATAATAAGCCTTCAAATTACTGTCTACTCATCCTAAAGTTCAGGAAACATGAGGCTAGGAAAGGAACAGCCCAAAAAATTTCACTCTGTCTTTTCTGCTTAAGGACATAAATACCCCTCCATATGATAAGAGTAATTTTAAAAAGCTTTGTTCATTATTCAGTTTTCCAGGAATTATCCTCTTGGCAATTTATTATGAATAACGAATTTGCTGACCATCCTCTCAATATTTTTCACATAATGCTCTTTAATCTGGATCCAAATATGCAACATTTCAGTTGCAGTCTGTATTACATTAAAAACCCACCTGTATAATTCATACAGAAAAAGTACTAAAGCCTTTTAACCACACGCAGATAAATAGGGCCCAGTTTTGCGTCATCATCAAGCTGGCTACAAAGTTGTTCCCCATTATACATGCACAAACATTCACAATACAGAATAAAAATTAATGTCATCAGCAAAGGTTTTACTGACTGTCACCATGGGACAATCCAGCTACTGCTTTCTAATCCAGCAAACTGCATCCCTATTGAGTTTGTTGTTTTAAAATACTGCAATGCTATAACATGTGATTTCTCAGAATCTGAAATGGATCACCAGTTAGAATACTTTCTCACTCAACATTCAAATTAATAAGCTGCTGTGACAGCAACAGCCAAATATCAAAACCTACGTAACTGTCTATATTTTTGACATTTCAAAGAGCTAGAGCTGATGGTTGCATGTCCTTCATTTGGAGAGTTATCAAATTCTACTTAGTCTCCATATTTATCCCAGCAACCGGCATGCTCCTGTTTAAAAGGAGCCAGTAAGCCTAAGATTGCTTTATGAGTGTTTCAGCAACAAATAAAGGAATAGTACTACTTCAGATCCTATCTTACCTCTCCGAGCATATCCAGGAAAAATGATAACATGTTATATCAAATCTAAAATCAGGGACTCAACTTATTTTTTAATATTCTGCAAAGAAAGGATCACAGGGCAAATACTTCTGAACCTTATTATTAGTGGAATCGGATGCAAAACAGATGGCCCAGAGAAATCTTTGAAATCTTTTTGTTTGAAGAATCTTCTTGTTCCTGAAAAATCAGCTGCCATTAGCTACAGATTACAATGCTGGTTTGGATGATATCCTCTGGTCTCTTCTAGCCCCATTTAGTGTGAGATTCAACTTCTCCTGATTTGGAATACTTGATTTATATTTGACAATAGAGGTAATAGAAAAAAAATCTGTATTTATTTGACTGCTTATTTGAGTTTTATTGTGACAACCCATTAACTCAAGCTGCTGAAAGATAATGTCATTGACCACATTTCAGAGAGTTGTCTCTCTGCAAAGTACAGAGGAGACAAAAGCAGAGCTTTATGGCAGAACTGCAAGACGTTCCTAATCATTTGCCTTAATTAAAAAGTGTACAAAACTGCCATGTTCTTTTCTTGTGTAAGAAATATTTCTACGATGCATTATCGGAAGCAAAAAGATACAGAATTTACTATAATAATAATAAAAATGACTGATTCAAGGAGGTATTTAAAAAACAGCTATGAAGAAACAGTTATAATTCTAAGTTTGATACTTAGTATCATCCAGGATCAGGCCTTTTTAAATATAACTTGACTTCACTTGTGAGAAAGCTTAGGTTCTAGGTTTCTGTAAAGGACGAAGGTAAGGCTTTGAAAGCAACAGAACCAGCAGAAACTCTCCAGAAAGCATACCAAGTAATCTTTCAATATTCATTTAAATAAAAATAAGTAAGCATATTTATGCAAGCCTATTTTTAATATTGTCCTAAGTGAAAATGTTTCACAAAATAATTCACAGTACTCTTAGTTGCATGAAAGGTTTAAAGAACAGCAGTTATTTTTCCTGTGTTTTAGCACTTCCCTTTAAAACATATTATGATATTTAGATCTACAGGAATGGGGCAGGCAAGAAATGAAATGACTGAATCATGGTGGTATGTGCCAAAGTTTCAAACACTTTCTAGCCCTAAGTATGCAAATTAGGGAATGCCATAATTTCCTGGAAATGCCACCATGCCAAATTGGCAGGAAGCATAAGGTCACGTCTGGAAATAGTGGAGTTGACAGCTTAGAAGGAAATGACTCAAAATTTGAAATGGAAATAAGCATTCTATATGTTCAGCTATATACAAACCTTCAGACAATGAGTGTTCTAGGAAATCTACTCAACTGTAAACAAATTCAACTTTTCCTGGAATAGAAAAATAGGAACATGCATTTTAAGTTCTCATGGATTAAAAAAGCGTTTAACTCACAGTTGTAAGTGCTATTCACTGAACTCACAGGCAGCTCTAGCTACTTCCTAAAATTTCTGACTAACTCTCAGTATGAGCTCGTGCTTCTGGCGCCGATGGTGCCAAAGGGATTTTCAGTCTCTGTGTTTAACAGCCTGAATCAGAAATGAACTTCCCTGTGCTTTCTTCAAAAAAAGGCTTTTCCACTAGTACCTATATGTAACTACCACCAGTAAGTAAAAACCCTTGATTCCATACTGGTTCTGTGTAGCTCTCTGGTGAGAACTATTATATCTAGAGGAATAAGATCTTAGTGAACAAAAATATAAACATATCTTACCTCTTCCCACTGGTGTATATATCTAATCAGTCTTGAAAGTCGTAATAAACGTAACAGGCTGAGGATTTTTGTAAATCTCACGATTCGAAGCGCTCTTGCTGTCTTGTAAACCTCTGAATCCATTCCTTTTTCTACAATGAGAAAGATATAATCCACTGGTATTGATGAGATGAAGTCAACCACAAACCAGCTTTTTAAGTAATTCATCTTAATGACTTTAGGGTCCAGTATTATTTCAGAGCTGTCTTCGTTAACAGTCCCAGTTCTAAAATTCATGATCAAGTCCAATAGAAAAACAGTATCTGATGCCACATTGAAAATAATCCATGGTGTTGTTGTTTGCTCTGTGAAGAATGTGATTCCAACTGGTATAATGACAAGGTTTCCAACCATCATTATGAGCATGATTAAGTCCCAGTAAAACCTAAGAAATGGAAGAAACAGAATGGTTGATGTAATGCGGTATAACTTGCTTAGAAAGATGTTCTCTATCTCACCATCACCTTCATCTCAAGCACACTTTTGGCTCTGTACAAATTAAGTACTGAATTAAAATAGTGTAACGCATGGTCAATTTTGCCATAAAATGCATACCAGGTTAGTAGCTACGCTACGCTGCTGTAGTGAGGTACAGGCTATAGAAGAATGCTGATATATTTTGTTAATGCTAAGGAAACTCTTTAACTCATTTGATATATTCACAGTTAGCAGAGAAGACAAAGTAATTTAAACATTTTATTAGATGCCTTACTTCTCAAGGATATGCATCTAGGATGAAGTCAGCACCGTGACTTATCATTTCACGGCATATCTGAAAGGTGCATGTGTGGCATTCAGTGGCCTTCTCCAAACTCCTGTCAAAACCTATTACCACGTTTATATAAGTAAAATTGATGCTTAGTGACAATCACAAGTGCTTTAGCAATGTGATTAGATTTTTTTTTCATGGCTTTCATCCAAATGGAAACCCAAATATCTAACAGATAACATATTAAATGTAAGTACCTCTTTGCAAATGTACTTCTACCATTACTTTACTGGAATAACATTATTAGAAGTGAAAAACGCACTGAAGCAAAAAATAAAATAAAGAATTAGATAATATCAAAACCTACCCCAACTTTTACAACCTAAATGAACTTTCATGCATTTTTATAACCTGATAGCCTTTCAAATTCAGATTCTTTCAAATCTGAATAATAGCTGTAACTTTCACAGTAAGAACTGGATACTGTATTTCACTGTTTTGTTTCAGAAGTATCTAAAGGCCCCTCTTCAAACCTCACTGAAAACAGAGCTTGGTACAGATGGTAGAGAGTCAGACTCACATCTTCTTTAGTATCTTCTAGAAAAACAATGAGTAAGGTTGACTATTATATAGATCTACTGTGATGAAAGCTTTCAAAGAGATGGTGATATGAACAGAATTTAATGAATAATGATAATTCCTAATCAATAAATTGCCATGGAAAGTTACTGTTGTTTAATAAAAAGAACTTAAAGTGAACCTTAGAAAACACAACCTAACGGATGACCCCTTGTTCTTCTAGAGGACTGGTTTAACACTGTAGCCCAACGCCGAGCAGGCGGTTGGACTGGATAGTCTCCAGCAATTCCTTCAGACTTAAAATTCTACGGCTTTTAACACATTTCTGCACAACTCTTCCCTTTCCTGTATCTCCCAAAAAACACAACAAAAATACATATTTATTAATGGGGATGTCATGAGAACCACACACACGCAGCACTCAAGGGCAACATGATCTGAGCAGCCAGACTTGCTCCAGGAAGGCACAGAAACAACTGCTCAACAGGCTCAACAACTGCTCTCTGCAGACTCGCTCCAGAGGTCGGGAAGGCAGAGAGGCTTCACAAAGATGTGTCTGCTCTGGATCCTGATCGTAGCGAACCCCAGGCAGGGAATGCACCAGCAGCAGCCCAGCGCTGCAGCACTGCATTCCAGCCAACTTCCACCACGGCAGCATAAGCTTCCGACTGTGCCACCGGCACCCCATCTTGATAAATGTCCGTGGCGATCAGCAAGAAATACTGAGAGAGGATAATAGTTCAGCTGGCCTCAGAAAGCTTCAGAACCATAAATGACTTGACTCACACACAGCATATGGATCGTTCCTGTTAAACTCTTTGAACAATCCACATTTACAGCTGCCATTTGTTTCACGTTTATTTCTTTAAAAAAAAAAATTGTTTAGAGATTGCTGACCTGAGAATATAAAATAATTAGCTGTAACTGCACAACAGTAAGGCGAGACTACATAGGATTGAAAGTGGCATTAGAATCCCCAGTTGTGAACTCTTGACTCCAAGGAAAATCTAGCAAGGCTTTACCATCACCAGAAAGAGTTGAGACCAAAGTACTTTCAGAAAAGACTTGCCAAGAACTTCTTTGTATAGCACAAGCAATGCATTTTCTGTCTTAAACTTCTGCAGTCTTATTCTCAATGTAAAGACTAATTTCTATGAATATCAGAATTTTATCTAGGCTGTATGTATTTTTATTACGGCTATAACTGTAAGCTAGCAAGAACTTCCAAATTTCTTTTGTCATTTATTTAATTCATTTAATACTCTTACTGCTTCACCAGATTCAAGGATTTCAACAATCTAGAATTACTAGAGAGAAGGAACAGTTCCTTTCATGTATCACTGCTACTATGATCTATAGTTACAGTTACCACAAACACTTTTACAGTGCTATCAACCAAAATATTTCATCAACCTGATTTGGGAGAACACACTTCTTCAAGGAACCCCAAAAATGAACGGAGAAAGACTAGAATAATAAATTCACCTCTCACAAGAGACAAATATATTCATCTATGTCTCACTCCTAATCAAAGTATTGCTTAATTTCAGATTGAAGTTTAACCATCACATAACCAGTAGGCATGTTACTAAGGCTAACCAAAGCCAAACATTCAAGCAAGATAAAGCACAATAATAAATCAGATGATTTTAGCCTATAACAACGCAATATCTAAATGGTCTTTATGCATTGTGATTATGCAAAACACACTGCCCTTCCTGATGATGAATGCCAGTTTAAGTTAAATTACATGAGTTAGGGCTTCACTAATGAAATAACATTGAAAGGACTATGAGACTGTATCAGCTTTGCATTTATATTTTTGTCGAATATATAGTACAATTTGATTAGTTACTAAGAAAAGGTCTTATTCCATTATGATTTATTTTTCATTTAAAAATATGTATAATTACTTTTCCTATAGAAAAATGTTTCCATATGCCATTCTGTTGCTGGTGTCACATGATACTTTTCTTTCAGGTGAGAAAAACTAGACGTAACTCTTCGTATCGCCCTTGGATGACCTGTGCAGAGGCAGTAATACAATGCGATCCCTGTCTGTCTCTTCAGAAAGTCCTATTCGTGTAACCGAGAGAAAGGTGAAATGCTTCAGTGGTGCAGCAAGCTGCTCCTCAGACACAGAGCGGCTTTCTTTCCAACTATTTTAGCACTGATAGTTCCTTTTCTATTTTTATTTAAATGAGCATGATGATTGTACATTTAAAGCTTAGAAGTTCAAAGTTCTATATTTTTATAACTATTTTAAAATGTTGTCAATAAGCAAGAGATAGGCCTATAACACAGACTTGTAGGAAATGAGGAAAAATTAAGAACCTGAGGGTTTGAATATCCTTCTGATCTAAGAATGAGAAGGAAGAACTAACTAACTCCAACATTTTTCTTCACTTAGCAAACAGCTCAAGAGCTTATTGTTCCTCTGAAGCTAAATCAGTACTGTTACTATTCATTGCTGGGCTAAGTAAAATAAGAGGTTAACACAGCAATCTGCATTGAAAAAAAATAAATGCTTCTAAATGACATTTCTAATATCTCTAAGTGAAATCAAGTCTAAAAAATGTTGAAAAAGGTTTTCAAAGACAGCTTTAAGAATTTGTTTTGCATATTCTAAAGAACCAATTTACATGAAAAGATCACACTAATTATTACACTGACATTTTCAAATGAAACTGTTTTGATTCATAGTCCTGCTACACTGATCTTTTCCCTCATATCTATTACATTTTCAAAATTTACTGACAACAGTACTTCTTATACCTCAGGACCATACCAAAGTTTTGGCGTTTACTTGTTGCCCAAGTCATGAACAACCCGCTTAAACTGATTGCCTATCCAGGTACTGATAAAGAACTATTTAGCTGATGAGTTCATGTTTGTACCAAGCTTTACAATGTTCACCACTATAAATTCTAAGAAGCATTTTATTCTCTATCTTATATATTCAACAGTGAGGACAACAGTTTTTAAAGAAGGAAAATTTAGCTCTAAGTCAGTCAGTTAATTTGTCATCTAGTTCACTGTATATATAGTGTAAAAAGTCATTTGTACCTGCTTTTCTTATTATTTCCTAGCTGCTGGCCACTGACAAGCATGGAAGGGGAAGCAGTCATAATATGCATGTATCATTGGGGTGGGTTTTTTTGGTTATACAATTTTTCATATAGCAAATAGTCAGCAAATAGTCACTGAGCAAAAGTCAGTGAGTGGACTCATTCACACTGGCAGCATCAAGTGCATCTCCCCCTAAGGCACTGGGTGGTATGACTTGAGGCTACAGGTCTTTGCATAAGATCACAGCTTTTTGAACTCTACAAAGATCAAGAAAAATCTTTTTAAGAGCAAAACACAATAGCAAAATTTCATGAAACTTAGTCACATATATTCATCAGTCATATAGCAGAAAGCCTTTGGAAAGGTGCTCATTCAAACTAAAATGTCTTTCAGACCAAATCCGATTCATCTGGGATGATTTTACTATGTTCATTCAGAGAAGCAGTAATTGTAGAAAATTCTATCAAGTTTTCCAAAGGAAAGATGCCTCCTCTTCAACCAAACCTCTTGCCTGGCTGCTTTCACTGTCTCAATGAAATAAATATTCTGACATTTTTTCTCTCACCTTCACACATAGCTTTATTTTCCTTCCTTCATGGATCATCAAATCCCCTAACAGAGAAATCAATGTCCTGTCCCAAATAAAGCAATCCTGCTAGAGACAACCGTGATTTCAAACTTTACCACAGCATACTGTAACAAGCACAAAACTTGACATTATCCACATCAGAATTTAATTTTAAAAAGAGATTACATCTTCTGGCTCTTCACCTCTATTAATGTTATTATTTTAAAACGGAGAATGAGACATGCCTGAAAAATCAGTAATTTTCATATAATCTTGTTGGCACATGTGCTGCAAGAGAAGGGAGGTTTTCCTTGAGGGACCCAGATTCTTCCAATGCCTTCACAGGTGCCTGTGCTTGAAAACCTTCTGAATCCCAGCCATGCTATCACATTGCAGTCAGCCCAAATGTGAGGACATTTTCATTTGCCTTTTTCCCTTTCTCCTGCCAGCCCCTGCACCCAACATACACAATCACACACTTTGAAGAATCTTCACATTTGCTTCCTGCTATCTAGAAGAAAACATACATTTAAATGAAATATTAAACTACCGATATTTTGCTCATAAATATTACATTCAACATCCTTTATGCAACCAATTCATGCAAGTGCATGGAGTGCTTCCATGATTTTGGCTCAGTATATATGGTTTATGAGATATGACCTCTGAATGTGTAATGTGAAAGGCAATCAAAAATGCTGCAATATTCTGCTTTGAAAGACTGCAAAATTTAATATTTTCTTAACAGTTAGCAGTGGAGATTTGCAATGTTTTGCCCTGTTGTGATTATATGTGCAAGGCAGGTGACTAAATGAATGCAGTGCTCAGGGAGACCTAATCAGCAAAGATCTGAGCAAAGACAACTATCCTTAATTTACTACTTGTGAAAGGTTTTGGCTATGAAATTTGGTTAGGGTCACAACAAGGTTTTGGAGTTTAGTTTTTTGTTGTTTTGTTTTCCGGTTTTTGTTTGGTTTTGAATAGTAGAACAAAAAAATCACAGTATTGTCCATATAAAATGACTTTAAAAATAACTGTTTGCCATTAAGTTGATACATATGTAATATCCAGTAAATTCTGCTACCATTCAAGAAGGGCATGTTTCACCCTCAAAATTGTCATTTTTTGTACTCATGCAGTACATCTTGTCCAGGCTTTTTAAACTATTTTACATACTAAAAAATTAAGTTGTCGATTCCTGATGCAGAAATGGCTTGAGGATTAACACTGCCCTCACTGCATATGGAGGGAGGATGGAGAGAATGTCATGCTAGCTCGTTAAAGGACACAGTAAAATAATCCGGAAAGGCAACAACCACTGGATTTTAGTTAGCTGATTTTATTCACAGCACAAGATCTTTGTGATAACAACATCCACCACTAACTGGTGGTTGCAGGGATTGGCTTATCAATTAGTAAACAGCAATTAGTGCAACTAAATGGAGTACCCAACTTGTCCCAGTAAAAAGCTCAAGCATTTCTTCCAGAACCTTCAGGCGAGATCCATGACAGTATCTGCTCTTTGCACCATGAGAAAGGCAAGTTTTGCAAAAGTATCTTTTTTTTTTAGTGAGTTTGGTATGGCTGCAAGTGAAGCAAGGCCTCGCTGCCTCGGCAAGATTTGGCACTTCCCTGCCTTGCTGCTGGGGGCAGCACCCAGCATTTCCCCATCGCGTTTCTGCCGCATCGGCTGAGCTCATGCAGCTAGGCAGGTTCACTGTTTACTCTTTATTCGCCCCCCAACAACACAGAAAATTATACCATATGCCATTATAATTTCACAATATGATCCATTCTTTGGTGTTAGCCAATAATTTCCTTCCATACATCTGATGTTGGCAGCTCCTTTTCACCCAGACAAACTTCCACTTAATCTTGCACAAGAACAGGGAGTTATTCTCAGTGTAGTTCTGATATTATCCCGCAATTCCCCAGCCTTCACACAGTTCCTTCCTTCCCTAGCCCCATTCCTCAGTGAAACACCAGGCAGTGCTCCTGGCAAGGGAGCTCCTGGCAGGAAAAGCTGTTGAGGAAGAGGGATAACACCCAAATGGGTTCTACGCTGGAAAAACCTGAAGCTGACCTGTTTGCTGACCTGTACTCTGATTAAAATATTTCAGATCATCAGAACTGCTTCAGCACCAGCATGCCTCACAGCACAGTTAATGAGTCTCCTTGAAATTCGCCCCCTCCTCTCAACCTGTTAGACTGCAACCTGTCGATGTGTGACAATTCTTTGTAGGTACCCGACCGATTTCTGGTTCAGATAAAAAAAACTCTTAAACCAAACCAGACTTGCCAACATACTGATATCTTTAAGTGACAGCACGCTTCTGTAGTAGAACACTTGTAAAAAAACATTCGCATTCTCAGATTAGAAATGAGCAATTTACAGGCATGAGAAACAGCCTGAAAGAGACAGAGATCTAAAAATATCTCAACTGCAAAAATATTGCAATTTCTCGTGTTGGAGTACATGCATTAGTTAAGAATTTGTAGTGACTTTAATTTTAAAAGAACTCTGTAGTAATATCATATATAGGATACCTCTATATTAAGTAGCAATTGATGGATTTAGGTTGGGAGTAACCGTATAGAATCCATGCCACCAAAATAGCCTGTGAAAGGAGGGCAATTTAAACCAGACTTTTCCCCCCTCAAATACAAAATGACATATTTTGGGAGAAGGGGAGTGTACCTTAAAATTTTCTACCAAATGGCAGAAATTGGCAATAGCACTATGGCTAAAATGCTGATTAATATTAACATGTTATATCTCCATTTATCCTCAGAGACAAGAAAGGAGGTGACAGGGGCAATTACTCCTCCGTAGCTGTTGGCACATCTGTCACAGGCATTGGTGGGGAGAAGGGCCTGTGACCACCAAACAAGCTGTAAAATAAGTTTTGGGAGGTGAATTCTTCTCACAACAAGAAGACTAAGAAGACCCGAAACTCAGTTCATATCAGCTACCAAGATTTCTGGGATTTCTATAACCTACTACTATTACTGCTACTAAAAATTTAATCAGGCATCTTGGAAGTGAAAAACTGTCTCTAGGTATATAATTGTATAAATATAGTAGGAACGGGCAAGCAACCTCAAACAGGAAAAAATGCTGGGAAAAAAATATGGTACATCATTTCCTGAAAAAAAGACCACTGCAAGTAAGACCAGGCATACAGTTAGACATGGAAGAATACATTATGTTTAAACTAAAACATGAAGAAGTCTTCAGATATTTTGAAGGAAAAAATATCATAGAGATGGGGAAAGGAGAAAAAAAACCAAGTATGGAGCAAGTTGATGGATTCCATATGAAGATTTTCTTGTTTAGTCCTATCTCATGAATGAAAAAAAATATACACAACTGAATATTTGTACACCCTTACGTATCTACTCAGATGTACAAAATTATAACACAAGTTTAAGTAATCAAGGGAGCTTATATATGTCAAGTTAAATTTTTGCTCCATATTTTGCCTAACCTTTGGCTCCAGAGCCCCTGTTTCCTCAAACAGAAATGCAATTGCCAAGAATGGAACAATATTGTCCACTCCTTCATTAAAATAAGTGTAAGTGTTGTTCTAATAATCAGTAGATTGTTTTATTATAATCCATGGATTATAGGTTGCAGTAAATCATTTGTTTCAAAAGGCAATTAAATGTGATTTAAATATCATTTTACAATAAATATAATTTTAGTGAGTTATTAAGAACTGTTGTGCTTGTTGTGGAAATAACTTGGAAAAATGAAGAACAGGTAATGGCAAATCAAAATAATGATGTTGTTTGTTTTTGCTTTTAATGATTAAAATATATTTCAGACACTTTCTTTAAAAAGAAAAAAAAAGGAAAAGATCAAATTCACAAGAGAAGTAGATAAGAAACCACTGAGGAAATGCCACGTCCATCCCCCTTTCTGCACACCACTCAATGCCTGGAACACCAACCAAAGTCTAAGAAAGATGCACATTTCCCTCATTATCTGGAGCCAGTTGAGCACAAAATTCCTGAGGCCCAAGGCACAGGGCCTCAGGGCCTCAGGGCCGAAGCAAAGTGACACTGCCCACAAAGCTTCCCTTTGCTTAAATGAAGCGCAGCGGAAACCACAATATTTTTCCCGGATGAGTAAGTTACCATTGGAAGAGAGTTCTTCTCAATTTTTCTCTCTGTCAAAGCAGAACAACTGTGAGAGCTGACACTGAAAGTATCAATGCCAGAAGTGCTGTCAGAAGTGGATAGCAGAGGCTCAAATCCTGTCCAGCAGAGGATGGAAATAAATCAGCATTTTCAACACCGTCCTGAAAGCTTTTGCTTCCTGATCTGATGGCTGAAAGGAAAGATTAGTGTACATGCTCAAATATATCAGCTGAATGTATTAATTTCAGTTAGTATAAATAGATCAATTCAGTTAAAGATTTAAAACCTCCACTGATTGAAAATACTACATATATCACACAAAACATCTCAAGAAACAACAGATGCAATTTTCCACACATGACTTCCCATGTGTATTTATTATGTTATCCTTTACATGGCAATGCACATTGAGAATTCTGTGCTAATGACTAGACGGGAAGAGAGATGCTCAACCAGGGAATTCAGTATTTAGTTTCTCCATCATCTTTCAAAGCCAAATTTCTTACTTTATGCAGTAAAAATACCTGCCCTTACCATAAAATGAAAAGCAGCTGATGTAGGTTTCTTCTCCTTCCTCTATTCACATTCATAAATTGCTACCTTATTCACTACTCAACTTGTGTCTTGGTCTCTCCACTGGCCGTTTGCCTTACACAGGTATTAAACAGATGCAGTGAAGAACTGCTACCTCTGTTTAACAATTTTAACATTTCTTTAAATTTTCCCAATTTACACAGCACACATTCCAATTTACCGTTCTTCTGACAGCATCACTTTCTGTCTGCATTGCCAAGACAAATCAACTAATCATGTCACAAAGTAGAACACTGATAGCTAAACCCAATACTCACTTGTTTAAAACAAAAAGGAAAACCCAGAAAAGCAAAACAAGCAAATAAGAAAAAGAAAATACAATGGTTCCGTTTTTGGCCTGAGGAGCTGTGACCTTGTTAGTTTTACCTCTCTGTTCCTGCTGTCTTCTTCCCAGGCTGTTATTCACCCTGTAGTGCTCCAGCGGGTTCCACGCAGACAGGCCTGAGCGAAAGCTCCTGCAATGAACTTTTCCCACATTACAGGCTGCAGGTCTGGAACATGAACTAAATTTCTGGAGATCCAGAATCTGTCCCAGACGCAGTAGCTAGTGCAATTAAATGCTTTCCTGAGAGCTCTTCTATAATTTAATTCAGTATAAAGGAACAAACCAAAAAGAACAACCTCCTTCCCACAGTTATCAAGCATTCCTGGTGCCTAATAAACTGCAGTGTCAGGCACTCTTAGATCACACAGAAGCTGTTACATGCAGAGAGGCAAATTCTGCCCTGCTCCTCTCCCTTCCGATGCCCTCTGCCCAGGGCACCACTAGTCACATCTTTTGCAGGTTAGGAATTAGACTCTATTACAGCTTGTTACAGGTATATGCAACACTGCAGGGTATGGTCACAATTCTTTTCTAAAACCATAATCTTTATTACATTTAGCAACTACGTATTGAAAGCACTTACTCAATTGTGGCAGATTACAGGCTTGAGATAAATCTAGTAGCTATTTTGTTCTCATTTAGTCAAATGAATTTTTATTATTGAATCACTGCAAGATACCTGCTACCAACATAAAATTTAAGTAAATATATAAGTTTCTATTCTATCTTAATTGAGATAGAGCCATCTAAAATAGTTATATAAAAATGTATATTAAATAAGTTTTTCCTCCACATATGCTTTTTTTTTTAATAAAAAAGAGAGTAAATCACTTTGAAATGTGAAGAAACATGTCAGTTTTCAGCTTCCAAAATAAGATAGATAAAGATTTTTAGATCTGGAAACTATCTCAAACTTAACCATAAGCTTTGTTACATGTTTCACATATAAATATTTATGAGAAAAAAATAATAAAAGAGAATTATTTAATAATCCACTTCTCCACGAGCAAGGTTTATATTTTGGTAGACTGTTTTGTTTTTCACAATTGACTTTGAAGTCTCTTGGTACAGAAATTCTCCTTACTCGAACTTTGAGAGTTCAGACAGAGTATTCCTGTCTCCTTAGCGACTCTGCCGCTCCTGCCGCTTCTCTGGATCAGCCGCAGAGCACAGGTTAAGGGTGACAAGGGAAAGTGTCTGCCTGCAAGGAAGGGTGGCTCTAATTGCAGCTGCTGATAAGCTGCTCTAAAATAAGCACTTGGAGAAACTTTGGTCAGGGACCTATGACCTTAACTATAAACAGCAGGAAAAAGTAACAGGAAAGCTATTTACTACCATAAAGACAGATGACTGTTCCTTTGATAAACCAAAACAACAAGAAAAGGCAATTCCCTTTACCACTCTGGATAAGACACGAGATATCCATCTTTATCTTCCCTTAAAACTCACTCAAAATGAAGTTGTCTGAATGTAATAAATAAGTTTCTGTCTTCCAGCAAATAAAAACATTTCACTTTGGAGATCTGCAAAAAGGTTTTAGCCACAAGCCAACATTCCCCCAGGAGGATTAAAGTCAGTTTAGCCAAATATTTATGTCTAATTTTTGGAAGACACAGAATTATGAACTACTAAAACAGAATTAGAGACATGCAATAATTAGTAAAGTCAAATAAATATTAGTAATTAATTGGTGGAAAAAAGTAAAGAAATGAAAGTGAAAAATTACCACCAGAATCTTAAAAAAATATTGGTCTATAAACAGCAAAATCAAAATACATGATCTTACTGACATGGAACATAAAACGTAATCAAATTATCCTGACACACAAATTCAAAAACTGCATAGAACTCATGGGGGATGTTATTTTTAAATCAGTTACACCACGTAAGGCTCTTTGTGGTTGGAATTCTCAAAGGTATTTGGGCACTGAGACTAGATGTTTACAAGAATCTAGACCCCAAACTTCCTCTGGCATCCAAAGACAGATAGATAACTATTAACTTCCAAAGGATATTAGACAGAGGTTTGCACATCAGTTCGTATCATCAGATAAAACAGGTATTTTCAAAACCTTTCCAGAAATGGAGGATTTTGTCCTGCAAATATCGAACAAAGTTAAATATCTTTTTCTGTTTAGTTATTTTGCCAGTGGCATATAATCAGTAGATCCGTGGACACTTGATGAAATTGCTAGATTTAAAAAAAGTACAAAAGATTTCTCAAGTCAGGAGCCACCAAGTAACATGTGGTACCATTTTAGACAGATGGTATCTCATGGCCCTCTTGACTCTTCCAGTTCTATGAAGTCAGCTCTTACCCCTTGGAAAAGGCTGAACCGTGTTGTGCAACAATAAGAAGTGTGGGAGGGGAAGTGCAGCTCATCCATCCTTTCTGCAAAATGATAAGTTTGATCTATCCTGTCTTGGATGTGAAAAATTGGCTGCAGCTTAGAAGTGATAGAAACAACCATGTCATAAAAAGGAGCGTTAATATAATCCTCAGGAATGGAGAGAGATGAGCAGAAATCACTGAGGATCACTGACAGTCTAGTGATGGGGTATCTCATCACTTATTATAATGAGAATCATTAGTCACCAAAAGAAAACTGGTTTGCATACAAAAGACAGAGTACAGCATAGAGGCAGACCACAGAAAAACACATCTTCAGGAAACGAGAACAGCCAAGCAACTATCCGGTACTGAGTTTGATTGTTTTAGCATTAAAAACTTAAATTATGCTGCCCTGTGCCAGATGCTCTGGGTGTCCCTGCTGGAGCAGGGCGGGTTGGTCTAGATGATCTCTAGAGGTCCCTTCCAACATCAACTATTCTGTGATTCTGTAATTCTGTGAAATTGTCTTCAGCATTTTCCTTTTCTTTCAGAGAAAATCAGAATCTCTCCCTCATAGCAAATTCACTACTTCCATAAATACACATACAAGTCCTACTCAATTTTTCAACATGCAGGTAATATAATACATAGCACTACATTTAATATTCTACTCTAATTTTAATAAGCATCTATAAGTAAATAAAAACATATATTTCACATATTCACTGACAGAATGTATGCAATTAAAAACTGGATTTGGTCATGTGGGCATCTAAATTAGGCTACTTATATCTCACTTATCCCACACATGCAAAGTCTATTGCTTAATAAGCCATTGGATTTCAGACATTTTCATATTCTGACCCTTTTAAAATGCTCTGTTAGATTGCCTGCCATCTGGCAGTGCTTATTCTTGACACTGCACTCCCTTTACAGTAAGTGAGCTCCTTTAATTTTATCTTTAGTATGATAGATATAGGATAGATAGTATGATAGATATAGGCAACACAAGAAGCCCCAAGCTGTCAATACATGGGGCCAATATGGAGACATCTTGCTACCAGATCAATGTCAATAGCACATCCAATTCCATCAGACCTGTCCTCAGAAGAAAGCGGCTGATATGCCCAAATCATGGCAATACAGAACATACTATTGTTTTAATTACATAATGTACACACTGCAAACTCCAAGACACTATGGAGAATATGTAGTTCAGATTACAAGAGAACTCATAATTTCCTAACTAACAGACTCATTAAGAATCAAAAACTATAGAGAGCTAAATTTAAACAAACCATCAGAACGACATTTACACTTGTATAAAGGGTTCAAACTGGCTTGTATCTCTAGGAAGGGAGAGGTAGTATGGAAGGAAAAACAGAATGCGGGGAAAAGAGAACAAGCAAAATAAGTGAGAAAGAAGGAAAGAAGGAAATCAAGATAGATGACGTATCAGGGATTACATCTCCATGCTCTTGCAGACTTTCAGATAAGAACTCCAAGGTGTCTATAGTGGAATTTCAGTGGAAACCTAGACCATCAGAAATGATATAAATAAATGACAAAAAATGCAAGATTCACTATTTAGGGGGTCACCTAGATAACTGGGTTTCTATAAACACAGAGCATACATTCGGAAAATGGGACATCTCTCAAGTATTCTTGAGACTAACTACTAACTACTAAATAAGTAACTATTCAGACACCCAACTATTAATTTAAGCTTGAGTTACATATGCTTTATTTATTTTAATATTGGTGTTGGCTTTCCCATTTGTTTTTTTTACATCTCAAAGACTAATCCTAATCCTTAGCAAAGAAATTTTTGTTTTGCTACTGAGCAGCTATAGCCCACAGTGTGTCTGGGGAACCCAGATGCCTGCACATCTTCTGCCAGGAAGTAATAAAGTATTTTTAAAGGACAGTATGGCCTAGAGATGGTTTTGCAGTATTTCCTCTACCGGACTGAGCATCAGTCTTCGAGGAATAAAATTACAGGCTGAAGGCACTTTATGGTCTAAGAGGAAATTGCAGAGCAGTCATGTGCAAACTTTATTATTTCTCCATGGTTTTCCATCTATAGCACTTATTCTATCTCCTAGGTACAAGGTTAGATAGATCTTATAAAATCTCTCGATATTTCCCATATCTTGGATCTAGAGCAAGTTAGAACAATCAATTATTATTTCACTCCTATGAAATATTCCCCTAAATTTACCTATCTACAGATTTGCTCGAAGTTCAGACCACATCAAACTAGCACTTTCCAAAGCTGCAGTCACTCTGCAAGAAGTTGCTTTGTTGAGGATGTGATAAGGTAAGTGTAATATATTACATAACAAACCAAGCAAGCATCAGTACTTTCAATACTTTAATACTGATAGGAGAAAGAAATCTGGAGGCAACCAGAAAGACTTCAACATCATTTTAGATATTAAACTAAAGCAACCAGTGCTTTTTCATCCAACAACAAAGTATCTTAGCAAGAATAAGATTTTCTTTAATAAATATGATATTTCTTTAGGGTTTTAAAAATAATATACCACCAGTATGCTAAATACCGATAGAATAACAAGTATTTTATTAAATGTCATGATTCACTAGTTAAGACATCCACAAAAACAGAAGTTAACACAATAAGAACCAAATTCTATTCTTAGTTACATGCTGCACCTCCAACTGTGGGAATTTCGATGGCATGAATAAGAACAGTCTTTGGTCTTATGGTGGTCTTAGAGTGGAAACAGATTGCATTTCTTTGATAACCAAATGAACATTTTCTGAACACAAGTTTTATTCCAGCCTGTTCCAGCTGCACTGCTAACCGAGGCAGTAATAGAAAAGATTATTTCAAAATATCGTGCAGCTTGCCGGAATCTATCATCAGATTAAAAGATATTAAGAGAGATTTTAGGGAAGCTAAATGACAGTGTCCTTGAAGTAGTACTGACATTGACTCCAGCTGATACATTTTTTGGTCATTAACATACCTTGCTATGTGTCTAGAATGAGCTCTCCAATAATTAGAGCTGAATACACTATGATTTTTAAAATTAAATCATGCCTCTGGGAAAGAATCAGGGAATAGACAGCTAAAGGACTTTCAAGCAATTAGCGAGAAATGTACTGTCAGGTTAAAAATTAAACATTGCAAAGTAGGTTAAGAGTTTCTTCTCTGTCAAAATTGTGTGTTGACACAGAAGGCTCTCAAGCATTCTGTTGAGTGAAAGCACAGATGAGAACGGATACTGCTATTTACAACTAAAAGAAGTATGTTTCTCTACTGAATTTTGCATCATGCCTTTCTCTAAAAAATAATGTGCCCTACACACTATATTCAAATCAAACCTTGAAAAAGAAGCTGGTGAAGTTTAATTAGATTTCACAATGTCACCCAACTTAGGTAAACATGTAGAGGTAAAGATTTATATGGTTTAAGTGACGACTTATTTCAGAGGTCTCTGTTCTGAGGTACATCAAAAAGATCTACCTAGACTGAAAAATCAAAAACTGAGCTACGCAAATTTAAATAAGATTTGATATTAAAATATAGAAAAAGTTAAGCAAATCATTATATACCATCTGTACTTTTTGCAGCTTTTTAAAAACCAAATCCCCCAAATTCTAGACTTTATTTATTATGCCATATTTTTATATCATATTCTAATTCATGGTTACCTCCATGTACTCATGTCTATGAAACCTAAAATAAAATACTCTTGCAATAACATATCTATACGACTTAGTTTGATTAGTTAACAAATAAACTACTAGTAAACATTTAGAAATGTTTAATCTTGCTAAAATAATGTGAATAATAGAATTACTACTTATTTTCTGTACAAGCCTAACTATAATGTTGTCCTTATGAAGTCTAAATTTCGTTAAGTACAAATATAAATAGTAC
>JAUBNY010000700.1:5730432-5740687 GCA_032275445.1 Crypturellus soui
AGCGCCAGGGCGCGTGTCCCAGCGCGCGGGCTCTGGGTCTCCCTGTAGCCGGGGAGCGGGAGGCCACTCGTGCTCTTTCCACCTCAAATTTAAGAGCGTGATTTACAGCCAGCAGCCCTTGGGGGGTACGTGATAGTGCAAGGCCTGACTGGCAGGAAGCAGAAGGTGTTACCAGCTCCCAAATAGTGTGGATTAACCTCAAAGGAAATAGGATATGTGCTATTGGGGGCACCTCTGCACAGAGTTTCAAAGAGGGGTGAAAATATTAGCAATCCTAGAGGTTCCAGTGATAGTGTATCATTTTGAGGGAGCTGTGGAGTAGGGTAACATTTGAGAAAGCATCAGGAATTCCCCCTTGTGCCAGGGGAAGACAACACTGGTGAAACTGTTTACAAGCCATGAGCAGAGAGGACGGCTTTGGTCTCTTGCCTGAAAAGTGGAAGGTGTAGGTATTTTAACACCAACAGCAGTGAGTTTATTTGCCTTGCAGAATGGGGGAGAATCTATGCCTGCACCTCTGTGTATCACAAGAGCCATAACACTATGTATAAAACCTACAGAGGTATAAAGGCACCTGTTAAAGCAGAAACGTGTATGTGTTGCTGCTCTGGTTAAGTTTGACCATTTAGATTTCCACACGTTTTTGTATGCTTTTCATTTTGTAGCTTGGATGGAATCACTCCAGCCTCCTAAGTTTTGTTGCTGTATTTTCAGTGTTACTTGTCACTTCGTCGTTATCCTATGCCTCTGCTTAAGCAAAACTTGATAGAGAAATGGGTCTGCGAAGGCAAATCCGGTGCAACGGGGAGCAATATTTCACTTCTAGATTTAGAGACTAGTATCAGCAATTCCAGCTCTAGCAGAATATTTATACATGGTGTGTTCAGACCTGAAGGTTCAGGTCTTGATAACATTGCTAAACGTGGAGGATGTTAACATGACATTAATGTGGCAGAGAATGTCACACTGGGATGGATTGAGGAGCTGGGCACGGACCAGCCTGGGAAGGAACATGCCTGCAGCATGATTGATTGAGGGTTGACATACATAATCCTTCCCCGTCTGGAGTGATACTTTTTGGCGTGATTTTTATCCAGAAACAGTGAAGAGTGTGTGCACAGCTGCTGATGTCTCATTCACAGCTGCTGATAGACAAAACCCTCTTGCTGGTTTATCCCCAGATGATGTCCACCTCCGTCCCTCATCCAATGTCTGTCAGCAAATGATAATTAAAAAGTAAGAAATTATTACTCTTTTACAGCTTTGTGAAATAATTATCTCCCATCATGTTTGACAAAAACCTACAAAGGGCACAGATAAAAAGGTTAAATCACATGATGTTGTTCTGCAAAGTTGCACTGTTCAGCATTTTGACAGTTTCCACACTTCAGTCATGTACATGGCAACCTTAACTTTGCTTTCAAAGAAAAAGCAATTTTCCTCTACTCAGTATTTTAGAGGTCTTTGGCACTCACACCTCGATCTGAAGGGTCTCTCCCAGCATCTGCTAAGCAATAACTAGTGTGCAGGAGAAAATAATCTTGCCAGTAAATCCAGGATGATGAAATGGAGATGTTTACTGTTGCAATAAGATTCTGATGTACATCTCTCGTAATTGGAGGCGAAGTGGCTATTAGGAGTGACAGTCCTTCACTTCTGAGTCATGAGAATTGTACGCACCAAGAAAATCAAATTCTTTATTTTTATAAATTTTGCTTTTGCTTGTATTTAGTGCCTAATTTTGTTAACATTTATCTATTCCTACTTAGCATGGACTGCACAGTTACCAGAAGGAATCCTCCTGCTTAATTGCCACATCCTTTTACCCTGCAATAATCTGCTGATATTCTGCTTCTTTTTATAGAATTGTGGATGTATATATATAACATATATGTATAAAGAGAGTGATTTATTACATCAAAAAGTCCTACTATTTTAGAGAAGGTGTGAATAAGAGAAAATAACATTCTCTGTATGCTTCTCGTATACATCATTTGTATTAACTGCACAGGTATAAATTTCAGTGTAAAACTGAAATTTTGGTGTGATGTATGTCCTGAGATCAACTCGCATCATTTTTTTCTTTTTTTTTTTTGCACCTAAGAAAAATGTATAGTTACATGTGTCCATTTAGCTCTTGATCTTTTCACGGTCATAGTTGCCTTAACATCTGAACGTCTTAAAATTTTTAATAGTAATCCTGAGACCAGAAGGATAAGATATAGGTTTTTCATAATCTTTAGGTTTTGTTTCCTTGTTTGTTTGATTGATTGATTGTTTTTATGGAGAATAAATTCCTTTATAAATTTATTTATAAATATAAATATTTTTTGGTAAAGAAGACCTTTCTTGCAGCACAGAGTGTCATTTTAGTTTAGATAAAAATATTTGGGATTTATAGACAAAGATTACATGAGAGAGAAGTAGTGCAGCACTGCACATGTAGATAGTTCTGAGGACCCCATCCTTATGTGCAAAGTCCTGAAGACTGAGTGGTGGAAAGGTCACAGTGTCACCTTACCTAAAAGTATAGCTAAAGTTTTGATCTAATTTACTTGGTTTTGATTTATTTGTGACTTGTCAAAGGCAATTAGTGGTAGCAAAATAAGATATTTTCTTCTTTCATGCTTGTTTGCTGTGCCTGTATTACTGGACCACTACTAAAAATTTAGTATAACTTTTTTTTTTATATTGAGTTACTGTGATTACTTACAGACCTGTATCAAATTATTATAACTCCATTAGTGCCAGTGGTTTATAGCACTATAAAACTCTAATACTAATGTACAAACCCTGAAATGGATTTTCTTCCCTTCTACCAAATGTGGTAACTTTATGCCTGTGTGGTAAACACAGTCCCAGTCTTTTTCCGTTGTCTCATGCTGTGTATTTCGGGTTATATCAAGTACATCCAGAACAATTTATCTGTAGAGGTAAAAAAATAAAAGCAAAATTATTGAAGTCTGCATAGCTTTTCCAGTGAGGACATTGAGACACACAGAAAGAGCAGGAGTTCCATGAGACCACATAGAAAGATGTGCCTAACAGCAGAACAAAACTCGTCTCTTAAGGCTTAGTTTCATGTCTTAGCTGTGCTTGCTAAACTGAGGATTAATCCAAATTTATAACATGTCAGTTTGTGTGTCTTGAAGTTTGCAATAAGATCATTTGATTTGAACCCACCTTGCTTATGTTACTTTCTGTGAGAATTCAGTCATATGTATTTACTGGCAATAAATGCTTGCCAAAAAAATTTGCATAAATGTTGCATAATGTTTATGAAAACTGAATAATTGTTCTTTGGTAATCAGTAGTAGTCCCTAAAGAAAACTATCACAGGTCATGTGCACCTACTCAAGGATGCATGGATGTTTCATGGTGTCTCTCCACATATTTATGTGGTTTTGCCCTGTCATCCATCTGAGTATTCAGATTGGAGAGAGTGCTGAAATAAATGTGACCGTTGTGCTTAAGTCAGTGTTTTCTGCAAAGATCCTCCTGAGCAGTTGTGTTGGACCGCTAAGCTTCCAAATCCAAAATTTGCCTACCTATCTGCAGCAAGATACAGATCTTTTCCTGTTGCCGGCTCCCAAAACAATGTTTGGAGATTTTCCATAGCCAGGATGTGTGTCTCTTGGAGACAGTCAAGAGCAAGATCTAAATGGGCATTTAATGACATGAAACAGAAGACACCTGCATCAACCCCGGAGTGAACAGGAAATGCTTCTGAGACATGATCCAGGGTTCAGGACTGTGAAAGAATTACTTGAAAAAGGAGAACGTGGAGAAAAACTAGGGCCTAATGGAAGTTTTGGCATTACAGAGGCTTGCTTGGTGTGATAACACAACTACCGCTTCCAGGATGGTTGGTGTCACGGCCTCTGCACCCCCATGGTTCCCTGGGCAGCTCAATCTGCCCCTCTAGCAGCTGCAAAGAGGAGTAACGGAGGCTGGAGCGGAGCGGAGACACCGCAGCCAAACTCTGTTGCACTCGCTGTGCTGCGCTGCTGATAAGCTGCACGGTAGCTGCCCAATAGATACACGATAAGATGTTCAATGCTGAGGCAGCCAGGGTGGCAAATCGCTCCTTTTGGATCAATTTTGCTTGAACTTTGCTCATAATACATATATATAAGCTCGTTATAATGCCAAAACACACCTCCATCCCAAAAGTCATCCACCTCGAAGGAAAGAGCACTCCTCACTGAGCATGCGCTCTAGATTCTCTGTTGATTATACATTTAAATGAAAGCAAGAGACTTTCTCACCAATCATTAACAGAAGTATTTTTGACTAGAGTCACTGAAGCTCTACCTCACTGTAAATATATATATATATATATGCGTGTATATATATCTATATAAAGGTGAACTAAAGAGGGAAGAAGTTGGAGGGAAGACTTCGTTGTAACTTCTGGGATCGGTTGACAGGCTGAACCCCTCTCCTCTCCCCAGGTCCAGGTGCTACCTCAGCAGATTCCTCAAGACTGAGAGCCCTCTCCCATCTTCTGGGGTGAGTGATTATTTCACATTTGTACATTAGAGCTAGGCAAGAACCCCACAGTCTAGTAGCAAATTTCCTGTACGGACGTCCAAAACGTGATTAGTAAATGTTGCATTTGAGTAAATCGTGCTATTCGTGAACTCAGTTTTGAAGAAGTCAGACCTACAGTCAACAGGATGTTGGTGAATCCAGTGCTGCCAGAGTCAGGCTTGTAGCTACCACAGTATTTGGTATCCCTGTTCAGAGAGGAGTCCAGCTGCCCTCAGCCCCTCCAACCCCTGAGGATCGGCTGGCACGCAAGGGGTTTCATCACTGTCCAAGTTACCTCCCGCTTCAAACTGACAACAAAACACTTCTGTGTCCATTCGAACACAGTGGTGCATAGAAATAGATATGTACTTTTCCTATGGATGATCTACTGGGTAGAGTAAAACTCTGGCACCAATGTAAAAAAAAAAATTGTAGTGAACTGGTCTGTATTCCATCATATTCTCAGTTGCAATTACTCTACAAAACTACAACCTGATTTACTTCCTGAAAATCACAGCAGTCTCTCACCTCTCAGAAAGTCTTGGCATTCACCTCTAGATCAGTGCTCGGTGTAGCAAGGGCTGCTCTAGAGCAGCTTTGCAAGGTGCTTTGGAACAACTAAGGAGGGGGGCAGGCAGGGTGTATTTTCTCCCATGTCGCAGGGTGAAATTAAAATGCAGAAAATGCTAGCAGCTCTCTGGAATATCTCTTATCTATGTAAATCACTTTTAAATTTGGTAGAATATTTGTGTGCTCTGAATGCCTCTTTTTTTTGAACATTATTTTAATGTTACTGTTCATTAGCTGTTTAACAGCCTACCAAATCTTTACCCAGTCTTTGTAGAGGCAAGACTGCCATGAAATAAAATCTGGAAAATCGCTAACTGAATTTTTGTAGTGGTTGGTGTATGATAAATGTTTATTAAATTTAACTACTTTCAGCATTTTCAGGTACTTGCCATGCTTTAAAAATCATTAAGGAATCATTTTCTCTAGGAAATGTTTGACTGACCAGCTAAATGGCTTTAACAATGCCCCTTGAATTTTTAATATGATAAAATCTTTTTTTTTACAATTAGTTCCCATGTAAATGGATTCCATACAAAGGGATTTTTTTTAATAATATTTGCCTCATGCTTGTATGCAAAGTAAGGTTTGACACAACAAATATTTAGGTGTTACTTAATAATATCTCTATGTATGATACTTTATTTAATACACGGCAATTTAATACAATATAGTCCTATAAGGAGCTCTAAAATTGGTGTATATGCCTTTGAAACATCGCATGACATTGTTCAGAGTGGTAAATACTATGTTGGGCAGCAAGTATTTTCAGGCTTCTCTAAAGTCTTCTGTGTAATATATGAAAAATATACTACTTCTCTAAAAATGAAAATACCTTTAATTCTTCTGGAGTACAGCTTCACATTAACAACAACTTTTTTCTTCTGTAGCTTACCATCTTACTACATGATAGTAAAAACATTCCACAAAACCAAGTTCTTGTGATTTTAAACTTATTTTGAAAATATCAGAACCAAATAAAGAAATGCTTTTTACAGCAGTGAATATTTTAGTAATGTGTGGATATTCACATAAAGCAGAATAATTAAGCATATGTTGTCAAATAGTTGGCTGTGATGTGCGCATCTTATGACAGATATTATATCTTTGAATTAATTTCTTTCCCTAGTTTTGATTTTCCAGAAATCAACAATCTTGTTTATCTTTACATCCTAACTTGGCTTAGGTTAGCAGAAGGTGCTAAGGTGCTTTAGAGATGGCTAGAAAATGTCCTCCTGTTGACTTTTAAGTTCATTAGTTAAGGTTTTAAAAGCTGTCACTTTTAATTCTGCAGGCTTCTCTTGTGTGTCGACTGACTTAAGATCTACCACTTAACCGTCATATTTTGATGGATGTGAACATCTGCAGGATACTCAGACTGCAAAGAGTATGTGTAAGTTTTATTTGGTATTCAGGTTCTTATACAGAGCAATGTATTGTAGGGCAAATATCTGTATTCTGTGTAACATTCATGAAGTAAAACACATTGCTTTGGAAAGATTTTGGAATCTTTGTTACAAGGAATATCCTAAAACCTTGAAACTTGATGGTTGCTAAGTGCTTGTAAAAATGGTGGCCTGTCAGATCTTCTACTTTGAAGGAATATCTGAGAGCAAAATCTTTTGAGATGTAGAAAGATTTTTCTTCTTATTGGGTGCTTTGAGGAAATCAGCATGAATATATCAAACTTTCAATTTTTCAACACTATTCATCTTCATTTTTATCCAATAAAAGCAAATCCAGATATTACACGCAGCTGTAATCAAGAGCTGTTCCTACTACCTTACTTGCTTTCTTTGAGCATCCTAGCTATATAGGGAGATTTATTTTTTTGAGTTACTTAGTATTACTCATAGCTGTGCTAGTGATGGGCACATTTCAATTACTACTATAGAAGAACACACAGCAGTATTCCCTGTTGATTGCACTGCCTTGGCTAAATGCAACCTAAATGTGATGTTGAAGACACAACTCAGGAAGAACTATCCCAGTTTTTCTGCCAGACTTTCTGCTCCCCACTTCACTCTAGGAACTTCCTTGCAGCCCCAGGCCATCTCTAGTGCAGGGAAGGTGAACACTTACTGCAAATGGTAAGTATTCAGAAAATTCAATGTACACAGCTGAACAAATGTAAAGCTGTATAATGAGTATAAACACTTGGAATCACAGAAGGACTGGGATTGGAATGCACCTGCAAACATCATCTAGTCCAACCTCCCTGCTCAAGCCGGGTGACCTAGAGCACGTTGCAGGAAGCCAGAACTGGAACCCAGTGCTCACCAGGCCTGGGGAGAGGGGAAGGATAGACCTGCTGGCAACGTACTTCCCGATGCACCCCGGGATACAGGTGCCTTCCTGGCCACAAGGACACATTGGTGCTCATGGCCGACTTGTTTACATCTGGAAGCAGTTTCCAACAGTCCCTGACTTCTACTGGGAAGGCAGATGAATTAGTGATTATAAAGAAATACTGCTGCCATTTAAGGTGATCTTTCTCCTTTCCAGCTGTGCTGGTGAACATTGAGGAAGCTGAAACTGTTGCAATAGAGTCCTACCTGTGCTAGGCTGAACAGTGTCATTTTATTAAAGAGATAAAAGAATCAATTTATGATCTAAATCAATTATCATCAAGAAATTGAAAATTGAAGTGTTTGCTCTTTTCTTTCCTTAAGTTGATAGAGAGATGGTATATGATCTTAAATTAAAAAAAAAAAAACACACTAAAAGTAGGTGGCTGATGTGGAAGACATGTTGGGGGAAACAGTTACAACCTCTGTAAATGAACCGTGAACCCTGTGCCTACTGAAGGCCTGTGCTCAAGGCTCTGCGGAGCCAGAGGGGTCTGTGGGATATCTGTAAAAAATTTCAGGTCTCAGAAAAGGAAAAACTGGACAGAAAAATAAACAGACTTTCTGAACTGAATGTCAATTCCTCAGGGCTGCTATGGTGGAAGCATTAGAAAGTTGAAGTGTAAGGAGGTTCTTAACCACTATATCCTTTAAGCCAGCTCAGAGGAGCTCAAAATTTAATGCTGGCAGCAGTTATCAGTGTACTTGTAAACCACAGTATTGCTGAACCATTGGTGGCAGCTGTGGAACATTATTTGAGAGAGTATAATAATCATTGTCTCTAAGAAATAATGGAAAAAGGCATGAAGACCTTGACAAATGGAAGCAAATGGAAAAATGTAAAAGTTTGCAGCATTCTTATGAGCAATAAAGGATGTACTAGCTAGTACGATGTACAGCGGAGTAACTAGTACAATGTAGTAACTATCGTCAATAATACAGTAAGATAAGCAGCCTTAAAGCTTCAGTAAGGGAAGGCACTTTTAATATTTCCTTCTGATTGCTTTTATTTCAGAATATTTTCCCTTTTTTATTTCAAAATAAAATATTTTTAAGTAACTGTGCTTGCAAAGTGCCTTTCAGTCAAGTTAGAAATTACTGGCAGTATCTGAGGCAGAAGTTAGACAGATGCAAACACTTGTGAATTGATTCGTACAGCCAACCAGCCACCTGTACCTGTGATATATGAAGATATGGAATGGCATTTGTGTGACACACAGCATAGTGGAGATCATTTTACATTTATATGTGTCTGTTCGTCTTTGTGAATAATGGGTGAAGTGAACTCAGAGCTCAACAGTAAAAGAAACACAACACGGGCAATATTTCTGTAATGCTGTACGTATTTTTGATTTTGGTAGGGAAACTAAGGTGCAGATCCTTCAAAAATAAACAACTTTCTTTTAAAAATAGTGATGCAATAGAAATAAAAGGGGAAAATAAGATGTATATTTGTGTTCAGAACTTACCTGAAAAAAATGTGGGAAAATATTGCAAAAGCAACTTATTTAAAACTTATTTATCGGATCAAGCATGTAAGGTTTGAGCATCACTAGAAGTGAAATATTATAAGTATGAAATTGAATATGTGATTTTTTTTTTTTCAAAATAGTTATGATACAATCTTGCAACAGGAGGAGCATCTGCTGAAGGCCAAGAGTATCCTCCAAGACTTTTTTTAACACTTGTGAGAAAAAACGTGCCACGTGTGACAATCACAGATAAACACAGGAAAAACATATATCTGGTACTTTAAATTCTCCAGTTGTGCTTGTCCAAAAGCGCAGCAGCCTTGTCTGCCAGTAATGTACTAAAGAGGACAGGTGATGCTGATCTTAGATGATACAATGTTATCTCAATTTCTTTGCTAAGAAAGACATAGAATTTCAGACATATTCATAGATATTTCAAGCTGGAAATTTAAACCTGAAATGCAGCAGAATAACACAACTTGAAACTGGTTAGTGGTAGCCATAGACAGAAGACCTTGAAAGCTCTGTATCTAAAACTTGTTTTTATTGAAATGTTTTGATTTTTGTCTGTATACATTAGGTGGCAAGTTGCAATGGATATGAATTATTTTTTCTGATTAGCTTTTTTGTTGTTGTTTGCGTGTTCTAAACTTGTTTTTGGTTTGTGACTCTCCTTTTTTCTTCATTTCTTAAAGAAATACATACTGTCTGGGCATGGACTTCATTAAGTTCTGTGTTCTTCACACTCTGTGTCCTCAGAACATTGAGGCTTTTACTCAAGCATAATTACAAGTGTGATGAAGCTAAATATTTCCAGTCAGATGAGAACCCTCATTCTGTTTTATCATCTTGCTGATGATCTATTAGTATGTCCTCTGGCAACAGGAGAGCAGTGAATTCAGTGGTTCTATTCCTGCTTCTTGATTCATTTTTTTCCACTTTTTCATAATTTATGCACTGAAAAATCTGGAATATTTTTTCAGAAGACCAAAACTTATTCCTTGCCCAAAAGACTTCACTCCAGTAAATGTTAAATTTTATATCAAAGCTTGAATTTTAGAGAAAGGCTAAAAAAAAAAAGTACCAAAGAGGAAGATCCTCTTTGTTTGGTCTATTTTTTTATACAAAAATGTCTGAATTGCTCTGTCCATCTGCTAAAATTCAGCCCAAAACAGACTTCTGACTCAGGAAAACAAATAAATAAATAAATAAATGTGTGGGTTTGCGCATCCGACTAAGTTTCTTTTTCTTCTTCTTCTTCTTCTTTTTCCTTTCCTTTCCTTTCCTTTCCTTTCCTTTCCTTTCCTTTCCTTTCCTTTCCTTTCCTTTCCTTTC
>JAUBNY010000700.1:5740787-5753813 GCA_032275445.1 Crypturellus soui
TTTCCTTTCCTTTCCTTTCCTTTCCTTTCCTTTCCTTTCCTTTCCTTTCCTTTCCTTTCCTTTCCTTTCCTTTTCCTGTCCTGTCCTTAATAAAATAAGGGATTGTTAATCCCATCCACAATGTAGTTATGTTGTCACTATTGCCAGATAAAATGCCAGCAGCCTAAAATCTGGTGAGAAAAAAGTAGGAAAGAACATGGCAGCACTGCTGAATGGGACCCACTCTTTTGTTTGCTCAGTTTCCTACCATCTCGGATATATATTGGGAACGGGCCTGCTCTAGAGCAGCTACACGTCTGAGCCTGTTTATATGAAACCATCTAACAGCACAAGGAGCTCCGTGTGAGTCAAGGTGTTCAAATTAGTGAATTAGCTAAATTCTAACATATTTAGAACTCTTCCGTTGCTTATGCTTTCTTTTTTAAAGCTGCTTTGTAATTCTTTTGGTGAACTGCAGGTGTACTTTAAAAGGAGGTATTATACTTGAGAGGCAACTGAGTAAGTTATAATTTGGCAAAACTTTTAGGTGTATTTATTTTAAAAATATTTTGGATTACCACAAACTTTACCACATTTGTGTTTTATGTATCATAAATATCTGTTCATATATCATGATACCTGATTAGCTCAAGTAGATTTTTTTTCTAGTGCTGGCCGCACAGTACCACATTTTTCAGTTTCTAATTCACTGAACAGTTTACCCTTCTACTAATCAGCACCACCTTATAGAGCTACTTCTTTCATTAGCAGAGACAGATTGTCTTTTCCTCAACACTGCTGCCCACTCCAAGCAGATGACTGAAGAAGCATGCAGAACATATGCTCAGCTATGCCACTAAATGCTACGTAAACACTTTTTCTGCTGCTAAGAAATGTGGCTGTTAACATCTCTCAATTTTTCCCTCTACACTCAAAGGTTTATTCAATTGCTAATGTTGTTTGAGTCATGGAGTATCTTTGCCTACCACATGGAAACAGGAGGAGGAGGGAAAACATGGAACGTACAATTATAGAAGGAAATTGTAAAAGAAAATACAAATATCAGTGGTGGAATTTTAGCAATATTCATGGAATCTTAGGGAAAAAAGGGATTCATTAAAATTGCATTCTGGCTTTTGGAGTTCAAATGTTAAATACACAGATTGAATTTTAATCTATAAACCTTTTCAACAGGTCAGAAATTGGGACATCCAGTGTTAATCATACTACAGAATCTTATATAATACTGTCTTTTAAATATGTGGGCCCATTCATTTTGCACATGAAGATTTGAATACTCATACTTACAGTGAGTGATTGCATCTATGCTGATTGTGTTTTGAAAAATGATCCTGATTTAAGACTACCTGTATAGAAATGCTTCTTGAACAATTAGTACCTCAGACAGCACTGTAAATTTCCTACTGTATCTTCAGATTATGGAAAAAAGAAGTATTCAGAACCCATAAGGCCAATTATTATTCACATATAAGTCAAGCAGACTGTGCTGTGTGAGCACTGAGTATTAGCATTGCACTGTGTTGGCTCTGGGAGCCCACAGTCACTGGAACCAAAGCAACATCTTCAGTTAACTGCAAATGCGAGAGGAGGATCTGACTGACTGCTGTGTAAGTAAAATACTCTAGTAACATATTTAGTGGTATTTAAGAATCCTGTTATGATTATAATATATTTATCTCTTTAAGTGAGATCCTGCTGCTTCCAGTGGTGCAGAACAGACCACATCCAAATCCTTGTAAGTGCTGAGCTGAGTAAAACTGTTGCTCACTGGTCCTGAGTGTCCAGCAGGACAAATACATCAGAGTGTAAAATTTCTCCTTAGGATGGGATGGGCAACAAAACAACTGTTTCACCTCTGACCTGTTTTGTAGTGCTGTATAAAATGTAAATGTCTTCATTTTCTTTCATATGTTGCCCTGCTCTGTGGTCATTGAGATACAAAGTGATCTTCCCTGTGATGCTCTGGAAGAGAGCGCAGTGCAGGTCACCTCACCTCTTTAGTCTAAAGTCAAGCACAGCATTCTGTAACTAAAATAAAAAAATCTCAAGCTGCACAAGTTTATTTATCTTGTTTATAGATGATCGATTCAAACCTCAGAGGGAGATCACTGTCTGTGGTCATACTTTTAAAGATATTATACTGGCATCTAACAGGAACATGAGACACTGCAGAGCTTGCAGAATTATTTTGGTTACTTTTAGTAATGAGTAAAGCTCATTTTAGCCATGTTATTTTAAAACAAACTTTTATAACCTAATAAATGATTAAAGCCTATCCTATCCGCACCAGTAAGCAGTTTGCAGAAGTTTTTAGATGAATATCATGTACTTAAAATTGCCTATCTGTAGTAATTTGCTCTCTGATTCAGCAAAATGACTCTTGACTTACCTGAGAGCCTGCAAATATTCATTTTTTTTTGATGCACATCTCAACAATTTGGTCAATTGAGATCCTAGTAGTGGCCCTTCTTCTATACTCTGGTATAAAAGGTCTTTTCACGGACATTTGCACTGCGCACTATCTAGTCTTTCCCAGTCTCTCAAAGCTTTTCCTCAAAGTGTATTCAATTCTATTTTAACATAAATTAAAACATCCTCCTTTTAAGGGGGACCAGTAGAAATATTTTACTCTAGTTGCACTATAATGTGAAGGAATAGTTCATTTTTTTTCCTGTGCTTTAGTGATGGAAAGAATGTTTCAGCGTTTCTCCTGCTGAAACACCATAGGTCTGTTTCCCAAGACAGCAATCTGCTAAGGAAATTGGGCAAAGAAGGCTGCACATTTCCTTTGATGGTCTCTGTTACATGCGTAGCTGATGTCTCCTGTCTGGCGTAACCTCACCGTGTACAGCTTGGACATTACCAAAGCTGTTGATGACAAGCAATGCCTGAATTCAGTGTTGAGACTGTAAATTTTCACTTTTCTCAATTCACTCAGCACACCTCACTGCATAGTCTGAAGATTACACAGAATTTTATATTGTAAAGTGTGTTTTTAGGATTATGGTAAATCTATCAACCAAAAATCAAGCGATATCTTTCAGTTATCTGTCATATAAAATCAGCAATATTTTGTCTTCCTTTTAAAGATGAAAAATACAAACGATTCTACCAAAATCAATGGTATGAAAGGCCTCACTTCAATACAAGTGGCAGGATAAACTAATTCTAACATACATTTTCATTGTGTCTCTGAGACATGAGTCTTACTGAACTTTTCAGAAGTACAAAGTCATACATAAACGGCTAGTACATTCTCGATGCTGAATTTCCCATCCAAACTATAAAAGCTGAAAATATTTGAGCCCCTACTCTTGAATGCAAATTGAATTCAACATAAATGGAATAGCACTGCCAAAAAATATTATCTACAGAGATATTGCTGCCATTGAGTGTCAGTCTTTACTACTAAGATTAAGGTTTTTTTTCTGGGAAAGAATTTAAATGTCACTGAACTTTGTGAGTTATGGATAGTGATTACATCTGCATGGTTCAGTTCCTGTAGCATCGACAGGTCTTCCTTTAGTGTAGTGACATTGAAGTTTCCTGTTATGGCAAACAGGAATATAGATTTCACACTTGCTTGAATTAAACTGTGCCAAAATACGAAGGAAAGTCTCTAAAATGTTTCTTTCTAAACCAGGATAAGAGCTGAGGGTATTTTCTTGCCAATGAGTTGTGGCCAGGACTCTTCAGGCTTGGTGGCTGGTGCCTTGATGCTCCCATAAACTCAGTAAATCATTCAGCTTTGCCTGGGCCCCGTTACATAGCCTTTCCTTGGGAATAAATGGCAGTGGATGTGCCAGTTGGCACGGAGCTTCTGAGCTGAATAAAACACTACCTGATGTTTTTTAACAACTTCTGGTCTTTTCTATCAACTTCTAGCAAATGTTTCAAATTAGTGTGTCACATTCTAGAGACAGCTGAGACAAATTCACTCAAGCACAGCATTTTGGGCTAAATAACCTAAGAAATTATTTGAAAAATTCAATATATCAAAGCAAGTGGTGTTGTGTCTTATAGATCCAAACAATCAATACAGTACAAACCAGATTCAGCACTAAAGCTCTGTGACAAAAGTCCAGCAGTAACAGTGATTATTCGTTTATTCACTTTCTTCTCTCTTAGCAGTATTTCCTGCCTGAAGATTAGATCATTAAGAACTAATCTTTTCTGGCACAACCACTTTTTAAATCATAAGCAAATAATAAAAATCACAGCAAGTGAATGTCAGCACCCTTCTAAAACCTAAATATAGAAAAACATTTATACACATATTATTTTTCAAATAGCCCACATTCTTCTTTTGACAAGTGGTTTGCAATATTGATTGCGTAATTACAAAAATATGTGTATATTGAAGCATAACAAAAAATGCAGCATCATCTGCATTCCACCACAGCTCTTGGGAATAAAAAATATTCGCCTGCAGAAGGAGTTAAATTCACTACTGTACGCATTCACCTCAAACAATTGAAGGCTTTAATTTTTCCCAAAGCAAATCATCTCTGCCCTTGTCACTGCCCTCATGGAGGTTTTTTCATTAAAACGACCCTACTGGAAAGCACCTTGCCCTGTAGTTGGATCTTCCATGATAAAGTGATTCCTGTGCAAGTCTTGCATACCATCAGGAAAGCATTTTGGACTTCCAGGCATGAAATGAATTAACACTTGGATTAATGAGTTTTTGAAATCCACAGGCATTCTAGAACTAGAACAGTATATACTAAAGCAATAAAATGAGATTCCAGCCTTTACCACCCTCTTCATTTCACTTCAATGGAAAATTGTCCAGGCCTTTTTGGATTTCGCACTAGAAGGTCAGTGAGTGCAATAAGGAGCTAATTTTGTGAGCAATAATGGAGCACAGATTTCTCCTCCCTCAGGCATGAGTGCCCGCGTCACTGAACTAGAATCCTGTTCCTCCTGTTCTCTTCTGTTCAACCAAAGAAATCACGAATTCCTTTTTTTTGGAAAACAGCTAGGTGTTTTGAATTGTTGCTAGCCTAGTTTCCAGGCAGAGAGAAAAAGCTAAGGGGTTAAAAACTTTCTCGGGCTGAGAATATAATTTAACCACTGACTCTTATATCTTTTGCCATAAAATGTAGGTGTCATCACATTTTTGGCAGCTGTGCTTAGAAGGAAGGTTGGTTCACAAAAACTGATTTTGTGGGGAAAGAAGGTGGTCTGTTGAAAATTTGATGAACTTTTAGAATTATGATAGACATTTTTAGATTTTTAGAGCATAGCATTAATAAATAGTGTTCTTATTAATATTCTCTTATCCCAAACTAAAAAAAGAATAATCATGATATCATGGTGAGATTGATTTTGATTTTTACCAGGACTATATGTACACTGATAAGGTGATACTTAGGTTTCTGATCTTTAAAATAGAGCCTTAAGGGAAGAAAAGAAGAAAAACAGACCTAAATTACAGAAGGGAAATTCTCTCCAGAACAGTTTCTAGTGTTTGATATTTGAAATCCAATAGAAATGTAAGACTTTGAATTTCTAATCTGATTACTTTAAAATTATGAGACAAAAAAATAGCAAAAACTTGGCCTAGAATTGGAAATGGGAGTAACAAAATAAAAATCATAAATAATCTTGATTTTCTTTTTTTCTGAACTCAGGAAAGTGGGCTATTATTCTGTAATTTTAAGCATAGCTTGCAGGCCAAAGTGTTTTAGATCAATCTTATTTATTAGATGCTAAAAAACATTTACATTGAACTTGAAGTTGCTATCTGGGAAATAATGATATAGGAAATCTCTAAGCAATAGTGATTGAAGTCAAGTAAAATCAGACAATCTGATTAGAATTCAGACTGGGTGTTTGGCTTTTGATACGGTCTTTATTACTGGATATCATCATCATGAGCATGACCTGGTTTTTAACCTTGCAATGCTTATTTTATTGATGGTCAAAATTAGACGTAGTAAAAATGTAATTTCATAATAATGGTATCACTTAAACTCCTGACAATGTGAGGGGTCATTGAAAGGCAGTGTGAAGCACTCCAAAGCCTCAATACCAAACTTCAAAGCATTTTTTTGAAGGAAAAGCTACAGATTACATTGTTTAAAATTAGATAATATATACAAAATACAGTGCAAAGAAAATTTCTTACTTAAATTGTATCATGAACTTCCACTTGACTTGCCGCTCATCAAACCTCATTTTAATTAGGAAGCCAAGTAATAAATATTGTGGACCACTTAATGATAGATCCATGCACCATACAATTAACTTTAGTTTTGCTAATAAATACATCTGAGGAGAGACATTTTAGGGGAAAGAAGAAATTATAATTGGCTGTATTCCTTCCTGAAGGCTCCTAACAATTAGTGAATTGAAGGTGAATTGCATATTCTTATTTGGAACTCCCTCTTACTCCAAAACACTGATGTATAATTCAAATCCCTGGCATTACCTGTTCTGTAGCTAACTCTAAATTAGGATCTGGTTGTAGTATCTCTTGTTCGTATTTGCAGTCCTTAGTGAATTGTGTAAATTAAGTCAATTGAGCTGATCGCATGATCTTATTCAAGGAATAACAAAATCCAGTCGCATTTTTAGTGAGCCAGTTTTTTCCATTCTTATCCATAATTCATTTGTACAAGTGGGCTATTTTACATTTTAATAAACTATATGAAAGAAAGAATTATTCTCATGATATTTCTAGAACAACAAAGAAGTGTTGAAATGTTTACAATAGCCTTTTGATATGATATGTGTAGAGTAAATTTTCTGATTAAGGCATTTAGTCACACAGTAAACACTGATTATTTAAAGTATTGTTTTATTCTCTAGAAAAAATACAGACAAAAATATTTCATTAGATCAGTGTATGAATTTTTCATACACTGATCTAATTTTTTTTTACGTGTTTATATAGATATTTCACCAAGTGAAAGGGCAAGAACCCGTAAGTTTTCTGTCATCTGGACAGTGATCTTGGTGGAAATCTAGAGCAAGAAAATAGATTGGCCATCATATCAGAAGGATAATCCTATGTAGAAGCCAAATCATTGAATCATTTTTCCAGTAAACATTTCAAAAAAAAAGTCAAAAAAGCAATCTGCATGCTAACATTTTCAGTAGTAACTGCTCAGAGCTTTCTCATACAAGTCTTGGCCACCCTAAGTTTTTATATAAAAGACATGTACTTTATATAATTTTTGTTATTATTATTGTACTGTATCTAATGTAGCATTTTGAACAGTACTAGGTAAATCTAAAGAGAAAAGCAGCATGCTGCGCTAGCCTGGATCTGCAGGGTTAGATAGTAGGTGATGTACCAAGCTGTTCTAGAGAGCGCTAAATAATGAATGCCTAAGACATCTGCTACCTCCCAGTGGTCAGGGACTGGAATTGTCCCCCTCACTAGCACTGACATGAAGTTATACTTTAAAACCAAATATTCCTAATTTGTATTCGTAAAAAAAACAACTATTTTTATGTTTATTTCAGTTGACTTAGGGGAGAGAATTCTACTTTTTGTCAAGATACACAAGTATGAATTTATTATTTCTTTCCATTAGGAAGACCATAGTAATAAATACCTAAATACATCTTTTTAATGAAGTTAATTTAGCTTGGATATTTTGTGTTCTGGCCCTCCAGTGCACTTCAGCTTCTACTGAAATCAGTGGGAGTTCAATGTGCAAATGAGTCTAGGACCAATAAAGCAGTTAGAAATATCGAAACTGTTGGCTCCTTGAAGTTACTTGAACATTAACATCTACTCTGGGCTTCTTGTAATATGCACATAGGTATTCAGATAAGATGACCAGGACTGAGATGTTTACCAAAGTGTCTTTGGAGTTTGCCATTGTAGGAACTGAGTATCCAGATACAGAGAAGAAAGGCTATAGTGATTTACAAATAAACAGAAATGCCAGTGTTTACAATGAACTGATTTTCTGACCATTCCAAAAGCATCCAGAATAACCCAGGCACTATTGAAACATCAATGCTTAGTAATCTTGAAATCTGATTGCTCTATGCTCAAAAATTATTTCCCAGAATCAAGTAAATTCCCACATTGATAGGCTATAATATTGCTTTAACAGGCTTGTCTCATGTGGCTGATTATTTTATCACAGGAATGATGCATCAGTCTCATGTGGCTGATTATTTTATCACAGGAATGATGCATCAGTTGTTACTGTGGATGAATAAAATTCCACTTTGCTTTTGTCATCAACTTACTGGATACCAAACCTCGGGTACGTAGGTTATCTGCAATGAACCGTTGAGATTTCATGAAAAGTTACTTGCATTGTACAATCCTTCAAATACCATGCTTCCTTTACATGTTCCCGTAATTTCCGCCTTAGTCATAAGAAAGATTTTGCTTGAGAATTTCAGTGCATTTTTGGATTAAGATTTGTGGCTCTTTAGGTATGTTTAGATCAGTACTGGACCAGAGCTTCTTCCAACTGAATGGTTATTGAATAAGTGCGATAACATCATGTGCTGCATTTCTTTATTTCTGTTCTAATGCCCCCTCACTATCATCTACCATCCAAACTCTTACAATTTATTACTTGCTTAACAAGTTTTTCAGGAGGAAAACCTTATCCTCCTTTTGTGCTTGGAAAGTGCTATGAATGATAGTTAGGTTCCAGCAGATAATTAATGAACAATGAAGAAATTTTCAAACATTACTGGAGTGGCACGTGAAAATTCAGTGTAGTATCTTGCTGACTCCTTACCTGAATTTCACAGGTAGAAAAAAAAATCACTCCAACCAACTATAAAAGCTACTCTGTGACTCAAGATGGTGGCTCATTCTAGTGATGAACAAATTATGTCTAGGACACTTACACTGCTGAACCTCTGAACTGAGGAGCAGTGGTTGATTATTCATACAACACCTTTCCAGCACCTTTAACTTAAAAAGCAAACATAACAATTGCATGACCACAGAGTAACCTTAATGTCCCACACTTTGCTAATATTGGCTTCGTGCACTCTTGCTATTCTTGTCACTTGAGTCTGAGCGCCTTCAAGCAATCTATTTAGCACATTGATTTCTGTCTCTCATGTGCTTATTCTTTCATTTTTTTTGCCCTGAGAGTGAGACATAGGCAGTTGGAAAGTTTATTTCTATGTACTGATGCTGTGCACAAATAAATACATCAGCCAGGCCGATCTATTTGTCCATCTGTCTGATGTAAAGCCAGACTGCAGGAACTTACATTGCAGCTGGAGTAGAAGTCCTTTAGGTTTGTGATAGTCCTTTGTTCCCATGGTAGTCTCCTCTGTAGATTAGAGTCAGTCTGTGGCAGTACATTATCTGCTGGAAAGACAAGCTTTACCTTCCCTACTTAATGCACCATTGTGCTAATAGACAAAAGTTACTGAACATGGTCTTGTAACTCAATGAAATACTGCAAAATTCAAGTATAACACAGAAGTCAATATTCAAATGTGAATATTTAATAAAATTTAATATTTAGTTTTGGTTTCCAGGCATTCATATTGGTTTCTGTTTATCTTATGTTCATAATTACTTTAAATATTTATTTTAAAATCTGTATTTCTAAATCAGGCTATGGACACCTGCAGCTAGCATTGGTGCACATAAACAATTGATAAATTTACTTTTAGCAACTTTGTTTATCATTTCATTGGATTCTTAATCATTTAGAATCATTGTAAAATTCAAGCTCTGATAATTTTGTTTCTCATTTTGATGACTAAGAAGTGACAGCATTTGGATCTCCAGCATTCCTGCTTTCCTTTCTAGTCCTTTCTATTTCCTATCCTTGCTTCTATCATGCATTGAATTGTACAATTCTGTCATCCTTTAATGTAACTGTCCCCATCATTCTCCCTAATGAAATAAGTTTAAATAAGTGAATTCCAAGTGTAATTATTTTCAATCTCATCTTCTGAGTGGAGGAAACAGTTGCAAGTGACTGCTGAGTCTGTTCTTGTCCTAGAAATAACATACACATATTTATTTTACTCTTATTAGATCTTTCTCTCCGTTTCAGTGTATCTACAGAGGTGATTGTCAAAATAGTTTTAGTGAAACAATGTGAAGCCATGAGTCATAAGACTGGGAAATGCAGAGGAATTACTTAAAGAAGTCATTTGTTATATTTTATTTTTAAGTTTTAAATCCAAGTCTTGCTATCAGCCTTTCAAGATAATGTATTTAAAGAATTAGAATATTTTGGGCTTGAAAGTGATGAGTATTGAAATGCGAAACAGCGGAAATAGACACCATTGAACAGTCTATACCTGTCAAGATCAGCACTAACTAATGTTTGGAGATAACCTTGCCTCGGATGCATTGTCTTTGGAAATACACTGTAACAGTAAACATGACAGGCATTAATCCTGAAAGGATTATATTTTGCTGAAACGAGAATTGGCAGAAAGTACAGATCCTTTATGCTGTGCCTTGAAGATATAGCATGCAGTCAGTGTAGGCCACAGATATTTGTCTTTTATATTTCATTTTCTTCTTTGTTCAAGGGAACAAGGCTCATTGCTTTTGCACACTTGTATGACTGCTCATTGCTAATCCAGTTCCAGTGTGTCCGAAATCCTGGTGGCCAGACTGACTGCTCACAGGACCAGGTGAATCAAATGGATTCACCTGTTTCTTTGTCAGTCGTGATTTTATAGTCCTTTCATCATATCTTTCCCTTTCCCTCTCCCAGGGCAGTCTGTGGAGACCTATTTTGTCTAGTCTTTCCTTGTACTGAAGAGATTTCTTTCTGTCTTTGATCATCTTTACTGCCTTTCTCTCTTCTTTTTCCAGTTCTACTATAATCTTCTTGAGGCAGAGAAACCAAATCACAGGTGCTGTTTGCAGGTGCCACACAGATTTATACCATACCATGGCCAGGTTCTATTTTCTAATCCTTTCCTGATTATTCCTAACATTTTATTTGCCTTTTTTTTTTTTTTTACTGCTCCTGGGCTGATGTTTTTATAAACTTTCATAAAATGACTTTTTCATAAGCCTTTGATCATTCTAAGATCTCATTTCCAGGAGGTAGCAGCTAGTGCATAAACCTTTCACTGTGTCATGCCCTAGCTTTGCAGTCACTAGGGCTGATGTGACTTTTTATAAGCTCTGTATTACAGGTAGCAATATACTTGTTTTACTAGACTGAGCATTTACTGCACCTCTGACAGGGAGATTGTTGAGACTAGTCCCAAATAGGGTTTTGGCAGGAAAACGATCCAAACACTGGAGCATGGATATGGATGGGATGCTGAAGCCCAGGTTGCTCTAATGGAACAGAGCACTTTTAGAGGCAATGTGGCTTTTCCTCAATCAGCTGCGCCCTTAGAAGAGGTCCTAGCAAGTAACTGCCTGTCAGTGAGACAAAAGAGAGCTGGATTCCCTCACACCTCTGAAAACTCCTGTGAACTTGCATGCAACAATCCACAGCTGAGAGTTGCAGTAGAGCACAGTTCATTCAGGTTGCAAAAGCAAAATGAAAAACAAGAAACAATAAAATAGATGTTTCTTCTTTACAGAAAATAGGTTCCATGAATCCTTTCCTGTCGACTATTCTCCATGACCTATTTTTTGAGACCAGACTGTTTCTTGTTTATGCCGAAATGAAATCACTTGATAGGCAGATGACAGGCATTCGCTGTACTAGAAGAGCAGCTGCTTGCAATGTAATAAAAAATCCTGGCAAGACCAAAGATACTCGAAACAGATGCTAGACATTTGAAAGTAATGCCATCATGTTTCTATATGTTCCTTGAGATCACACTTCAATTGCTTAATGGTTTTTTTTTTTTGCATTTCACTTCAAAACAGCCGAATTACATCCCTAACTCTTAACTGATTTAAGAAAGTCTTTATTTTTCTATGAATTAAAAAGTATATTGACCTCTGATAATTTCTTAACATCTCCAACATGATTCCCCAATGCTTGAAAAAGATCAGTGTGAACCTTTAGGCTCATGTTCTACTTTCGTGCCTGTTTGCTTGTTGAATGTGTTTCTGATTAGTAACTACATGGGCTAGATTATTATTACTCCTTGAGATTCTGGTGTGATTGACAGCAAAACATCTTTCTGGATTTGTTAGAAAGTTAATTACATACTCAAACATACTCAGTTTAAAAGATTTGAGGCAAATTTAATGTACAGATTGGAAAGACTCCAAGAAGAGACATTCTTTAAATATTGCACTTGCATGGTATTATATAACACTAAAAAGAAAACACCTAATACAACCACAGGTTGACAGAAGTGGAAGCTTCTTTGTATCTTTTTAGAGAATTAAAAGCAGAAATGTTTCCTGTCCAGGTTCAGCTGCTAGAGCTCCATGCAGAATATCCAGGGTAGTCGCCTTTAGACAATAATGGAGCTAATTTGCTGTGGCTTAAATGTGGCTTAAACAGCCTGAGAGCCCAGGCTGTTGGACAAGGTCACAGTGATGGGACAGGGTTAAGGGCAGGGTCTAAGAAAACAAATCTGCTAGGTGAGTAGGAAACATAAGTGCTATTATAAGCTTGTCTGTTTATTAGCTAGCTGTTAGTAGGACTATTAGATTGTGCTTTTAAAAGCATGCTAATGTATCGGCTTAGGAAACTTAAAATTCATCATTCCCCAAGTTCTAAGTGGTCTAGGCACTGATGAGCTACTGTTTACAGAAATTTGAATATTTCTTCTGATGAGAATTTGATCCTTAAGGACAATAGCTAAATTACTGTGTTCATTAGACCTTTTCTTTTCCTTAAATCACCCTGTCTTGAACCAACTGTTCTGCTCAAGACTTCTGAATTTCTCAAAGAGTTCTGTACCAAGTTGTACTTAGAACAGAAGGCCGTAAGACAGCTCAAGTGCACTTAAATTAACTTTAACTTGACTCAGTTGACGCAGAGAGCAGCTCTGCCAAGAAGGACCTGGTGTCATGGTGGAGGAGAGGTTGACCATGAGGCAGCAGTTGCCCTCATGGCCAAGAAGGCCAGTGGGGTCCTGGGGTGCATTAAGAGGAGCATCTCCAGCAGGTCGAGGGAGGTGATCCTGCCC
>JAUBNY010000700.1:5770352-5808649 GCA_032275445.1 Crypturellus soui
CTGTGTTTCAATTTACACCCGTTACCCCTCGACATGTCATCAGCTACCATGGAGAAGAGCCTGGCCCCATCCTCCCTACAGTCACCAGGTGCTTGAACACGTTGATCAAATCTCCTCTCAGCCTTCTTTTCTCCAGACTAAACAGGCCCAGCTTGCTTAGTCTTTCCTCATATGACGAATGCTTCAGTCCCTTAATCATCTTCATGGCTCTCTGCTGGACTGTGTCTAGAAGCTCAAAGTCCATCTTGTACTGGGGAGCCCAGAACTGCCCATAATACTCTAACCCTCCTCAGTCTCCTCTTCTCCGGGCTGACAAGTCTCAGCTCTCAGTCTTCTCTTACAGAGGGTGTTCCAGTCCCTTCAGTGTTTTACAGCCCTTCACTGGACTCACTCCAGTAGCAACATGTAGTGCCCACATTATAACTAGTTGTCAGGGGTCAGACTTGCAGGTAAGCTGAAGAGATCTAAAGTTCTTGGAGTCTAATGTAAGCTGCTCTGTATAAATGTAACAGAAGTGGTATTTTCACCCTTTAATTCACTTTTAAAAATTTAATTCCAATGCTTGTCAGTAGAAGTACATCATTAATATCACCTCAAATAAAGTGTCTTTTTAACTTATGTAGCAATAACTTTGCATTTGTCACCTTGTGTCCAAACAAATTATTCCTAGAAATAGTGTGGCTTGTGAAATTACTTTAGTTTTCTGTTTTGCCTACAATAAATATTTGGGGCTTAAGTCATTTTTAGTTTGATAAAATATATATAGTTTTAATATATTTTTCAAATGTATTTCAGTAGGCTATTCACGTAGAAAAAGAAAGAAGCAACTTTTATTTTATGAATTTATATGCTTAGGAGTTCTCAATATTAAGTAGTTGGCTTAGGAAGGGTTCTTTAACTAATAACTCAATTCCCTTTATGCATATGATTCTGTGCCACTATGTCTCACTAAATATTTCTCAGATTTTTAAAACTCTGACAAAGAAATAAAACCTTTTTAGTGAACAGTTTTGTACTTTCTAGATACTTGTTGGAGGATGCTTGTTATCAAAAATTGTCCAATGGCTTCAATTGCATTGCCCTGAACATATCAAATGAACTAAAATATTACACTTTTACCTTTGATTAGCACAGACAAGACATAGTCTTGTATTTACTCAAAATTTGTATTTGTTTGCTATGCATATATTTTGTATTTTTATTTTAAAATGATTGTCTGTGATTTTGTTTGTAACTTAGGATATTTTCATTATATGTTTTTTGTTCTGTGTAGTTAATCACTTTCAGGATGATGGAATTTAAAAGCAAAGATCACTGTATTCACAGAACTTTTTCTAAGCTTTCAGTGCTAAAATTTCCAGTATTCATAATTACAACCTCATCTTTGTGAACAACAACTGCCAAATTGTGAAGCAGAGTTCTCCTTGATAAAGTTTAAAACAGTGCTGATATATGTAATAATCTAGTCTTTCACAAAGCTAAACTGTTCTATTTAGTGAAATTAGAGCAACCATGTGGATTACTGGATCAAAGTCAAACCTATTTACAAGCAAATATAACTGCAATTACATAGTGATTGAGTCTGTTCTGTTAGTTAGGCCATTTCAATTAATTTTGTAATACAAACCATGCACACGAAATAGAATCTTCCTTGGGTGTTTGCGTCTCCTAACTAACCATTTTGATGTCATTCACTTTTCTGTGTTTATATAGATTGATATCATGGCTATTCTCACTTTTTCTTTCATAGTTTTCTTTCATAGTGAAGAGCCTCAGTTTGCGCTTTCCTAAGTTTTCTTCCCACCTCCTCTATCTCCTCCTACCTTCCAAACATTGCACCCAACCCTGTTAAAATTGTTATTTTATTGTAATTATAACATTCTGTTATTGTGTGAGGGTTTTTTTTTTTTTTTTCCATGTTTGGGCATCAAGGTGAAACTTGCAAAATCGTTCCAAAGATCTGACATAAATGGCAGCTTAAAATCCATCACTTGTGCACCAATTCAGCTTTATATATGCATTCTAGCAGAAAAATGTGTTCTGTGGAAGCACCTGTAAAATGCTGCAGTTTGAAAGCCGTAGTGGTGGTGAGGGGCGGGGAGATATCAAATACTGTGTTAGCTGTACGCCCGACTCTGGCAGTACTGGATTCACAGCCTGTGGACCGTAGGTCCAATGGCCTTCCTAGGAGCGAACTGAGTTCCCAAATAGTGTGATTTATTCAATTGCAACATTTACAAAGCAGGTTTCAGATGTCAGTACAGGAAATTCTCTACTACAGCGTGGGGTTTTAGCTAGCTCTGATGTACAAATGTGCAGTCATCACTCACCCCGCAAGATGGGAGAGGGCTCTCAGTCTCGAGTCTCCTCAGGCAGCGTCCCGACCCGAGGGGAGGAAAGGGGGATCAGCCCGTCAGCTGACCCAGGACTTTGATGGTTTCTTCCCTCCCCTTTTACCTCCTGAGTTCAGGAGTTCAGTTTCCTCCTTTTCTTTACATGTAGGTGGAGCTTGAGTGACTATAGTCATACTTAATATTGTTATTGATTGGTGAAAAAGTTTCTTGCTTTCATTGAAAGGTACAGTCAATTGAAAATCCAGAGCGCATGCTTGGTGAGGAGTGGTCATCCTTGGAGGCGGATGACTTTTGGGATGGAGGTGTGTTTTGACATTATTATGAGCTTAAAATGAGCAAAGTTGAAGCAAAGGTCATCCGAAAGGGGTGATTTACCTCCCTTGCTGGCCCAGCATTGGACACATTTTCATGTATCTCCCACTGGACAGCTACTGTGCGGCTGATCAGCGGCCCCGCACAGGGAGTGCAACAGAGTTTGGCCGCGGTGTCTTCACTCTGCTCCAGCCTCCGTTACTCCTCTTTGCAGCCGCGAGGAGAGCAGGTTGTGCTGCCTGGTGAACCATGGAGGAGCGGAGTCCGTGCGTACCAACCATCACCCCGGCAAGCTTCTGTAATGCCAAAACTTCCATTAGGCCCTAGTTTTTCTCTCTGTTTCCCCCTTTTCAGGCCATTCTTTCACAGCATCAGAGCCTGGAAAGGCTTGTGTGAACCTGAAACGTAGGCATAATGCCTTGACCTACTCCATTAGGCTGTGCTTGAGCCTATCGTAGACTGTATAGATGGGGTAATCGAGACACCTGACTCTGAATGACATGACCATAATCTGGTTTGCTGCTATGTATGTATCTTGAGAGGTTTTTGCTGTGACATTTGCCAGAGGTATCTTGCTGATGCTTTGCATTTCTGAGAAAAAAAAAAATCTGCTAATTCTGACTAGTTAGAGTACAGAATAAACCTGTACTACAAACAACTAAAAGTTTGTTCTTTTTTTACTAAATTTATCTAAGCAAATATAATACCCCTCCACTTCCTGACATTTTTTTTTCCTCTCAGCTGGAGCATTTCATTTTCCAAAATATTTCTCTTCCTCTGCATTTGTTTAATTTTGTAGGCTCTTATTTATTTCATTCTAATTGCAGATGGTAGCCATTCACATCTTTTGAGTGCACCACACAGAAGAGAATGTAACTGTAATGCTTCTTCTGAGAAATTCAATGTGTTAAATACAAAGCATGTCCAGGCATAGCCAGGGCAAATTAAATCTCTTGCAGAGAAGTAATATGAAATGGTTTATATATAGAATTACTTATGCATTGTTGATTTATATAGAACACCTAGCATGACAAAGTGACAAAGTCATAGAGCAGGCTTATGAATACATTAAAGCCTTTTAGAAGTAAGCTTTATCTTTCTGGCCCTTAGCTGCTGAAGTTGATAGTACTGTCTTTGAAAGAACAGGCAGTGATTTGGAGTGTGCTTATCCACGTAATTTAAATAATTGCAGGTTATAGGTGTGTGGGTTTTTCTTTCTTCTTTATTTTTTTTCCTTGTTCACAAAGGAAAAAAAAAAGTGTTCTATTTATGCTCAGAGCTAGTTTTCCAGCCCATTTATAGGCATCCATAGCCAGGACAAGTTTTCTGAAGTATTCCATAACTGTTTGTACACCTCAAATGTCAGCCTCTTCGGCATGTAAGGCTTTCATTCTGCTTGTCAAATGTGATTTCAAGTAGGCTTCCTTTGTTTTGTGTAGTGATCTGTTGTTGTTTTTCAAATGTGCGTTGGCACAAAGGAAATAAATATATCCTGGCTGGGCCTATCCAACAGGAGTACTGTTTGGGAAAGATGCACTGTGCTTATGACTAATGCCTTGATAAAAATCCCTTCAGAAAGGCCTGAAGTCCTGAGAGACAAGAAGGTGCTAATTTGACTTAGTTCACTCTGAATTTGTAAGAAGGCTACGTAAGAACTTAAGAATGTAAGAATTCAGGTATTGATTAAAAATATTGCATATGTACCAGATTGCTTTATCCTCTACCTGTTTCCTGTGATCTGTCATGAATAGTATGTGCATGGTCAGGCATCTTGTAAAGCCCACATTGTTTCTCCCTTCCAGTTCTTCTTGTGATGAACAGCACTTCATATATGTATTATGTATACACACACACAAGTATATGTATTTATATTTGTTATATGTGTAAATGCATTTATATATGTTAAGTCTTGGGGGTAAACTGCAGTGTTTCCAAAAAAAATCGTAAGAGAGACTGTTTGTGTCTGATGAACAATCGCACATACACTAGTGCAATTCCAGTACAGAGGTGGGAGACAGACCCCACAGAGAGCAGGGCGTCCGAGGGGGACACGTTAATTTAATGGTAGCAAAGCTCCTTCTTGTGCAACTGCTGGTTGATCTGCTTCCTGAATGCCAGATATTTATGTAACTTGTTTGAAGTTTCCTCGCTCTCATAAACTTTTGACAGTTGTCTCCTCCTGTAGCTCATTCAGTTCAGCAGGAACTACCTCTTATCATAGGTAGTATCGCTTGCCTAACAGCAAAGGAGAAAGTTTCGTATAAATATCCCTCAAAGATGTTGACCAGTACAGAAAAAGAAGCTGACAGTAGTGCTACTGATGCAAATACTTGCCCTCTTCTACCAGGGTCTGTGCATCACAGAACAGCCTGTTATCCTTTAGGTAAATTCTGATCACATCTCCTCGCTCCCCAGCTGCTGTGGCCAAGTCTAGCCAGCCGCTTACCAAGGCAGGACATACAGAGAGCCTTAAGCTGGCTGGATATCCCACTCTGTCTTAGCTGTTTTTTATCAGTTGTCTGAGAGGCTTTTGAGAGGATACGCTCAAAGCAATGTAAACACACAGTAATGGTTATGTATATAATGATAAACAGGCTGAAATTCTAGAGACTGAAAAAATAAATTACTTCTAAGACAATGAAATTCTGCTGGCTTCCTAATATTAGACCAGCTTCTTTTGACTTTCAAGTCATTCAATAGTGGTTGAATAGCCTCTGTCTGAACTCAGGCACAGAGTGATTCTTCTGGCTCCCCAAATACCTTAATGTATCCTCTAACACCTTCAGCCTTATGCAATAATATTCACCAATGAATATCCATCATAGAACACTACCATAAAATCATAGAATCATAGAATCATAGAATGCCTAAGGTTGGAAGGGACCTCTAGAGGTCATCTAGTCCAACCAATCAAGATGATTCTGTTGATTTCCAAATGCTTGGGGGGGCTTAGGAGAAGATTTTGGAGGAGAAAGACCAAAATATTATCAAGCATTTAGGAGCATGCTGTATTTGTAATGTATACTTCATAGTTTTAAAAGAACAAGCTTCCTATTGTAATAAAAATCTGCTTAAATCCAAAGTAAGATGTATTTTCTTGAATTACATTTCACTGGGTATCAGTTTTGGCACATCCTACTTTGTGCTGAATTTTTATATTATGGAATAAATGTGTTGTATCCTTGGTTTCACCTCCCTCCTTTGATTTCACATATGCCTCTATGTTAACTGAAAATAAAAGAATGTCATAAAATGAGGCTGTGAAACAGGCTCATCAACTGTGAGAGGTCTAGGCCAGCTGCATATTTTGAATATTCACTGGAGAAAAAGATTAGTAATTAAAATCAAGATTAATTTGATCATAAGTATTAAACTCCTTCATTACAGTTCGAGTGATGTGATACAATCTCAGAAGTCTTTTCTTGGCAGTAGAGGGTTGATGCCCACCGGCCTTGGTCACAGAGCATGGACTAGTGCAGGGTGAGGATGCCTACTTGAGTGCTCTGCCCACAGTTAAGACTGCACCTGGAGCCACAGCTCTGCTGCAGGTGTAACCGAAAACTAGCTGTACGGACCCGTCTGTCCGAGTCGTGGCGTGAACTGAGGACCATGGTGCTGCAGTACAGTTACGGTAGAGCCATGTTCCTCGTCCCAGCTGCACCTAAGGCAGAGGCTGAACCCACCCCCCTGTCCTAAGATGCAGTGCCCCTGAGTGTGTCCTACCGTGTGAATCTGAACTGAGGTGTATTTATTCCTAGCAGGCAGGTAAGCAGAAATCAGGAGTGAATTTCCTCTAAAAAAAGTTTGCTATGATAAGTCCATTTTTCAATGTCTTCAGGGCTACAAAATAACACAAGGCTAGTAGGACACTGGATAATTATGACTTGATCTGTGTTTTTAAAGGAAACAGTAAAGGATGGCATTTGTTGAATTTAGGCCAAGAATTTACAAAGAATTAGAAATAGAGACTAGTAGCTAGGAAAAGCCATATTCAAGTAAATCACCAGTTCTTCCTTTAAAGCAATGATTGAAGTGTTTAAAAGTACTAGTTCAGATCCGATTTGTGTTCTTGATGAAAGGAGTCAAGACCTATCAAAGAAAAGACAACTTCAGGTGCTGTGATGCCATAAATAGGATTGCTCTGTCACCTGTGCAACAAGGCTGTGTTTTGATTTGTCAGAAGATAGCTCCCACCAGCTGTAACATACAGAAGGTGCAAGAAAATGGTTACTACTACCTCTGCTTAGCTAGGATGATGGAGAATTTTCACTCTTGGTACTTTTGATGGCTTAGGAGTAAATGAATACCATTTTTTGTTGTTTTTTTTTTTTCTTTTTCTGTTGTTGTTTTCGACATGCTGTGACAGAGCAGGCATTTTGTCTCTTAGACTGCTATAGACAAATGCTGGAAGGATGAAACAATGTGAAAATCAATGAGTCACAAAATCTATAATTTAAACATAATTCACCATGACTCATTCTTGAGATGTTTTTGCTGAGTTTTATGTGACAAAACAATATCCATAAGCATAAGCATTAGTGCATACTCAATCCTCTTTTTACAGCTATGCAATTCTGTGATTCAAATGATTTCAGAGAGGCTAAGCAGATATAAATCTGCATAGAACAGTTAGAGGCAGACAAAATCCATGACTTTCAGCAGCTTAGGGTCACACTTTTTCTTTATAGACACAATATGATAAGTTCAAACATCTTCAGTTATTGCGCAGGGGAAAAAAAGACTAGGAAAATAAGGCTGTTTTAGGAAATTATTTCCTGTCTAGGAAAGTAAATCTGTTTTAAACTTTGCATGAAGTTTATTCCTGTTGATTTGATGGAATAGGCCATGACAGCTTAGTTATCAATTATTTATTTTAGCAGTGTCTGTGGCTAACTAGGGCAGTGCATGCAATCTTTTCCTAGTTGCCCTCTTTCCAGGAGTCCCTTCAAAGAGCAGACCGTGCTGTATCCCATCTGCCTTTCGCATGATCCCTGCGCAACCCAGATCCTATTGCACTCCTTGACCAAGAAGGTGGTGCAGAGCAACCCATACAAACTGTTTTGGCATCAGGAGCCTTGTTCAGGCTGCTGCTCTCTGTCTCTCTGAGGAACTGCTCTTGCTCACCAGAAACATGAGACCTTCTGGTGTCTGTGCTGTCACAGTGTTGCAGATAGATAGGGCTTCTGGTTTTGCCCTGCCTCTGGATTAAGAGCTGGGGGCTGGTGTCACTGCTTAAAAGATGCCTGCAGAGCAGAGAGTTGCTCTAGACATTACTTTCTAGTATATTACTTTCCGGTAAGGTCTCAGTATACCAGTGTTCTTGTTCCTCCTTGCATAAACTAGTTTATCACACAAAAAAAAGAAAAACTGAAGTATCTGAGTAGATGTAATTTCTGTGTGAGGACTATTGAAAGAGCGTAAAATAATGAACCATACTCTATACCTTACTAAACTATCTTTTTTTTTTGTACTAAGATGGGAGTTATGCAGCAAATTACTGGTTCAGAAGGCTGCACATAGATTAAAATTATATATAAAAAAAAAGAAAAATATGAAAGAGATTTGAATATAAATAAAAATCCATTATTCCAGAAGAAGCACAAAAAGGCTTCATTTATTATTATGGAATATAGACAAAGTACAGCATCAACCCTCAGTCCTATATCATAAATCCAAAATACTAGACTTGACAGGTCCTGCTCAGTAGCTGTTAGGATTGCTGTTCTTGCTTGAGAAATTCACACATTGTAGTTTAGTTCTACATTCTGATATATTCAATCATTAACACACAGACATATTGCAGTATATTAAATGGTACATAATTTATCAAGGTTCTCAGCCTGTATCACATGAAAATCTTCATCAATTACTTTGGCACTAGTCTTTCTGAAAAGAATATTTTGGATTGCAGTTCAATGATATAACAATTCTGGCTTCAGTATGTGCATGTTTTGAGTTTGGAAAATTGCAGTATGTAGAAGGAGGGAGTTGAGGGGCTGGGGTGGGGGGAGCCTTATTTTCTTTCTTCTCGTTTTGTATTATGGTTCAATCTGATTCAAAACCTGTCATAGCGTCATGAACAGTTCAAACCTTCATATTAATCTGCTATTTCAAACTTGTTCAGAGCATATTTGACAAGTTAGCTTCATCTCATAGAATTACTGCCCAATCAGGCATAAAATCACGAAGCTAGTGTATTGCATGCACAAAGGAATTTAGGAGTGATGTCTCTCTCTTTTCCCGAATCAAATGTGTTGCTAAATAGATATAGTAAGGCCTAGGATTGGTGCTCGTGTTTGAGGGCCATCGTTTAGATCGTGTGATGCTTGTTTCTAGGTGCTTTTGGAAGTTCTGTGGGCAATCTTCTGTGAAATGCCACATAAACTTTGAAAGCACATTAAAATTCATACCTGACTAGTTGACCAGTGTGGCTCAGAACGTGGAAAAAGAACAACATGACAGATGGCCCTGAAAAGCTAGGACTCTCTAGAGTATCACAAAAGTCACCTTGCTACTTTAATTTGTTTATTTGTAGATAAGTGAGGAAGATTCAGTAGTGCAATACAGATCAGATGGAAAGCATAATTTCTGTCAACTTGACTTTAAATAACATAGTGATGTGAAAGTGTCTTACAGCTGTAACCTTGACAACTTGACAGACAAAGAAGAGCAGATTAAGGGGGTGATGTCTTAAGACAGCAATTCCAATGACTTCTAAGGAAGTCAGTAGAATGTGGAATCCTAGTGAGTAAAAGGATATTCAGGTATTATCTGTAGATGGTACAGCTAAATCTTTTAAAAACTTATTAGACTGTGCATTATTCATTATTTAATTAAAAATATGACAAAGTAGAATAGCACAGTAAGATACCTCATTCAATACCTGGTCTTTAGTAGGAGGCAAATATTTTAAATTACTGAGACACTTCTTTCCTTAGTATTTAATTCTTGAAATTTGGTCCAGCTTTTAATCATAACCTGCAATCATGAGTGTACAAAATCAGCCAGGCTCACATGAAATCACTGACTGAAAAGGGCCTTAAGAAATTGTCTAAGGCGTCCAGTCCAAAGCCAGAACTAACCTGTAATAAACTCTCCTGATGTCTATCAGGCCTGTGGAGGTTTTTAAACATTGTTTGATGGAGATTCCACACCCTCTTCAGGCAATCCATTCCACTGCCTCAGGTCCTGTCTTGACAGAAATTTTTCTAATAGCCGATCTTTTAACTAAGCCCATTATTGCTTGTTCTATCCTATTGTGGCCCAGAACTAATTACTTCTTTCCTATTTCAAGCAAATTCTTACTTATTTGAAGACTTAGGTAAACTTAGGTCTTTTTTTTTAGATAAAAATAATCACAGAGTATTCAGTCTTCCGTGCAGATTGTGCACAGGCCTCTGATCACTCTTCTTGTTTTTCTCGTATTTTCTATAGTTGGCCTATATTCTGGAAATTTGCAGCTGAGGTCTTACAGGTGCTCACTGGAGCTCATGTTTTGATAATGATTCTGATTACAGCCTCTTTGGTGAATTTATTTCTGTTTTAATAAAGATGGTAAAGGGGAAATGCAAACTTCTTGTGTAACAAACAGACTTTTGTTTTTTCCATCTAAAAAGGGTAAGATAAATGCCTGGGGTATACTAGCACATGTGAGTTATGTATAAAATAGCTGTATCATGCAAATTCTCATTTCAAAAGAAAGATAAGCAAAACTTTCCGTTTGTTCTAAAAATAGCATTGATGATAAAGTCCTGATTATGCCATCTGTCATAATTTATTGACGTTGTAATTCTGTAAGTCTTTACAGGATGTTGTCATGAGAATCACCGTACACTTCTGCAACTGACATTCCCAGATCTAAATATCATCATGGAACTCACTTCAGTTTTTGAGACAATTTCATCATCCCTACATCTTTTTACTTCCTCTAGTACATTCTAGTAGTCTCCATACAGTATTTTTTAGGTGTTAGATGAGGGCTGTCATTTCACTCTGCAGAAAGGAAAAAAAGAATTTACCTGGAAAATAAAGTATTTCTGAAGAGCACAAGATTTTCTGAGGTGGGGCAGGGTAATCAGTGTCTCTGAAAATCAGACTGTAACTGGGTATTGTTCCAGTTGAAAAATAGGTTTAGTTTTGAGAGAGGTTGCTTTTATATGATCAAATTAACCGCAAGTTTCTCCCTGAACTATTTATATCAATGTACAGATCTTATTCTAGCTAAAAGAAATACATTCTGAGGATGTAATTAATTTGTCTTGATCTATTCTGTATTTTAAATTGAAATGGAGCATATGCATCACGCTGCAGTAGCTTGCTGAGACATCAGCTGAACTGATTAATAGTCTTCTGGATCAAATGTCACCTCTCTTTGTAAATAAAATAAATTAACATGAACATCCTGATACAGAAATACAAAATACAAGCAGTATACTTCAAGTTGATCCATTAGGTGCAGCCCACAGAAGGGAGAATTGGAAGAGCTACCCTGCCCCAGCTATTTGAAGTTCAAGCAAATTGCCAGCGTGAACCGTGCTACTTGTTTGCCCTAGATTCTTTGCAACACATTTAAGCATGCTTGTCAGAGAGTACCCTCAGCCCCCCTATGAGAAGCTCTATCTTGTAAAGTCCTTTTTTATATCTATTTTAACTAGATAAAATATTGTAGTTTGTTACTTATTTCTGCAAATAAGTAGAATATTAGAATATCAGCAAATAAGTAGAATAAAAGACTGCAAATGCATGAACTCAGTTTTTATGTCAAAAAAAATGAATATTCTATTGCAGCTACAAAATTTACATGGAGCTGACTGCATTTTATGCGAGGGGAAAAATCAAATCCTAGAAAGTCACCTTGAATCAAAGAACTACTAGAACCGCACCTCTTTGGGGTCTTTTACTGTTCCACATTTTTCTACTGTCAGTTTGTGTTGCTTGTTGCAACAATATTGGAGTGAAAGATTCTAAGGCATGTCTATGACTCAGCATCCAGAACTTGTATCTTCTCAGTTCAAGACCAGACTATGACATGTTTTGCTTGATGGGTTTCTTTTGCCATTACTTGTCATTTTGTTAGTTTCTAACTGATTATGGCTACTATTTAACCGTTTCAAGTTAAATCCTATGACTAACTGTGAGTAGACAGGAGCCTTCTATCTGAAACAGTGCTAATATCATATATACTGAAGTTTGCACAATCTTTTTCAATTATTTATTATCTGTTATTTTATCTATTTCTCAGAGGTCTGATTAGTAGCCTCCAGCAATGGAGGATCAATTCTATGGCAAGGCACACTGACTATACTGTTTTTTTCCCATTCCTGCTGTGCTCTTCTGACTTCATTTTCCCAGTATATCATCCTGTGCCACACTCATCGAACCTTATAGACTGGATACAGATAAAATGTGGGCTGGGTATAGATGATCATCTCTGGCTACTCAGAGTCTACAAAAATGCTTGGTTTTGAGGAAGTGATTGAAAGATTATTGGAGTCAGATAATAAAACACTGATCTGAGTTTTTATTACAGGTATTATCTTGTATTTGACTTTTTTTTTTTTATTTTGTGAGGGAGACACCCTAATAGTATGTTATAAAAGAGCAAGTGTCTTTCCTATTTTGCTGTTTTTCTTTTCTCTTTGACTTTAGTGAACATTTTCTATTTCTCTTGTTTAATGTTTGTGACATTGTGTTTCTGATATGTGAGAGCTGTGTGGAACTGGAGTGTTTCATTTTATTTCAAATTAGAAATTGGCTATTTACATCTCTATTCAATTATTGCTGCACTGAATTTTCAGTAACACCTGTTTTTACTACAGTTTTGGAGAAAAACCCAAACTGTTATGTCTGTATAGTCAATCTTGGCTCAAGTACATCTTGTCCTTGAATTATGAAGCTCAGATCTAAGAAATTACTTAGAGTGTTTTTGTGTATGAAAAGTGTAATTCTGTGAATTACAGATGTAATTCAGATGTAATTTCTGATCTGAAATGTTCTACATGTCCTCCTGGTAAGGACAAGGCTTCAAGACGCATCTCAATAGTGTCTCTTCATATGGCTTCTTAACGTACGTTACTACAGAAGATGCCTATATCACTGATTGGGAAAATGTTGGCTCCACAATCTAGTATGCACCCAAGGCAGTCTGTCTCCAAAAAAAATGTTGACACCTTGTTTAAAGTAAGTAAGCTGTAGCCTGCTTGATTCTCTAAACTCTTCCCTGAGCTCACAGAGCTGTTAGAACTGGATTTTGACAACCTTGGTGGACTGCCAGATAACGGTGGAGCTGGGAAGCTCTTGCATCCCACCTTTCAGGCTTCTGGCTCCTAGCAATGAAGTGCACAATGCTCTAGGCAGGCATAAAGTAGGTTAGCTTTCAGTCATAGATTCCATAGCTTTTGTGTTCCACAGTGCTGGGATGTCTTATATGCCAGATAATAAAGCTGACAAAATTTCAGTGTACAAGGATCTTTAATTTCAAGATCTGTAAAAAACAATAGTTTTGTTTCATTTCAAAAATTAAGCATTGAAATATCGAAATCTCTGAGTAAGTGAAGTGCTGCTCCCTCTTTCTCATTTATAGTCACAATCTTGCATGAATGGAATTATCATGCCTGTAATCTGAAGATCCTAGTGGTTTTTCAATTTTGCAGATGATTGTTTCCAGCATTTTTCTAGTTTAAGATTATCGTCAGTAAGCATCTTATGCATAGTACTAGAATTAAACTGTAGTTGTACTGTGATCTGTTTTATTTTGTTCAGTTTCTCTCCTTATTTTCTAGTACACTGTCATTTAGTTTTAAGTCTTCATCCTTAAGCACAGTTTCTGCCACAAAGTCTGGGTGTTTCCTTCATGGAAGTGCATACACAATAACCATCTCAAATTTTTATTGCATTAATCCATCTTAGATTTTTAGTGAGTTTTTTATGCTGTCTGGACCATTGCTCACCCACTTTCCTGCAGAGATGAACACTGTGGAATCATGCTCTATCTTACAACTTTATTTGTCAAAGTTTCAACTGCAAATTTTCTTTACTGCAGAGAGGTGTCTTGGAATTAGAATGATTTGCAAGTTGCTTTGACAAATGAATTAATCTTTAAATATTTTAATAATTGTAAAAGCTAGTTACTGCACTAAATGGTAGTGGCATACTGATTTCCCTTTCCAGATCTCTATATTAACTGCAATTAAACTTCTAAGTAGACCATGATTTATGTGTTGAGCTTTTCTGGGATACTGGAGTAACACTCCTTTTCTGACTGCCCGTACCTAAGATAGTTAACGGTGTTAGCTACCCTTAATTATTTGTCCTGAATCACTCTCTGCTAAAATTTTGAACTTTTTGCATGATAATCTTAAGGACATCTGTTTATGTGTCTCTTTGCCAAGAAGAAAAAAATCTATAATGCTGGGCGTGTACCTCACTGCCATTATCACTTGCTCTTTCTTTTCTTTTTTCTTTTTTTTTTTGTTCTTTTGATGTGTGAGTTTAAGAACCAAATATGTATGAACTTGGTAAGTAGAAAGAATAAAACTTAAACTGTCAAAAGTCTTAAGAAAAGAAGGAGCTCTTAAATATACTAATGACATGAAAGAATTTTTAGCTTGTTAGCAAGACATTTTTAAAAGATCAGGTCTAAAAGTCTATTCTGACTCACCTGCAGAACAAAACTTGGAATGAGAAATATTCAGTTCAGTCCCCCACTCCTTCTGCCACTTGTTAAGAATTGATAAACCTAAGATGCTATAAAATGTTCAAATGTTAAAAGGAAATTAGAGTCATCAGTGATAGTTCGGGGCATGCTGGGCAAAACAGGTTTGGGGAATGAAATAAATAGTGGTAATATGGATTTTGATATGAAAATTCCTCCTTTTATTTAATTCAGTTTACTTACTACATCTCAAAAGCACATTAGATGAAACACAAAGACTGAACCGACACTTGTCAGAAACTCCATATCAACAAGTTGCCTAAATAATGCAACAGGCTTCTAATGCATTTTGTCCATTAGGGCTTATGACCAGTTTGGAGAGCTTTGAATTTTGTTATGATTCTTCTGTTTACCAATATGATCTTTAGATGAACACCAGTCTGTTTTGTTTCAGGGTAAGTGTTGTTATGTGTGCACGTAGCTTCCTAGATATAAGAACATCCTTGCATTTCCAAGAATTTTCTGTTCTTCATTCTTAACTTCTTGAATCCATGCTTTCCTAAAAATAGGGTTTTATAGAAAGCCATGAATATTTGACCAGCATTTTGTGGGTAGGCATTTATTTATCAAACCAGTAATTATGTGAAGTTAACATGTATATGACAAGCCCCTCATTACACAAGTGTAGTAGCAAATCACGTCTCTTGTGCTGTAAAGACCAAGCTATTAAAGATCAGTAGTCACCCGTGCTTCCTCTTGAGGCTGTCCCATCTACAAGGGCTCTGTCCACTAAGCACACGCACCCTCTTGCTTCCCTTTGGTTCTTGCTCTTTCTGACTGCGCCTTGCGGTTCCGAAGTGCCAGGCCCATTTATAAATCTGTAACCCTGACATTAAACAAGGGGTTGATACATTTTGCACGTACAGCTTGTGCATCTCCAACCCCATGTACTACTACAACCAGCAGCATGTGAGTACTGATGAAAGGGATACAAACCCCAACAGCTTAAAAAATTCCCTGCTGCTGCTGCAGTGCTGCTCATCATGCTCCTCATTGCTGAGTCATGAGTGAGCAGGCGGCAGTCACACCAAAACTTAAGGAAAAATATCCAAAATATTATAGCACTGCATACTTACCTAACCTGTTGTACTTTTACACTGCAAGGAAAAATGTGACAGAATAGCAAATAAAAATGCCTGTCCATCCATCTATATATAGAGAGAAAGTGCACATGTGTATGTGCACATGTGTCATAAAATATATCAACAAACTCTTTCCCTCCCTCTCCTCTACACAGTCTTCTGGTAATATTCAGGCTTATGAGTAGCTGATACAGACTCTTTTAGGACTACTGGGGAAGACAAGACTGTGAGGAGCATAACAAAGCTAGGTGCTTGGAAGGCAGGAAGACAGATGAGACTGAAAATTAGCAAAGGAAGTTGATGCACAAGAGAAAGAATAATCCTAACTGCCAATATAGCTTGGGGGTTCTAAACTAATTCTGCATTTTAAAGGTAAAAAACCTGTGCATAAGTCCATGAAGTTACTTGTCTGAAACGTAATTGTGCACTAGGAAAGGCAATAAGATTGTAAATAGAAATTACAAGGAATTCCTAAAATCATGTTACTAGTTCTATAATGAATATAAGGATCAAACATTAAATGCAGCATATTGGCTATAAAACTTGATCATCTTTTATTTCTGATTATTTTATCTGAAAGAATAAAATTAGATATTGCATAGAAGCACCCTAGCAAATAAAATATTTGTTTTATTTAAGTTTAGATTTATATGCTGATATATATGCTGATTGATATGAATTAAGCAGGGGCTTCTGTAGCTTAGCAGTGATCACACAGAAATGAAAAAGCAGGTTTATTTTCAGAGAGCAGTGTGGTTCCTGGAGAAATGTGGAGGTTTTAGGGAAGGGTAAAAAGAGGGAGAATGTTCAGGGAAAAAGACCTTCTCCATGTTATCTTATTTCCTTAGCCATGAAAGAAAATTTGCGGTATAAACTGAAACAAGATTCTGCTACTTCATTGTTTTGACTAAATAATGGAATCGGTCATGTTAACGACTCTAAAATAAACAGCCCTAACAGGCTATCTGAATCTGTTTTATGTGGTTTTTTGTATTTTTTTTCCTTGCAAAGCATTTAATACTATAAATTAAGTTTTCAGATCTTGGTAACAGGTTCTTTTATGTGTTAGTTTGCTCTTTAGACTTTGAGCTATAATGTAATATTCAGCTGAAGATATTGCTAGGTTTAAGTTACTATTAATGTAGTATACTGCTTTATATTTAAGATATTTCTCTTTTCTGAAAAAAAGAGACCAAAACAATTAGGAAAAATCTTTAAAGTAATGGCTGAATTCGAATGCATACTCTTGGTGCCACAATTGTCAATGAAATTCAGTGTTTTGAATGCCAGTCTCATTCTGACCAAATATTGCAGTCAGAGATTTATTCAGTAACTCTAAAGCAATTATGTTAGTGTGATCACCATCTGTGCTAGGCACAATTTCAAATCAATGCTATTCTTTTTTTCTTGAAAGGCAGAGGCCTTTATTAATCTTATATCACACTGGAAATAAAATAATTCCCCTTTGTAACCCCATCTATCAGAGAGGGAAAACAAAATGTGAACCTCTTACACTATGGCTTTAATTTGCCTATTGGTGCAGTCATAGAGCAAGTTGGCACAAGTGAAAAGGGGAAAAAATGCTTGCCTTTTTGTTCATGCACTCTTTCAGTACCTAGATCACTTATGAAAATACATTATTTCAATTCACACTAAAAAGTTCATCTGGAAAGAGTTCAGTATGGTTCATGGATTGTCACTATATATTTTTAGGACCTGGTTCTGAAATTAGCCATGTGCTGGGGGAATTTTTGCTGCTGTACTGTTTCAGACAAATTGCAACACCTTTCCGAGGTTATTCAGCTCTGGCATTCTATACAAATTGCAGAGCTGGCATCTTAAAGTGAGAGAGCGACTCATAATGTTAATAATTTAGCCATCTCCCTACCCCAAATAATTTCTGAAGTCAGTCAAATGTAAGCACATATTATTAATAGAACTGTCTGTAAAGTTTCCAGATCATAAACTAGACAACTAACAACTACTCTTTCTTTGTCAAGTTTAATAACCAAGCCTTGGTAAATTGTCCTCTTGATGTGGCCTCTAGTTGACTCTAAAGGCTACATTAATGCCAAAGGAAGACTCTTTTTTTTTGATTGTGACCTATTGGGATACAACTATAGGAGGTATATGAATATGAACTTTTTTTTTTAGTTTTTTTTTAGGTTTGAAATTTGTCTATTTCAATTTTTTATCAGCAGGGCAAAACCATAGGAGTGCAGAGGAGGCCATTAATAAGCCAAGAAAAGTGTAGTATTCAGCTTCGTACCTTGTCTCTGATTGTAACTGATTGCTAGGGCAAAATGTTAAAAACAAGGAATTTTTCATTACCTTGTCTCTCATCACTGAAATACTTGTGTTTACAAGGAGATTTGGGTAGTTTTTGTGTACTTTATATCATCCAACAACTTTTGTTTTGTTTGGCAAGAATTCTACCCTGTAAGTACGCTCACTAGAAATTGCCTTATCCCTTTTAAAGAAAAAAAAACTTTTTAACATTCATAAATTTGAATTCATGGGATTTTGGGGGATTTTTTTCTTGTGTGATAGCTTTTCTTATCTGGAAGTGCTATAATTTCTTTTTTATCTTTTATATCTGAAGATAATTAAAATCTTTAGCTACAACTAAGGTCAATAGCTATACTGATTTAAGGAATCAATGTCTAATGACTAGATAGCAAAAAATGTGGCACTCTTCCTCCCCAGTTATGCTGATAAGATGATAAGTTCATCTCCCATGGGGAAAGCTCTTCTACAGAGAGGACAGAGAAGAAAGAAGACTTGCACTACAGTTTTGGTTCACTCTCTGCAGTGTGTGTAGGTGGATATCTCTGATTCCCTTATTCCTACAGTTGAAGGTAAACGTGTTTCTTTGATTAATTCTTTAGAGGATTAATACTTTTCTTGGACTCTAGGGAAAAATATTTTGGCTTTTGGGTTATGGGTGAAAGAAGCTTGAGCTCTAACGTATGCTGGAGGCTTCAAAGGGCAATAGTTTCTGTTCTCACATGCTATGTTTCAGTAAACTGAACCTCAGAAGTGTTCGGCTTTAGGCATACAAAGTATTTTATGTAATTTGCTATGACTTGGCTGACCTGTCATAAAGAGTAGAGAAAAACAACTTTTCTGAACTTCATTTTAATCTATAGCTTTGTCTCATTATTTTGAGAACGTAGGAGCAAAAGTTAGATTTGAGCTAGAGCAGTAGGGAGTCAAAAAATAAACTACATTTTATAACTGAGCTTTTTGTATTTTTGTCAGGTAACCTGATTTCTGTCTACTAAATGCATTTCGGTAGCTGTTTTGTAAAAGTACTTGAGTAGAGACTTAAGATGTATCCTGGTACTAGTAGAGTTTTCCGTCTGACTCCTTGCAGGAATTATATAGGTCAGTTTTTAGTATATATTAGGTATGTCAGTCAACAAATGCACAGCTTTCAGTTTACCATATTTCTCCTGAACTATGATGAGTATTGCTCTGAAATTTCGTTTTCCCTGCAGTGTTTTAAAAGGTACTCATATTACTGCTTGGCAATAATCATTGATATTCAAACATGTCTTTGCAAGGGAATAATGTGCTTGTTTGTTTGTTTGCTTGCTTGCTTGTTTGTTTTTAAATGCATTAATTTTAAGTGCATGAATTTTATTGTTCTCATGGAGGCCATGAGTTACTGTCTGGATGCCTATTCGCATGGCTGATGCTTTGTAACAGTTATTGCTTCACCTCTATTTCATCTTCACCTTCTTTGTGCCACTTTTCAGTATTTATTGACTTCATTATACAAATCCAGGTATGATTTCCATAAATGCTATGGGAGAAGGATACACTTTTTTTTTTTTCTTGTAATCAAGAGAAAACAATGAAATAATCAAACAGCAGACTTGAATCTTTAAATTGCTGGTTATTTCGATCTCGGAGGGCGCAGCAGGGGAGCTGTTGTTTAAGGCTCCCTCCTGCCCCTAGGACACTTTCTGCAAGCAGCAGCTGCTGGACAGTGTCACAGAGGGGATCCTAGACCGTGTGGGCATTAGGTCTTGTCCAGTGTGGCAATTCTTCTCCTCTTTACTTGTATTTAGTCATTCTGGGATTTAATTTTATGTTCAAAAAACTCATAGCAAAAGAAAAAAAACACAGCTATGCAATATGTAAATAAATCGTTGTGAAAGGAATTGAACTGGAATAACTTTGTGGATTGTAAGTGAAGAGATTTTTTACTTTGTTCATAGATGTAGTAAGTATATGCTAATATTTGCAAGTAGAAAGGAACAGACTTCCTTCTTTAATCACGTTCATTCAAATACGATGTGGCTTAGGTGATCTGCTATTTGGTTCAAATAATGAATCATGAAGAACAAATGTTCATTTTCTATTTGGCAATCAATCCACAATCTAAAATATTTGCACAAAATTTTCTCTGTGAAATGAAAGTGATGACTAAACTGAGGTGAGCAGGGGGTGAAGAGGGGAACAAAGTGCACTTTGGAAGAGCCCTGTTATCTGCATAATTTGTTTCTGTGAGTCTTTACGTGAATCCTGTAGGGCTGTGAAGAATTTCTGCAGTAAATGTCAATGTATGTTGTTGATATTGTGCTCCACATACATAGAATTTTGATATATGGGTCACTTAAAAGCTGGAGTAAGTGTTTAAATCTGCTTGTGAAGGCTGAGACAGTATGTGGGGCTCCATGCAGCAGAAACTCAATTTTACTTCTAGGTTTGGTTTTGTTACAAGGAAGAAAAGAGATAAGGCATGAAATCTGATTTATTGCCTAGGAGCTGCTTTGGTGAATTTGTGTCTTTGCTCTTTCACTTACTTTCATGCTTTCATAAAGTGTATTTTTTTTTTTTTTTTTTTTTTTTAGGAATAGAAGGAGAAAGCAGTCAGACTTAAAGCTTCTTACTTCAGTTCATATGATTCAGTGTTGCATGTCACTAGGCATTATGTGAAGTATTGCACTTTTACTTTTTTTTGGCTAAACTTGTTTAAAATGGTGTCTGAAACACATTGGAATTTTTTTAAGGAACTGAGTATTTGTGGCTTGTATTGAATTTGTTCTTTTTATCAACAAATGTTTAGGCAGAAGGATTATACTTTCTTGGTTGTGTTAGATATAAATTGGCTGAGCAATGCTGTCCTTTTGGTGTCTTCAGTGGGTCAGATATAGGAAATTTCCAGTCTGGGCATACTCAATTTTAGTGCATGTAGGTACTTTTCCTGCATAGAGAGAGACAAATGCTGGTTAGTCTAATAGTTTGAGTCAAAATAGGGTGATCTTTTGCCCTATATGCCATCAATTCAAACTCAATTCACATGAATAGTGACAAATTACCAACCGTGAAATAAGTACTTCCTATCAGAACAGTATTGATATAAAATTTAGCACCACTACTAGTTTCAGCAGAGTGAAGCTTGAATGTGAGTTAAAGTAAATTTACATTTTCATCATTGAAACTGTTACCTGATGTCAAGGTTGCATTGCTATTTTATGGAGACACAATTTAAGACTTCTGAGGTATTAATAGCATTCAAACTCACTTTGAGTGCTTTCCAGTCTCTTCAGATGAAAATTCATTGCTAAGTCACCTCATGTCTTTCAGCCTATCACTTACAATAGGTTTTCTGAATTATTGCAGTAGTATCAGGGACTGTTAAAATTGTTAAAGTAGCCATATTCTTGAGACCACACTTTTTTGCTACATCTCCAGCAAGTGCAAATTATTTTCAATTCCTTCCAGCTATGTGGCATGTTTCATACTCATTGCATAATGCTAAATTTTTGGCCTGAATGCTAAAAAGAGAGTGTATGTAGCAGCAGAAGCTGCCTTATTTGTGAGGTGCCACATCCATAAGTCTTCCAAGTATTGAACTGTTACACAGTTTTAGGCTTAAACTACATTAATAATTTTATCATTTAATCTGATATCTTCAAATTTATTCTTGTTTATTATTATCCTGCCTGACATTTCAAAGCTTGATTCAAAATGTAGCCTACTTCTATTTGTGTTTTTCTCCATCCAAGTAGCTATGTTGTTATGTCTTGTTATGTTTGGTCAAGTCTGGTTACGTAAATCTTGACAGGAGGGGGAGATGGTTTCCTTGTTAGGTTCTGTTTTGTGTATTTCTTCTTGATTTGGTTGTGGTTTGGATTTATTTTGGTCTAACTACTAGAGTACATAGAGACTTGTACTTTCTGCCTACAATGTGTGTGTCTCTGTTAGGCCGTTATGTCTATAATTTCATTTTAGTTCTGTGATATGAAGCCAACTGTTGTCCTGAAATTGCCCCTGTGGGTAAGCGGCTGCAGCGGTTCTTACAAACACTGTGGAGAGCAAATATTTAAAGGCATGTGGAGAGCTCTGTGCCACTGGGCCGTGCCTCCAGCACGTAAGCAAGGCCCGTACACAGTTTCTTTACCTTGTAGGGAATAGGGAGCCGGGAAAGGAAATCATTCTGGCTTTGGAAATGTGCATTCATTCCTTGTCCTGGATGTGGAGGGTAAGCATGAGCACCGTCATGTACTGGTGCCTTCTGCTGGATCTGTTCCTTAAAGACTACAGACGCTGTCTAGAGTTGATTTGGGCACAGCTGCGGATACTCTTCTCACCTTGGTACTGCACAGCTCTGATGAGGCCAGAGGAACTGCTCAGCCTGAGGTGCGCAGCTCGTGTGCGAGCAGGTCCACGTTGTGTGCGTCAGGACCACGTTGTTTATGACTGCTCCTCAGCAAGCGGCAGGGCGAGCTGAAAGGATGTGATGCAGATTCCTTGATGGTCAGCGTATGTGCGTTAGCAAATGAGCAAAGCTTTGTGCTCACTGGGGTTCATTGGCTCTGTGATTTAAAGTAAGCACGAATCAAGAGAACTCATGCAACCTGTTCCAGCCATGTGGAAATTAGACACTGCTAACACAGACAACCCGATGTTCTCCATAACCGATAGGGATTTTTTGATTTAGTCCACCATTGGGTTTTCTCTAGGTGCAGGGTTAGATAAGGATCAATAATTCTATCTTACTGAGGGGTCACAAAGAATTTTTTTTTCCTAACCAATACTCTACCTGAATTTGTTGAAGATTAGATGGAATTCTCCACGTATCCCAATCTGATATTATAATTTGTTTTAAGCATTTGGTTAAACGTACTTTCCATAATCTCTTTCTCTTCAGGAAAGTTACAGTTGAGATGCCTTGGTGTACAGCCTTGCCAAATAGCCATAATGCTGTCTCCAGAAATATTCTGCGTATTGTTGATTATTAAGTGTTTTCCAAATATTGTCTTGAGCTGTTTTATTTGTGGAAATAATGCTACTTAAAGCTGTTATTTCTCTCCCATGTTTAAAATTCAGGCTCTTTTTTTTTTCTGCCCTGGTTCAACTTAGTAATGGTGTAAAATCTTTTCAAATTTTACCTTCTTTATTCCTTCAATCTACAGATAAGCAAAAAGCAGTAATGTGATATTGCAGTTCTGTTTACGTTCTCTTTTTATTAATCAGAATGCAAACACACCAGCAGTATTGATCTTCATGCCAGGGTCATGTTAAATATCTAAATTGTGCTCTGTTTCCTATGATTGATTCCTCTCGCAGAATAGAAATCTTTAAGCGACTACTGAAGTAGGTTCTTAAACTCCAATTTCTTATTCTTGTAATTCATTATGACAGACTAGTATGTATTCTGAAGATAAAAAGGACAGATAGAGATGAAGTAAATAAACATGAGGCAAATGGAGTTGTAAAATACTTCATTTCTGTCAGTCTCTGGCTTGTTAGTATAAATAAGAAGGTCTGTTAATCTTTATGTATGTTAAAATTGTATTTTTAAATTCTACATAGAATTGTTAAAAGTATAGTTTATAGATTATGTAATAATTCACAAATGTTAGTTTTAGTCACCCAGTATTAACATGTGTTCTAGATGTAGTGTTGGATGTGGTAGGTCACATCAGCTTCAGCTACATCCTTCGGTTCTTATGTAAGTTTCTTGTCTCAAATAATATCTCTTTGTTGAGATATGAGAGCAAATAAATATCAAGCACTTCTGCTAAAATCTTGAGGAATTTCACTGTTAAATATCATCCTCTAACTCACCTGATTGCTTAAACTGCTAAGAAGGCTGGATACAAGGCAGGCATCATCGAACTGTGGGTATGCTGTGGGGACGAGATTGCAATCTGTGGCAGGGCCTCTGCTTGTGAGGAAGTGCTGACGGAGCATGTCCTGACTGTCCACCAGCTTTCAGCCAATAACCTGAAAAGCATGAGAAGTTGGGAAGTGGCCTAGAGTTGGTGTGTGCCTTGCCAATGCTGCAAGGCCCTTTCATTTGTCCCCTGGTGTGCTCGCAGGCTGCAGGAAGCCCTAAATGGATTTCTAAGCTTGGTGGTTTGTAAGCTTTAGTTTTAAACCGTATCCTGTCCTGCACCTCTTCTGCCCAGCTTCACTAAGTCCTTGACTCAGAACGTTTCTTGCAGCCTCCTGACTTCTAGCAGACTGCGGTTAGCAGCATGCCCCAATCCAAGGCAAGGTTTCTGGCTGCTTAAGTTTTGCTTAGCTTGCGAGACATGATTTTGATCTGTGTCTTTGTGGGAGAATTACTCGAGAAAGGGGAGCTCAGAGAAAACTAGAGCCTAGCAGAGGTTAGGGCATTACAGAGGCTTGCGTGAGAAGTTACCCGCTCCAAGGAACAACCCCGCCTCACTGAGCATGTTCTTTAGATTTTTAGTTAACTCGGGAGACTTGCTTAAATCAATTAATAGTGAAATAAGTATGACTAGAGTCACTCAAGCTCCACCTAAATGTAAAAGAAAATATATAAAAGGTGAACTAAGGAGGGATATGGTAGGAAGGAAGAATGGAATGAGAACTAGGAAGGAAGAATGGGTGATATCGGGAGAAAGAAGAAAGAAGAGAGAGGGAAGACTCCATTGTAACTTCTGGATCAGTCGAGAGGCTGAACCCCTTTCCTCCCCTCGGGTCAGGACATCTCCTGAGGAGACTCCTCAGGATGGAGAGCCCTCTCCCATCTTCTGGGTGAGTGATGATTGTGCATTTGTACGCTAGGCACTAGCTAAGAACCCTGCACTGTAGAAGAGAATTTCCTATACTGACATCCAAAACCTTTTTCTAAATATTGCATTTGAATAAACTGCTATTTGTGGACTTGAGCAATCGTTTTGAATCTGACCTATGGTTCAGCAGACTGTCAATGAATCCAATGACAGAGTTGGGCGTATAGCTAACACAGTATTTGGTATCCCTATTAAAAGGTGAGTCCAGCGCCCCCAGTCCCTCTAACCTTTGGGGATCTGCTGGAACGCAGAGGGATTCATCTCTTACCAAATTTTCCCCCTATCAGACCACAACAGTCTAGGCAGACAGTCTGCAGCTACCCAATAAACATATCATCTCTCACCTTTGTCAAGGCTATTCCTAACCAAGTATTATGTCTTCTTTGAGAATCCCCAGATTAGTTGAGGTTTTAAACTAGAAGATCCTATGTAAAACTATCAGCAACTCAGACAAAACTATTTGAAACAAAGCTATTCTCCAGGCAAGCTTGTCTTAAAAATGTCTACATTTCACCATATAGTCTTCCTCTTTGGTGAAAAGCACACTTTACCTGCTGAAGTAAATAGTATTTCTAAAGCATCTTAGTATTTCTAAAGATCTTTTGAACTGTGAATCACATCTTTCTTTTTTTTTTTCCTGTCCATGAAACTGAAAGCTTAAACTTTGAGGTGGTCCTATCTTCATGCATTAGTACTGCTAATAGTTTTAGTATCTCTGGAAAGAAGAATATGCAATTCTTTCCTTAAGTCACACAGACAAAAGAACAAACCTCTTCCTAGATTTGCAACAAAAAAACCTGCTGTTGCTATTAAGCTACAGTCCAGATCTTTTCTAACCCCACCCCTGAAATGCTAATATATGAGGGATTCCTCTTAACATGCCGAGCATCCTTTTGATGGAGAGGATACGATCTTCTAAATCAGCATTGCAAGTCCTGTAGCACTACAGTAAGAGTGCTGAGTATTGCTCCTATTTGATTTGTTTTACTTAGTGAGATAGAATGGGCTCCCAATGAAAGATATTGAATGTCTAGATAGCAAGCGGAAAAGACTTATTCCGTAGTTGCATGCAGAACAGAGTGCTACATTCCTGTTTTAATGATGACATAAAAAAAAAAAAAAAGAATTTTTAAAATCTCTTAGCAGCTCCTCTCCACCTCTGCACACAAACACAGTCTTTTGGTAAATATTAAATTCTGCTAGCCATTGAAGTGCAAATATGTATTTCTGTGAAATGCAACCATACTTCTTCCATGTAGTGTTCACTGTTTTCTCTTAAATTGGTGGTTATCTGTTTGCTTGAGCCTCATAGCTGGGAACAAACAGAAAGTTTCTTGCCAATAACAGATGGAAGGGAATGGAAATATGGAATGTATTTCGCTGATTCATTTGTTCATTAGTTACACTCTGGATAGATAAAATTATCTTTGAGTTGTATATGTCCTTTGGGAATTTAGTTTGTCATTTGCATATTTTTCACAGTGTTCTCCTGGGGCCCTGTTATAGACAGGATAAAATACACAAGAAAACATTGTATTCAAGCTTATGTGACATAATTTTTTTGATGGATCACAGGAATGCTTATCTTCTATTTCTATATTAAGTAAGTATTCACACATGGAATTCATCTGTTTGTGTCAAAGATAGGCTAGGGGCATTGATCACGGTTTATAATGTTAGTCCCCAGGGGACAGTTACTTCAGAGTCAAAACCCAGCAGTATCTTACAGCTGTTTTGCACACACAAAGTGAGTATATCAGCCTCTGAAGCAATGAAATTAGGCTTTATTCATGTCTTCAGCATATCATGAATAAAAGATGCATTCTGTAGCACTGGTTTATAAACTTTTTAAAAACAGAAAAAAAAAATAAGATGCATCAATACTGTATGGTTGCCAAAAATAGCTGATTCCTCCATCTGCCTCACATAGGCTGGAGTAAAGCTGTGTGAATCCTGCCAGTTCAATCTTGATTTGAATAATAGCTCCTGTAGTAACTGAGCAACTCACAAAGTAGTAAATCAGTGAGCAAACAGAATAATACTGTGGAAAAGTGGTAGTTTCTTCAGCTATGCTCAAATGTCACAAATACCCCATTTTTCCTCCCTGTTTCTGTTGAATTGAAAGATTTTAAGGAGTTAGTTTTCTCTCCTTTCTCTTTCATTTTTCACTTCCTCTTGCCTCCCTTCTGTCCATCTGTTCTTTCTCTGCTGTTGTAAAACAACAAAATCAGAAGAGAGAGACTCATTTTGCTCACGGGAGTTGATATTACTGATTGTCTGAGTTTTCCCAATAGTGTGTTCAGATGCTATAATTTGATTTTTGACATAAGCTGTCTCTTACTGTCACTAACTTGGTCCTTTAGGCTGAGAAATTTCTGGAGTGAAACCATGCTGCTAATGGAAGTCCTCACTGTGACAAGGGCTTGCTTTGCTGTGGGGCCCTGTTCCAGAAGCAACCTTGAAAATATGGAAAGGGCTTCAAAGGAACATGTTATTTTACCTCCTGTGTGCAAGCAGTATACAGGGCCACTGAGGGGATTCTGTAAAAAACGGCAGTCTCCCTTACCATGTCTGGGAACAGATGAAGCAGCTCTTCATGGTTCTCAAGAGCTTGGCACACAAAACAAACCCAGCGCTGGAGCTGACAGCAGCGTGTGGGGCTCCACGGGGGTCCCGTAAGATGTGCACAGGCGTCCCATGGCACTGTCCAAACGCCCATTTGTTTTGAGGGTCTGATATTTGCCCTGCTTTTACTTTCCTTTCTGTGCTTTTCCATGGTACATGATAAATCTGATTTCTAGGGCAAAGGTGTGAAGTATAAAGCTGCCTTCTTTAAATTCTCGATGCCTCTTTCTGCATACAGTGGGGAACAAATTATACTAGAGAGCAGGCTTTGATTCTACCTGCTCTCCTGACTTTCTGTAATATGTTAAAATAGTCAACTGTTATTTAAGGTAATTCATGTGCCAGATTGCAGTGTGTGATTTTCTGAAACAAAGATGAAGATTAACCTTGAAAGAGGAATATGTATATTCACTTTCTGGAATTATTTTTTTTAATACAAAACACCCAGTCATGATTAACCATTGCATCAGGTACTCTTTTTCCCCCTGTATAAATGAATAGTGAAAGAAAATTGTTTTTAAAGTCCTACAAACCTACAAAGTCCCAGCTTGTAAAACATGTTTTATATATCTGAGTGTATCTTATACATCTGAAAGCACCGTTATGTGTATCTGAAAAAGAGAAAAGTAGTTTCTGGTAGATCAGCTATGCACTTAAATATATTTAAGTGATTGATTCTTTGTCTGTGATTTCTAACAGTGCACATTTGCCAGGATTTCTTCATTAGTAATTAGTAATTAGTAACCTGTTCCTTTCTCACATTTTTGCCTTGCCTCTTGTCTTGCCAGTATTTTCTAGTAGCAAAATCCTCTACAGGTATTTTTATCATATATTTTAAAATACAGATCCTAGTGTATCAGGATCAGGACCTGATGTTAAATCTCCCATTCTCTTTAGTGCTCTCAGGATGTTGACATGACTTACTATTTCACTATTCACAAAAGTCATGCACTACTTATTATTCTTATCTGAATAGCAATCTAGAATTTTTTTAGTATATCCTGCATAACAGTGCAAATTTTGCTGAACACATTCCTCAAAATGTTGCATGCACACTTAGAATAGTTTTTGATTTTTATCATCAGTTTGTCACTGTATGAGAACAGCCTAAAAGAATAAAACATAAAATAATAACTAGAGGCCAGTCATCTCTTTTGAACTGAAATACAAAGACAAGACTAATGGCTAATCTAAAATCTTACTTTAAAAAAAAACTCACGAATAGTGATTGGGAGGAAAATGGGGATGTAAAAAGGTTTGGGTTCTTTTAAGATTAACATCTATCTTTCCCTGAAGTTCAAGATGTTTATCATAACTTCACGCCAGAAGAGTCACATTATGATAAAGGATCGGCCTGAGGGCCATCTTCTGCACTACAAACTCATCTTGATCTCATTATTCATTAATAGCTAAAAATTCTCAGGTTGCAATTCTGACCAACTGGTAGTTTCAGCTTCTCACTAAAAAAACAATGACTTTGTACAGAACTAATGGTGGATCGTTACTGATCTTTGATTGAGTGGCAGGGAATAGAGTTTACATAAGGTTACCTTATCCTGCACGCTGCAACATCTTGCCTAATGTCTAAAGAAATATTTAACTTCTCGGGTCATCACACTGGCCTTTTGAAGGTGTGCTGATTGATCTTGATTACCATCTGTCCTTTTCCTGAGATGTACTGAAATGCATAATAATAAGCTGTTTTGGTTCACCACTCAATGCAGTAACATGCACTTCTCTTAGATGAAGTACGTATTCCCTTAGAAGTCTTCTACTGTGACAAAGAGCTGCCTTCATCTGAACAGATCTGCTCAGACTGCATAGGAAAAAGAACCTGGCTCATTAAAATGTATTTTGTCATCTCTATGTAAATGCTGCATTTTCAGGACCTGAAAATATAAGGAATTATTCAGAGCTGTCAGTGGGGGGGAATGACTGGATGACTTAATTGGTCTCTTCCATGTCTAATTTTTATGATTTCATGAATACAGATGAAAATATAAATTAGGAACTATGCAAAAAATATATTTTGCCCCTTACTTTCATTTCGCTTTTGTACTTTTCAGTCAAGAACAGAAGTTTCTTAATTATGGTAACTTAAGAACAGATGTATGAATCAAGGTTATATGGGCCAAATGAAAACGGGAGAGGAAAACTCTGTTTATTCCTCACTTTTCTTTCCCAGTTTATCTTCCCCAGCTTCACTTTTTCATTTTTTCCAAGTCTTTTACTCTACATTTATTTAAATTTACAGATAATATTATAAAGTATGATAGGGCCTCTTGATACAAAAGCTGTTGCAAAAAATTGTTTGTTTTTAACTCTAGGACAAGGCCAGGAATTTTTGCAAGCTTGAAAAAACAATTACCTAAGCCATTTTTTTAATTTCCTTTTATTTCCTAGATGGTATGGAGTCATCTTCGTTTACAATTTAAGAGCGAGTATATTAATTAAATGTAATTGACTCTGTTGAAGTAAGTGGCAATATGCTTGTCATGATGACAGTCCATTTCCATCTTGGGATGGCCTCTGCCCACAATTCATACAATGATGTCAGCTACTAGAGAGGCATTCTGTTGGGTGTAGAAACACTGAAAAGGCTTCAGTAGGGAAAGCTGTTAAGAAGTTATGTTTTTCTTCCTGGTAGTTTTTTATGTGTGACTTTGTTTTGCGGGGGGTAGGACTTTTTTGGACTACTTTAATTGTGTATGTCTCTGCATGGACAAGAAACTCTGATTCTGTCTATAGTCATTGTACCTTACAGAGAAAAGTCTCTTCACTTTGTGGTTTTCATTATTACTTCTGAGTATTGTAAAACAGACTCAGTCAATCTTATTTTCTATTCTCTTGATAAATTTGATACATGTTTCCAGTGGCAATGCAATAAGAAACTGCATATTTGATACTGGATATATCCTGGTAGATTCTTTAAATATCTCCTTGTCTGACTTACCCAATTACACTTAACCTACCATGTCTTACCCTTTTGCACTTGTGATATTTGTGCCTAAAAGATAGTGCTATCTTTAATGACAGTGTCCTTTTTATAACAAAAAAAATCTCTCTCTGACTTGCAGATTCTTCAGGAAGGAGCCACAACGTATTGTAGGTGATATGTTATTTCTATCCAAATGGAAATTATCGTTTCAAATAGGAGTAGTTTTCTTATGTCCAAAGAACTAATGACATATGAAAAAAATGAGTTATCAGGATTCTTAATATATATCCAAAGTTGGAATATTTTCTTTGGTCTTTTCATATAGAATTCCTTCAAATTCAAGCTTAAATTGTAATTTTGTTTTGAATTTTACTAATAGTTATAAGCCTGCCTATTCTGCTGTCATGTTGCCTGAAGTCAGATAGTCCACTCTAATCATGGGTGTTCTCAGTCAAAAAACCAAAAATCTCTTTCTCAAACTAACGCCTAAAAATTATGGTGGATAGTTTAAAAATGTTTGCTTATATGTGAATTAATTATAGATTTTAGTGCAAAAGCATAATCAAAATGCGAAGTAAAATTCTTGGGAGTTACATAATTTTTACTGTGACAACCTGAAAGTCATTGAACTATAAGAGACCTCTTCAAATGCTGATCCTTACCACTTAGATCATGGTAATAATTACTGCTCCAAAATCTTTCTGCTCTTAAAAAAAAAGCCCTACAAAGAACAGAGTGTCTGTCTCCTGTTTATTTTCTAAAAAGAAAAGTTGTCAGCTTCAGAACTCCTGTCTCGTTCACATCTTTTATGTGCCAGTACTCTCTGTGGCAAGAGCAGTGCTTACTCATTTCTGCTTCCTTAGGCACGTCACCTGTGCCTCAGAAGCTAGTGCTTGTTGTCTACATCAATATTACATTTCAGGCTACTTCTTAATTGGAATTTTGTATGACTGGGATTTAACGGGATCAGCTTTTTTTCCATCATAAATATATTTTTCCCTTTTCAGTGCAACAAACTTTAGTTTCTGTACAATTGTAGAGTCACTATGTCCTCGTACATCATCTGTCATGATAAGGAAGATAATGCAATTTCAATCAGCTGTTTTTGTTAGTAAAGAAGAAAGCTAGCATTAACTTCTGGGACACTACATATAGTGCGGGAATATAAAAATGTATCATCATCTATGATGCCTTTGCATGATTTATGGGATACAGGATAGAGTACTTAAGTCTAGCATAAATGTGTCTAACTCTTAAGCTGGTCCTACCCAAAGATCCAGTTCCTAGAGTAATATTCAAACATTATAACCACAACTTTACCCCTTTAAAAAGAAAACAAATACAACAAAATCCCTCGGGCTGTGCAGAAAAGCTTTTACGCGCGACTCCAGCATAATTAATTTATGTAGCCTCAGTACTTCATTTAGGGAAGGTTGAGCATAATCTTCCTTCTCTGCCTCCTCAGGCACGGGGATAGGGCAGTAAGTGCCAGAGCTGTGCGGGTCTGTGTATCCCGTGAGCCCCCCTCAGGCGGGTGCCTCGTACGTGCAGTTGCTCATGCATCTGAGCAGGCGCGTGAAAACCAGAGCACAGTGACACAAACAACCTGTCTTCACAACCTTCGGCAGAGCAGAAAGCTGATTCCTGCTCTAGAAATGGAGGAGGAAGAGCAGGTGCCATCTTTAAGGACCATAGGACTCTCTTTCCTCCTCCGACCCTCACAAACCGTGACAGAAATTGATAAGAGGTCTTTCCACCATGGCGTGCTTCGAGCCCAGAGAGCATTTTTTTTTTTCTCAGAGCTCTCTAGACATCTGAAAAACATTGAAAAGAGTGATTTAGCAGAAAATTCTCTTGGGTTTCATTAGAGGATCTTGGATGAGACGTTACAAGGTGCTGACAGTGGTCCATAGGATTTGGCCTTCTCATCTCCCATGCAGTGTTCACATAACACGGAGATGTGTAAGCGCAGGACCTACCAAGCTTGCCTGCAGATTCCAGTTATATCAGTACTGGAGTAGCTGGTAAAGTAGCCTTTACAGATTAACTGACCTGATGCTGTAATTCACTTGAATAGCCTTAATGTCTGTGTTTTAATGCTTGGAAATTACCACAGTAGCCTGATTATGTAAGCTTAAGCTTTTCTTTCCCAGGTAAAAATGCAAACATGTGCCATGTTGTCCACTGAAAAGCCATATTTTTGCCTTTTTTAGGGTATTCGATAATATGTTTTGGTATTCACTTCCTCTGGGCTACAGCAGTCGCTGGAGCTCTTTTAGCTAATTGAATCCAAATGCATCTAGATTCTTATAGTGCTTCCCATCTAATTTCTGTAGCTGAGGAGTGCTGCTCTGACAGCCCTTCAGAAACCCAAGTAATGGTTCTTCAATCGTAAGGACAAAGTCCTCAGAGAAACTGCTACAATAAGCTAGATATGCTGGGGATCCTCAGAGTTTAGTTACTCACAGCATAAGTGTGCTCAGGCCAGTTCTGAAGCTCGCGTGTCTCAGCAGGGATCTAGGAGCTGCTGTTGTGGCAGGTGTCTTCCATCACGTGCTAATGTCCTATCTTCCAGAATAAAATGCAGGTGTGTGGTCTTTGGCCTACTTGGGCCAAATTAATAATTATTAAATTACCAAATTTAATGTATTAAATAATTTTGTTTAATAAATTATCAATTTTTATTATTATTATTTTTCAATTAATTACCAAGTGGATAATTACCAAATTAATAATTACCAATAATGCAAGATTCTGACTTCTAATCTTTTAATCTGGCTTTAAAGTATTCAAGAAAACCAAGTCTCTGGGTTATTCATGCTTTTGGGAGCTATGGCTGCATGGTTCAGAGAGGCAAAATGTCAGCACTTATTTGAGAAGAGTCTCGGAGGTGAATGCAGGAAAAGAATCGTGTAACTTCAGATACAGCTGATGACTGGAAGCTTAAACCTCTTTCATCAGCTCTCTCTCTGCAGCTGCAATTATGGCGGCCTTTCAAGTTCAGGGAATATACAGGCAGATGCATTTGCAAAACCACTAAAGCATCTCGGAGTGGAATATTCAGAATATGAAGAATAAAAATTGTTATGCTTCACTGAATTTTTTTTCTTTTCTCTGGCATACAATACATAACAAGACAGGATTTCATCTTGAGAGGAGTTAGGAGCAAAACGCAAAAGCAATCATGTCTAATTTATTCATATAATTATTGCAGGGATGCATTCAGCTTGGACAGTTGCACATAAAGCAACTCTAATTGGCTATGTGGGCCCCATAGGCAGTCGGCCTCTGTCCTCATTCAGTTGTAGTAAATCCACATACAAAATAGATACACAGTTACAGTCTATTATTTCAGTTTGTGTGATTTGTGGGTCTCCCTACTGTTAGACTGGTGTGCTAAAGGTATGTCCTACCAGCAATATCATCTGAAATCATTAAAATCTGCATATCTGTGGGAAGTTGGATTGGTGCTAGTGCAAACAGCATCAGCAGTGTTACACTCATGTTTGTTTTCTGATGCATCATCCATGCTCCCTGAACAACTTTGAAGACAGGATCTAATGTTTAATTAAAAGTTCTACCTTTTGAGTATATCTGTTGATTTCCATTATCTTAAAAATCAGTTGGGAGCTGATTTTCTTATTGCACAGATACAATAAGTCTAGCACAAAACGAGCCTCATATTTTGAATAGGGACCCTGTAAGATCGCACTGTATGTATGCAGGTTTCCTCTGAATGTTTGAACAGTCCCAGCACGTCTCAGACTACAAAACGCTGTTGCTTTCTCTAATAAAACTGAAACTGAGTTTGCCACTTTCTGCCGCAATTCCTTTTGTTACAGAAAGGTGGACGCTACTCAGATTCTGCCTGCATTAGAGAGGGCATTTGACAAAACTGTCTGGAAGGAAACTGATGCTGATGAAGAAACAAGTTGTAACTTGCCCAGCCTAAACAATATTCTCCACCCATTCTTTGACTAAATTATCCTATTTTAGCAGAAAAAAAAAGAGCTATTGATGCTATTCTTCTGTGCGATTTGAGACATGTTTTTTCCTAAAATGCTTCATTCTTAGTGTTGGGCTGCATGAAAAAAGTATGAAAGTAAATCTTATTTCTAAACCCTTGCAGCTGTAAAACTATATAAAAAAAGGGGGAAAATTGTTCTTTCTTTCTTTATAAGCATTCTGCGTTTTCTTTCTGCCTGAACAAATAAATAAGAAGAGCACAAATAAATATGTATTATCATAATAAGACCAAGTCAGAAGTTTTGAATACATACTTTTCTGAGATAAGCCAATGGAATACTACTCTTCTGTTAACAATTTTATTTACTGGAAAAGAGTTGATGCAAAGTCATTTCCAATAGACAGGGTCCCTGGCTTACACAAAACTACAGCCTGGATTTTACTAAAGTCTTAATTTATCTTTTGGGAAGCCAGTAAGTTTCTGGTCTTTATGAAGAGGTAATAAGCACCAAGAGGACCACTTGATTTGAAGTAAGGCTAACTGGAGATATAGACGGGTAAAAAAAGATTTTTGAAACTTAAAACTAGAGGTAGCAATCTGAAATTCAAGTATCAATCTGAAATTGCTGAAAATTTTCAACAGTGTGGATGATTTCGGAGACTCTTCTAAATGTTTATTAGATTTAATAATTATTCTTTAAAAATACATATTTTATATCCACGTGTAGTTGTATATCTGCAGATATATTTGTGTTTGTAATGGTGCTATAGGTGTCATAGATGAGATGAAGTTGAGTGGGACTGTGGAGCTCCAGCCTCCCAGCTTAAAGCAGGGTTAATGACAGCTGTTGCTCAGGTTGCAACTCACCTTTTCTTTGCTTAAATAAATAAATGAGACTTTAAATTATTATATCTCTGGTGGAACCAGAATCTTGCCAAAGGATGAAGAGGAGAATGAGATATTTATTAATCATCTCATCATGTTTTTGCGTTTGGTTTAAATTTGACATACATTTTCCTTATGTTCATTGGATGTTTCTTTTCAGCATATGTGAATCTTTTTTTGAATTACAGTAAACTGAACATTGTAAATTCTGTTATTTATAAATATCAGCACCAATATTAAGCTTGAGGAAAGAGTTTAATTCTGGAGCTCATGCTTTGGTACTGCTGAGGGTACCTGAGTGGTACTGCTCAGGAGCCTATCTGAGGTTAATTTGAAACCAATCTCAGGTTGTTAGGGCTCATACATAAAGTAAATAAAAGTGATCCTGGCCATCTGATATTACCCTTTGTATTTCTTGTATCTCTTGGCATAAACAGAGGTGCTCTGTCACATGATAGCCTTTCTACTCACTTTTCCTGAGGTTTCTCAGGTCACTGATACTGCTGTCTGCAGCGATGTGTTGAAATATTGGTAGGAAATGGTTTTTAAATGTTCTTCATTGTACTGTTCCCGTATTAATGGTTAAAACAGCTTATAGATCAGTTTCCTGTCCTGCTTATGACTACGTAGGCTCTCTTTGCCTGTACTTGACATCACTTAAAAATCCAGCAGTTGCCTATGTGAGAAAGCAATGGCTATATTTATATCTTAGTCTTAGTCTTAGTACAGCTTAGCAGAAAAAAACAAATACAGTTTAATCGCCCAGGTCTATGAAGACAATTATTTGTCACAACCTTTCAGATATATTGAGAATTATTTTTGTTAATATTTTTATTTTGGCAGTTTGTATTTTAAAGTTAGGTAATGCATAAAGCACTAGAAATTTTCAAATAGTCAATGACTCTTGAAGAGTTTCCTTTTCCTTTGATCATAAAGAATGGAGGATATGGATCAGAGTAGCATAGTACAGTATTGAACTGTGCAGCAGCATGAGGAGAGGTGATGTCAGCACTTTTTCCCTTTCTTAAGTTTTATAACGTAACTTTTCAACTCTTTGTATAATCTGATCAATCGGTTAAAAATCAATCTTCATATACAGCAATGGCTTCAATTTGCTGTCACACATAGATTTTACTTTTAGCATTTACGGCCATCAGCTCTTTTAAACTTGGTGCAATTTGGCAACATTTTTTGCTTGTGTGATCTTTTTTAGTATTGCAGTATGTTCTGTTGGTGGGGTGCATGAGAATGAATCCTGGATGTCATACTGGTGGGATATATATGAATGAGTCAAGGTTGTCATGAGTGAGTTTCTGTCTGTGTGAGAACATACACATACAAATTCAAATAACTGTTCATCTGTAGCTGAGCAATAGCGATGGTAATAGCCCAACTCATCATACGACGAATCCAAGCGCTACGGTCAGTACATGTTCTTCATCTGCAAAGTCCGAGGTGGGAGAGCTTGGGGCTGGCTAATGAGCTGAGGATTTAGGAATCTCTGGAGGGTAAGACATGAGTGAAGAGTTGAGTAGAGCATACCAGGTCCTTCATTACCCCCTTCCTTTTCTTTTGCAGAACAAAGATGTGCTTAACCAAGTTATGCTTAAAGATAAGCCCTTTACTGAAGGCAGACTGGAAGTGATTTTTGTTCTAAGGACTTCTGTTTTCTGTGTGAAGGCTATTTCTGTGTATTTTCTCAGAGATATCTGAATAGATCACCTTCCTTTTAGTAGTCTTCTTAAAAAAAAATGAGAGGTGAAAGATCTTCTACTTTGAAAAAAAGCAGCTTTGTAAAGTGAGTTTGCTGAACCTCAGTCTGGTATTCTTGTAATTTATTGGGAAATCTAGTTAAGCTTGCAAGGTTTAACAAAGATATTATTACTCCATTATGAAATATGAACTTAAAAAAAAAAAAAAAAAACAGAACTGAGAGGAAAGAAAAGACGCAGAACATTGAACGTGCTCTCTGTGAGGATCAGGTAAATTAATCTGAATTTTTGAACTATTTTGAAAATCACCAAAGTCCCAGTATGTAAGAAGGAAAACCTTCTCTGGCAGAAAGCAAAAATCCCCATCACAGAGAAAAGGATTATAGAAACTACTCTTAAACACTGTGTAGCTTCATCTCTCCCATTGAAGTTAAGGTTATCAGTAGCAGTGTGAAATAAGAGATTATATGGAGCAGCTGAGAAAATCCTAAAATAGGAGATTTTGCTAACCAAACAGCAGCTCCCATATGAAGTATACAGATGTGTATAGTTATGGAACTGATTTATAAGTGCAAGTTTTTTCAAGCCTTAAGTGACTGCAAGACAAATTATTTAATTTTGAGAGGAAAAGCACCCAAAATAACTCTGAAGTGAAAATACAATTGTCTGTAATAAATGTAAATAGGCTTGATGAGCACCATCAAATGGGTGGATATGTTGTGCAACAGTTCCAGTGGTTGAATGGTCTCATGTTCACATAAGAAGACAAGAATTTCTAACAACTGAGAAAAATTTCTAATATGAAGGCCTGTGGCAAAGGTATCTTTAGAAAATTAAAACAAAAAAAATGAGAGTGAATGAAAAATTGCCCAATTGAACTTTCCAACCAAGGGGTGAAATATCTGAGAATTTGACAGTTACAGCAATGTGGGAAGCCCTTGATTGTCAATGTGGGAGGGTGAATGTGCAAAGAACTGCACAATTAATGTATGCTTGACGCAGACTTCACTACTCTCTTGCTCTTTGGTAGCTAAATAAAGCTTCCTTCCATTGTTGACAGAAGAGAAAAGCAATAAAATCACATCATAACTACCAGTTTGAAGTAATCCTTGTTTTGTATGTATCAAAGGTTAACAGGTTGAAGCTGTGAGCTTATGGCTGGGGCCCACACAGACTTTCCCTCTCATCCGGCTTCTCTGGTGTTACACAACAGGTGAGCTGAGCAGTTTTTCGGCAGTGGAAGCATGGGAAGACTGGTTTTCACAGACTATTTGTGATTGTATTATTTTTTTATCAGCTGGGGATGAACTTTGTCAGTGTTCAAAGGTTATGATAGGATCACTGGCACACATTCCCATAGAATTCATGTTATTTTTTCACAAAGCAGAGTAGAAGATTAAAATCCCTGGGTACATATTTCCACACTCCTGGGTAATGAAAGCCAAGAGGATAAAGCGCTAGATGGGTGGAATTGGACCTTATCAGCATACCAGCCTGATCCCACCTGTGGAATAATGGCCTGGAGAAGGGGAAACTTAAGAGAAAACATAGGGCCTAACAGAAGTTTTGACATTACAGCAGCTTGCTTGGGGTGAAACACAGTTGCCACTTCCAGGATGGCTGGTATGCACGGACCCTGCTCCTCCA
>JAUBNY010000700.1:5821682-5844919 GCA_032275445.1 Crypturellus soui
CTTTCAGGGCAAGTTCTTGCTTTCAGACAAGGTTTCAAACAACTCAGCAGTTTTCTGTCTTTGTCCAAGTTCTGCACCATTTTCCCTGTTTCTAGGAAGCTGCTTCTGCATCCTGCTCAGTGTCTGTGGGGTCTCATGAGCTTCAGGCAGGTTCTGATTTTTCTATTGATTCTCTTGCTCCTCTGCTTCTGCTCTGCTGCTTTCTGGAAAAGACGTGTTCTCCCCTTTGTGGGATCCGTTCGGCCTGGGTGCCCTTCCCAGAGAGACACAGTTGCACTGCTGAAGTTCAGAGTGCTGAAATTCTGCCCGTCAAGATGTAGGAGATTTTGTAGCTGTGAACAAGCCAAAACAAATTAAACAGTAGGTAGAGGTTGCTGTGGCAGTGAAATACCGTTTAAAAGATCATTGAAAAATCATATGAATCAAAAAAGCTGTACAATTAGTGTAACAGTATTCTGTTCAGGTAGTTTAATTGGCTATTTAACAGGAGTAAGACTGTTGCAATCAAGCTCATAATTACTCTGATTAGCCTGAGAATAGCAAAACTGTAAATGGATCAATGGTTCTCACCGTCACAAAATAGTTCACATTTTGTGATAGTAAGAGCCTGATACAGCCAGCCACAGGGTAAAATCATAGGGTCATGTAGATAGAAAGGGACTTTGGGGGGCCTTCTAGTCCCCTTTCCTGCTCAGAGCAGGTGCAGTTAGGTTTTAATCAAAGACTGTCCAGTTTTGATCAAAATGTCAGAAAGGTCAGGGTCAAATCTATATACATTTTGGAAGGAATATAAACTATAGCCTCAAAAAAAGATAGTTGTTAAGTGTCTCACATCTTTCCCTGAAGAGACTGAGTCTGGTTGTTGTTTTCCACCTCTGCAATCCCCTTCCTTCTCCATCAGATAAAAAACCTCAAAACAAAACAGAATAAAAAATGGAGCATTGCCTAGAAAAAGGAGAAACTGGGATCAGATTATAATCAAAAGGATATCCTCTGTATAGCACGCCTTCCACAGAATCTTATCTGCGACCCTCGCTGTCACCTTATGGACTAGGAAGGTTGTGGAAATTGTCACCATGCAACCAACTCATAGCATAACATGCCTACAGATCTACAGATTGTTTCCTCTATTTTTTTTTTCTGGAGAGGATTGGAAGAATGAATTAACATTGCAGATAGTGAAGACTTACTGCCCCCAGGTGTCTGCATAAAGATTTATTTGATTAAGAGGATCATTCCTCTTTGATTTGCCTGAGGCAGGAGTTCCCTCAAGAATACATCTTCCTTTTCTATCAAAGAAAACACTGTACGCTTTGATCTTGGGTACAGTGCCTTTCACTTTGTTTTAGAATGTACAGGGCATAAAGGATGTGACTAGGAGAAGAGTGATCAAGATCATGTCTCAGATACCGACCAGAACCCTCTTGAGTTTTACTCAAGAAAAAAAAAAATTTGTTGGCGGTAGTTTACTTGGAAATGGGCAAACATTGAATATATAATCTTCATAGAGCCAGTGGACTGGTACAAATGAAATCAGATATCACCCAGTTCATTTAAAGATCTCACTTAAAGAACAAAAGTGGCATTAACAGTCAGCTGAAAAACAGTGTGAAACAGGAAAACAGCAGTGAAGCAAGCATGATTTACAAACCTGTAAACACCATAATAAAAAAAAATGACAAAACTTGGAAGTTATTCGCGTTTGATTCTTTAGAGGCCTGAGGATTAAGAGCAACTTTTTATATCTATATTTGCACAGTGGTCCCTGTTGATCTAATGCTGTGCTCCTCCTTGCGCATATCTGTTGAACTAATTCCCCAGATGTGACGCTGCGTTTGAGGTGACGCGTGTGTCTCTAGGCAGGTAAATGTCTAACTGAAGAAAGGGGAAGTGCCTTCACCAGAGGACCCAGGGATTACGGCTTGCAGCTGTAGAGCCCCCTATTTTTGGTAGGAGAGACAGTTGCTGTTAAGTGTGGAGCTCCCTAAAAGTCCAAGCTTGCCAAAGGACATCCTAGCACTGTGGCACTTCCTAAAGCTGATATATGTATATTTACATAATCATACGTGAATAACAGCATTACTAAGCATGTGCTCTTGGTGGTGTTGGCGAGACAAATGTGGGCCAGCTGAAATAGTGCTTGAGTAGAAAGGCATCAGTTGCAGGAGCCTGTGCTGTATCAGGTGGCAGTCTTCTTGGAGAAGGAACACAAAACCTACCGACACTCACCAGCGTGGGGCAGAGAGCAGTGATTCACGGCTTTTCAGGTGGCAGCTTAATGCATGCTCCTTAACACTTGTGGTACCCAAGATTCAGGTATTTTAAGGTCAAGTTACCATTAAATTATGTTACTAAACACACCAGAACATGTTACTCTGTCTGAGATTCTCCATGGACAAATCTGTAACCTTTGTCAGTGCCTTGAATGAATTACACAGGGAGTATTTACATCCTATTTATCAATTTGGTGGAATTTTCAAAGGGTGCAATAGTCTTACCTATTTTTTGTACTAAACTATTTAATGGAGTTCTTATGAAAGCAGCATTATGTTCATTCTAGAAGTATCTCCACTTAAGAAATGTTGAAATTTATTCTGTAAGGAGCTTATCTATGATTTCCTGTAGCTGAAACGACAGCCTAAACTGAAGATTTTGTTACTGAGTTTCTTTATATCTAAATAAGCAATGATACATACATATTTAATATTACATTAGAATAGTGAAGGCAGTAAGGTTAACACAGGGTAAATCTCTACCTTTAAATTTTTAAAATAAGCAAAACAAAGTGAAATACTATATTAACTAAATAGTTTTAAAACTATGGTGCTTCTGTTTGCCATCACTTATTCATATAATTTCCTCCTGCAATTCAGAGCTTCTTTAGCTCTCTTTAAGTATACAAAAGTCTGCCACTAAAATAACCTATATGTCTCTTTTATGAATGAGTTATTTAAATAATCATTTAAAGACCAAATTATGCCTAGGGTGCAAACATAAAGCTTGCAAGCTATAGCTAAATTCTACTCTACCTTAAATGTGGAGAACTTGTTCTAAAAACAGAAAAGGTAGCCCTTGTAGATAGTCACAACTATACGCAACAAATCCAGCAGGCACACATCTAGTGGAGAAAGTAAGCCCCGAATTATTTATGCCTTACAACCGTGCCTTATTGGATGAATAAAGTCTAAACATGGGCTTTCTTTTAAGGATTTGAGTATTGCCCAAAAGGTAATTGCAAGCAGACATGTTCTGAGTATGCTCAGGAGCAGATGTTCCGGAGCAGGGTATTACGGACAGAAGGTGCTTTCTTTCTGGCTGGATGCTCTTTGGGAATAGCAGATCCGCCTCCTCCTGCTGACCACGCAGAAGGTGGTGATGCCCAAGGGATGAGAGGCAGGGAAGGGACCTCCCGACAGGCATCTCCTCCATCACCTGGTCATTACCTGCGCCCGCTGTCCACCAGGCTCCCCAGTCTGGTCCTGCGTCCTGGCAGCTCCGTGGTGACAGATCGGTGACAGATTGGTGACAGCTCCCTCCAGGCCTGAACAGAGACACCAAAACTATGACACTGCGCTTGCAGAAACATTCGTGATCTCTCACACAGTCCTGTGAGCAATTCGGTCCTCCTTACCTTTCCACCATGAAATCTGCAAAATGCTCTTTCTGCATTTTTTTTTTGCTATACTTCTGAACAGAGAAAATTAATTTTTTATTTTGCAGGCACTGGACAGCAACTTCTGGGAATGTGTAAACAAAGTTTTGATGACTGAACTAGAGATCTGGTGGTGATTTGTCTGTGGATGCATGTGAAGTTTCCAGTATCTATATGTGCAAAAGTTAAAGTTTTTTCTCAGTATTCTGGAACTTGGTTTGGAATCTTGTGCAAATTTGATCTCAGAATTATGCAACCTACTGATGTTTTGTTGAAAAAGTTTAAAAGACATCCATGTCATTAGAAAGATGGCTGTGTGGATTTATAAATGCTAATTCCCTTGATACAGGCAGAATATAGAGATAATTTAAAATACTTATGTATATCAGTGTGTAATTTGTGTGTAAATGAAGAGACTGTTCAGGCAGTAAAAAGAGAATTAGAAAAATAACAGATCCGTGTGCTTGTAAGACAGTTTTTGAAATATACTGTTTTATTCGACTTGAACATTTTTGTCTAGCTATTTTACACTAAATGTTTCTTGTATGCAGTTTGCCACCACTACTAATTGCTTGTAGTAATATGCTTTTTTTAGCATAATTTGGCTTTATTTCGCCTGTTCTAATCAATGTAAAATTTTCAATATCCTTGGTAGCCTCTACACAATTATGAGAAGAAGTGAAGTACTATTTAGAAAGTATATGAATTTGTAACTATGTCTTTGGGAGTGGAAGGCTTCGGAGTTTTTGATTACTTGTTTGAGGTTTAAGCTTGGGGGTTTTTAGTGCATACAGATGCCATCTTCTGGCTTGACTGAAGATCCTGAGAGGCTGGGAGGCTGCAGGTATCATCCTCTGGTATCTATCAAAATAGATGTGATTTGTTTAGTCTCCAACCCGCTGGTTGTTCTGTTTCTTACGCTGCTGCCATAGTGCTCCCTTTGCAGTGTTGGAAACGGTGGCCAACAGGGACAGGATACTCTGTCAGATGGGCCACTAATGTGACTTGGTGCTGGCTTTAGTATGTTTTCTATTACATCTCAAGCTAAAGATTTTAACCAACAGTGCTGGGGGAAAAATACTTCCTAATGTATTTTCTATTCCCTGAAATATTGTGGATTAGATTGTCAATTAGATTGTCAATGCTGTCAGTTGTGGAACAGTCTCCTAAGAAAGTGGAAGGAACTTTGTTATTTAGAACTATTAAAAATAACTTTTTCCTCTAGTGAAGAGGAGTTTAAAGGTGGTATGTCCCTTTCCTGATCTTCTCCCTAATTATTTTCTGTATCATATTCCTTTTCAAACATATCAGTGACTAAAGTTCTATTGATATTTTTGGCTATCTCAGAATATTCATGAGAATACATGAAGCCTCTATTTATGACAGTGATGCTTTTTTATTTCACTTGAAAGTATCTTCCCTGGTTTATTCAAAGTTTATATTTAACATTTCAATGGCTTCCTAGTCACCTAGTCCAAAATATTTCTTCCTCCCTTACTTCAAATCACTGATATCCACTATCTTTTTTTTAAGTCCTTATGTGCATGCCCTCACACTTTATATTTTAACATTTCTATAATTTCATTCCTGAAGATCACCCAAATTCTTATAAATTTTATGTATTTCTAGTTATGCTATCATTCCAGAGAAAATCTTCTATCTTTACAGCGTAATAAGTACTGTGGCTTTTAGCAGAAATTTCTGCCTACATTTGAGCATTAACCTGTCCAGGATACATTATGTTCTTCTTATCGTAGGTTATTAACAGGATTAATTCCAAAGTAATTGTGTCTCCTATCAGACGATCCCTTTCTATACAAATTGCATTACATGCTACAATTTTCTATCTGAATAAATAAATGCATGGCTCGTACCTAAACTATTCAGCATTTCCTCTAGTGAAGAAACTATGGTAGGGAAATTTGTTGCTTGTTATGAAACAATATTCTCGTTTGTGATTTATCTAAGCTGCTTTTTGAAGTAGCTTTCACATTTCATTTGTTTATTGTAAGCTTGTAATTCTCATGTCTTTTCAAGGACATACAAGCATCAGTAATCTTCCTCCAAAGTTACCTCATCTTGTGACACTTCCTAACAAAATGGTATATTACAGTAGAGCCCTGTTAAAAAAAAAAAAAGTGCTAAGGAGACATCTCTGGGCTTAGCTCAAATGAAATAGAAAATACTCAAGCAAAGGCGTGTGTTTAAATTCCCTATTACATGTTTACTCTTCTAACTTTCAAACAGTGCTAGAACTGCATGGTCTCCTAATGACTCACTGGCCAAAAATAAAGATCTCTCACTTTTTATAGAGAAGAAAGAACTCTCTACAGAAAAGAGAAACTCTGAGATACAACACATAGATAGAGCCTACTGTTCAGCCTATATACTATTGCTTTGCTTGCTCTTCCTACAAATGATCAGGAAGATATATTAAACCTTGCTCTTTATTTCAGTTATTGGCACTTTATTACCCAGTTATTGATACTTTTACTCCATGCTTGTCTTAGTTGAGCATATTTTAATTTAATATGAAAAAATGGTCACTGAAAATGGAAATGCCATTTGAATGCCAATGGAAATGGAAACAAATCACTGTTCAGAAAACCTAAAATGATTTTAGGTTCTAAGGAATCTGTAAACATTTGATTTAAAAAGGTATATTTTTCTCAAATCATCATTACTATTTGAGAAGCACAGACAAGTATCCAGAGAAGATGTAATATGTATAGCTTTTCCCCTTATTCTAATCTCTTTTTCCTTTGATGAAGTACTAAGTCTGACCAAAGATTCCCCTAGTTTAATGGGAAAAGCCATGGAAACCATAGATGAAAGAGCATAAAGGTTGGGTAGTACCTAGCCAGGATACTCCCCCAGTGTTTCGTGACTAATGATCTCTGACTCGGACATAGTATCTTCTTGCATTTTTCTTGCATGAACAACTTGTTCATCTCTTACAAACCCTGTAGAGACTTCTAGCATTTACAGCATCTTGTACCAGCTAGATTATAGATTATATTATACATATAGCTCAACTATAGTTTATTCACAGAATCACAGGATCCAGGCTAAGGTTGGAAGGGACCTCTAGAGATCATCTAGTCCAACTCCTGTTCCAGCAGGGACACCCAAAGAACGGGGCACAGGGTGGCATCCAGGCGGGTTTGGAAGATCTCCAGAGAAGGAGACTCCACAAGGAGCCTCTCTGGGCAGCCTGTGCCAGGGCTCTGTCACCCTCACAGGAAAGAACTTCATCCTATCCTTTCCTTTTCTTAAACCTACTTATCTGATGGCTTCACTTGATGACCCTCCTAGTGTTTTTACATTACTAGAGACAGTGGACCAGAACTCCCGTGATTTCACTCTTGCATCATTTTAGTTTCTTCTGACTTTACTTTGCATAAAAGAGAACTCATGTTAAAATCATAGTCTTTAATCATCCGTATCTAGGAAGAAGATTTTCTTCTGAAGGTTGTGGCATTGTTTTGGTCTATTGACCCGTGAAGTAGGCAAGCTCTCCTTGTTGATATGAGAGCTGGCAGCACAGTTAGTCTGAGGTCCTTTAACTGAAAAATCCCTTTAGCAACATGTGCTCCTCTCTCTGCCAGGTCACTTGCCTGTGAAGCGAGGATGCTGACAGTAATATCTCCGAAATGAAACTGCCCTTCGGAATTACTGCAGCAAACATTACTGTTTCTTATCACGAAATTTTTCCATGAGGGAAAGGCTCATCTGGCAAATACAGTTTGCTGCCAGTGATTATTTCTTTGAAGATTTTAAAGTTAATAGGATGCATTTTAACTTATATATGCCAAGAATTAGACTTTATCCAAATATAGATGCTGATTTCTGGATAAACAGAAAAATCTCTTTTCTTTCTACATACCTATTTGGATTATTTCCTGGGTTTTAATAGATAATAAAGTAGGTATGGATCTTTTTCAGTATTATCATTCTACAAAGTTATTTCCCTAATGTTTTCAATTCCAGCTGAGTTGTTGAGGTATGAAATGACATTTATAAAATGCTGTGAAGTCATCAAGTAGGTTTTAATCTATCATGTCTTAAAATTTCTATATGCTTGAAGATTCTTCCAGTTCAAGCACTAAATGTAACTTAGGAGGCTAACAGTGCTAAATGATGTTTTGTTGTACATTTTAAGGTAGATACCTGATTGATCAGAAATTAATCCATAATTTTCACTCCGGGTGTAGTAGATCCAAGCCAGAGAGGAGAGAATCAGACTCTCTGGACAGGCGCATGTGATCCAATGTGTGACTGCTTGAGGCAAAACAAGCATCACTATTTTAAAAATAAGGGTGCATTTCAAAACTTATTTACATAAATGCTATAAAAATCTTTTACTCACTATTTCTGGCAATGTGTGCTGCACCAGTTTAAGAGACTGTGATTTCCACATGTTGTTTGTCAAACTCCTCTTTGAGAGACTATTTGTCTCTAAGAAGTCTGTTTGTTTAAGAGATCAAGGCCAGAGGCGATTCTTTGCTTTTTTTGGCCATTTAATAGGGCTTTACAGATTCTAGCCCTGACCTGACGGTATGATGAAGTCTATCTTCCTCTCAATTTTCTGCTCATATTAACCTCAGTAATGAAGATAAGAGGTGATAGACGACTACTGGGCTGAGAGCTCATTCGACAGTGCAGCTAAGATGACCAACCAGCTAACTGTCCTCAAAAGCAGGGCCAAACCCCAGGGTGGGCTGCACCCTCATTCTCCTGATTTTTGTCCCCTCTCTGAGTCAGTTGATGGAGATAAACTTTTAGAAAACTAATTATAAATGAAAGGAAATGATTATTTTTACCTGGATGATCTCTGTGAACTCACTGAGCTCCCACAAACACACCAATGAGGTGGGAAGGGTTCCTGCAGAAACAGGGAGGTGTCACCACAGTTATTAGACGATCAGTGACATCAGCCTGTGCCCTGCCTAACCGCAGGCGCTCTGTGACCCCGGAGTTTTAGGCTCTCTTCCCACATTCTTGTTATTTGCAAAAAGGCTTCAGTTAACCCTTTTCAGGATAAATTTATCTCCAAATTTATCTTCAAAAAATGGCATTGTATGTTACCGTGCATGCCATGCGTTGTGACCTTAAGGGCCTCTGAAGCTTGGCAGAAGCAGTTACTGCAGATTTTCAGCACTTCCAAGACAGGGATTCACACTGAGAATGATACAGTACATCTTTATGTTCAGTTTGAAAATGATACAGTACATCTTTATGTTCAGTTCTACCTAAAAAGCGCTATGTATTACGGACAAGATTTAAAAAATAAAAATTAAGTTCACTTTTTCAAACAAAGTAAGGTTCAAGGACTCCATTCATTGTTTATTAAAGGGCTATAATGTACGGGAGACCCTTACATTTGTTTGTCCTTTCTTTGTTTGCAGCTCCCAACACAGAGAAGCAGCGTGCGATGTATTTCCAAATGATCCAGACGTGAGCTCCGCTTTTCCCTCTCCCTACGCTCTGACAGCAGTGGTTAAGACCCTGACACAGCACGTGCTAATGATCAGCCTTGGGCTTGTCCCTGAAGTTGCTTGGTCAACATTTCCGTGGTGTCTCGGCCTCTCTGGTGCACAGCGGTGCTCCTAGGTGCCACGGCGGCGGCTGCTTCGCTGCAAACCCACGTGCAGGTGTGAGCCTGCCTGGAGGCCCAGCCTGCCGGAGGGGCTGCCCACGGCAGCGCCGAGCGTCGCAGCGCCTCTGCTTTGGTACTGACCTTCCCCAGCAGGATCGCAGCTCTGAAAGAAACACGGGCTCCCTGTACAGTTCTGGAAAGGAGTTACGTGCCGCAAAAAGAAAACTCCTCATGCTGAGGAAGGAACCACCTGTGAGGAAGGAACCACCTTATGAATTCAAATTTCATAACTGCAAGAATAATCAGTGATAGCAGCTCAGACATCCAGTCAAAATGTTCAAGATATTCTGTCCTATCTTGGCAGAAGGAAATTAGGGAGGAGTAACATCTTGATTTGGAAAATAACACCATCTCCTCATTCTGCCTCCTGACTCTTTGGGAGGCATATCTGTTCTTACTGCCTCAACAGTACTGAAATAATGTAAGCAAAACTGTCTTGTATGGGCAAAACTTCTCCTTTGAGGGACTAGTAAAGATGATGGCAAAAGTTCTCATCTGAACCCTTTAAATGAAACTAATGCTTTTCAGCTGATCTTTCTTCCTCAGTCCTGCTGTCAGAAAATAATGTCTTTTTCCTGATATTTCCATTTCCTATCTCCATTTACCATCTCCAAATTCATTTCTGTTTGGATTGAGAAAGCTATCAATCATGCAGCCTAATCTATGCTGCTCCTTGCAGCTGTCAGTGCTATCCAGTGAGTCTCATGCATATTAATGTTGTAATTTATTGAAGATTTTTAACAAATAATATGATACCTGGTGGGACACTGAAAAAGAGAACACAAGACATCAGGCTAATAAGTGAGAGTGGTGTACGCTGTATAAGGATGGCAAAAGTCCTTTAATCATTGTCCAATTTCTGATTCCTCATGGAGAAACAATGGCACCAAAAAAAAGCCTCAAGCCCATGAGTAACTTCAGCTTCTCGTCAATAAATTATTACCAGTTTGATATTTCCACCTTTAATTGCTGATGCAACATCTAAAATATTAATTACTGTTCCTACACATTAAGGTGGACAGCTGGGGAGCCCCTTACAAGCACACTGCTGCGAGACGCAGGTCATTTTGAAAAGATGTCTCTGGGGACTTGGATAAGTTTTCCAGAACTGCTGGCAAATTGGAGAAGACAGTAAAATGCGAGTGATTTCATTGGTTCAGTCAGCGGAGAGAGGTGGCTTGCAGGCTGCACGTTAATATCTCTGCCGCCTTCAGGTCTGTCAGCTAAAATTAATGACTCACTGCAAACTAGAAAGGACTGTTTTGTGTGAGCTGCTGGGGATAAAACAGCTTTGCAAGGTCACATTCTGTGAACACTGTATTCCTCATTAACGTCCGCCTGGACTAATCACCACCGAAAAATAAAATCCCAGTGTAGACATCTGATAAAAAGGCAGTAATACCCGATTATAATTGGGACACCAACCTGAGTTAACTGGGCATACTCTGTAAACAACTTTGCTACAAATGCTAAATAAGTAAGACTTCAAAGGGGCAAAATTGGTTTTTAGTGGAATGAAAATAAAAAAAGAACATATTCTGTATTCAGTACTTCTTCTGAGAAAGAAGAATGATTGCAATAGTATGTATTTATTATTTAAAACAGATTTCATGTGCATTTTCATTTGCTTTATTAATTTTCCATTGCTTAGCAATATTAATCATAAGGGAGATATTTATGTTAAATGAGGGCAGCAGTACTTTTTTTCTCTTACTCTTTATCTGATTTGTGCATTTAGACAGAAAAGTATCTGAGACTTTTTATTCTTTGCCAGAAAATGGTAGGTTTAGACCTTTGGTCTGGACAGAACAATTTGTCCAAAATGGTTTGAAAGATATGCTCAGAAAAGCCATCACATTGTGTCTTCATTTCCTTCAGAAACTTAATTTAGGTATTAAATTTCTTAAGATACCGCCTTGAGGACAGAGGAAAACCCACCAAGCTAACTTGAGAAGATAACAGTCCCTTTTAGAATTAAAGAGATGTCAGACTAGAGAAAAGCCTGAATAAAGCTAAAGTAATCAGGAATTGTTTTGAATAACAACTCATTCTTAGCGAATACTGTGGAAAATCCAGAAGGTGCACAGAGCATACATTGGTAAAGTGATGCCAAGCTCGTTCTCAGCAAATCATGCTACGATACCACGCACCGTGCATGCAGTAAGACTGGTTGTTTTCCAGTGAACTTGCTGAGAGAAGTGGCACTGGCTTTTGGAGCTGGCTTGGGAAGGAAGGGTTGAGGGAATTTGAGTTTCTTAGGGGTGACTGGCTTTTACGCAGTCTTCCCTCTGGGGTGCTGTGTAGGTCACAATTCATTTTGATTGCGCTAATATTTTCCTGATTTGGCCTGCTGCACTTTAAGTAATAGACAATGTGAACTAGGGTCCAGGTACTACATAATTCCCTCTAGAATGATAATGAGGATCTGACAGTAATATACTACATGGCAAATGCAATGCTTTTCTTCTATATTGCTCATCTTTATTTTCACATCGGAAAGACGATAAACTTACACAGAGAACTTAATTATTTTTCCCAAACTCAAATAAAGAAGCCAGTCTGTTGTTATTTATATAGAGTGCAAACCTAGTAGGTACTATTTTTTTCTCTATATACTGTTTGTCAAAACAGTACATGTTAGATATTTCTACTTTTATTGAACTCTCACCCTTACCTAATACTTTCTTATCTTTATTTTGGAAGATCCTGCCTTTAACGTTGCACAGCATGTTGTGAACAAGCATGGCTAGTGACAAGGTATTAAAATGGTAGAATAACGCTGCTCACATTGACCCTAAATGAATCTGACACAGAGAGTTTTTTAAGGCTAAGCAGAAGGCAATTACCTACAAACTGTTACTCAGCAGAGCACTTACAGGTGATTTGGTACAGGTCGAGCGCTCAGCTTCCTGCTGAAGACTTGTGTTCTCTGTGGCTTTGGCAATTAGTTGTTGTGGAAGCAAATGGAGTCTTGCCAAGCAAGAAATAAATCTACTCCTGTATGACTGGTATAAATTGATGTTTCAGGCCTTCAGAAGATCCAGTGAAGAAAAGATGGTCCAGATCAGTCCTGGTGCTAAATTCCAGCACCTTATCAAGATATCTAATTTAGAGAAATCTGTTATTTTAGGCTCCCCTATAGACAGAGGGCAACTTATTCCATCTTAATCTGACTTGCCGCTGAAGGTCTCTCTCTGTCTCTCCACGGAGTGCAGAGGGAACCTAAGATAAATGGATATCTAAGCTAGAAGGCTAAGTGCCTGAAGTTGGGAGAGAAAAATTCTGGTCTGTGAATCTACTGTTACTGTCGTAGTTTTCTAACATACTGCTTTTCAGTGACATTGCTGTCTTCAGTCACGCACTTCCCTATGATCTGTGGCCTGTAAACAGCAACAATATGTCTTGCAATTTGCAACCCAAGATGATTCAGAAGCTTAAGTAACAATTCTTTGTACGGAAAGAAGGAGTCCTAGTCAATATGATGTGCATATATATGTGCAAAGTGATTAGCAGTCTCAAAATGCTTGTAGAATGAAAATCAAGTGCCAAAATGGGAATTTGGGAGTGTTACATAATTCTCATATCAGAAAGTGACAATGTTTCTAAAAGCACCAGAAGAACACAATGATGTAGTAATAATCAGAGTCATAGTGACATACTAATAATCATTAAATCATCCTACAATAATTTTCAGTTTCCCGTTGCTTCTGTGGCTGTTGCCCCATAGGGGTTACAGGAGCTCCAGAAGCTGCTCTACATCTGAGCAATATATTTAAAGGAAGTTCTGTTTTAACCCTCTAGACATAGTTCCGGATCTGGCTAGTTTGTTCTGAGTACAAAACAGTCCCCAACAAAACCTCTGTTGAGGAGGGGGATAGTCTGTAGGCCTGAAAAGCTGAATGAGTTTTATCGATTCCCTCCTTTACTGTCCAAGGAGAGAAGCCCTTTAGTTTCCTCATGTAGCTCTAATATAGTCTCTCCTGATTTTGTTATTTATTTTAATATTCTCTCCTGTTTAATTTAAACAAGGAGACAAGGCGTACTTGGAGGGGCGGAGGCTGCAGCCTGCCGTGTGTCCGTGCACACACATTTAGAGTGAAGCAAATGAGGGCATTTGAGGCTCATCCTGATCTCAAGAACCCACTCTTCAAAGTCCCAGGGAAACAGCATCATGCTCCAGTGAAAACTATTGCACTGGAAATCATGCCGGGGTTCATCCAGAGGCTGCCAGAAGTTATTTATCTGGGGAAAAAAAAGTGTTTTTTTTTCCTAAATGTTGCATGTCACTTTGTGAATGTCGGTTCATTTTGCAGGCTGGAGGCCTCACCGTGCAGCCCGTGCAGACGCCCGCAGCCCTTCTGCTCCGGGGAAACCTGGCGTCGGCGTCTGCAGAGACAGCGTCCCCACGAGCCCCCGCTCCAGGCGCTGCCGCGTCTCTCCAGCAGCAGCGCTGAGGCGAGGGGCTGCCAAGAGCAGTAGGAAAGTGCCACCTCCTGGCCAGAGAGCAGATCTGCTCTGCTCCCGCACCGGCTCCGCAGCGAGGGAGCCGCCGCGGAGCAAAGATGGAGCAGGACGTTGTCAGAGCTGCTGACATCTCCGTTTTTTCTTAATAAATAAATTTTGCTCTTGAAATCTAATCGCTTTCCACCAGCATCATACGCTAAGCTGGAAATCTTCATGCTTTACTGCAGATATCTTGTTTAGCCACATTTTCTTGTTTCAGAGTTGAGCTGCAATAAATAGCTCTTTAGAAGTGAAAAATGCTTTTTTTCCAACGATTTTGTTTTTAATAAAACAATCAGTGAATATTCGTTAGCTAAATGTGTATATAGAAATGCACATCTGTAGTTTTTTATAGTTATAGCATCTTCGTTACCTAAACTTATCAAAGTAGTGCTTTGTATATTATGATACATATGGCAAATTGCAACACTCATTTTCTTTTCAGCGTTGGAAAACTGATGGGCAGCTTGGTGTGCTGAGTGTCTGAAAGACACCAGGATAATTTAATTCAGATAACCTTTATAATATTCTCTGAGCTAACTGATTTGCTGGAAGTCTTTAGAAAGTCAGCATAAAATTTTCTTTACTGAAGTGTTACCTGTCAGCAACTGATGAACAGCCCTGGTAGCGAGAGCAGAGGGAACTGAACAGCCCGGGTTTTGGTGGTGGTGGTTGGCTTGGCTCATGCGTCAGTTCTGTGCTTTTAGGCCGTCTGAAACTTCACTAACAGCTGTAACAAGGGGAAAAAAGACTCTTAAAGGTGGCCTGGCACTTGGTAACTCTGGCAGATTGGTGATTCTCTTTAGAGCCTCAGGCCTCAAGGTGTGGCACTAGAAAGAAGTGAATGAAATAGACTGGCACCTCTGTTTTTCACAAGTAGGGGGGATGTGGATAAAGTGAGAAAAAAATCCCTTCAAAAGAAAAACAAAACCAAGAATTTTACAAGTGTATTGATGACAAGATACCCAGCCTCGATCATGCTCATAATTCAGTCAGTTGTTTCTTTGCCATCGCCTTTAATTTCCCCTCAAGGGTCTTTAGTTATTCATCGGTGTTGCGAAATTCTCCCTTCTGCTGATAGGATTTCTTTCGAATGTTATGTTAATATTGACTTCTTCCAGAAGTCTTTTCTGGGGAAGTCTGCTAAGCAGCAATCAGCAACAAACAAAATGCAGCAAAATTAGTGCACCACGTCTCCTCTGAGGCAGCACGTTTGTCTTCAGACTGCCTTTCTGCAGCTCTTGCCGTAACATGATGATTAGGGTAAGTAAATCTTTATAAGCCTGTGGCACTGGATCCTTCAGTCAGAAAATAGGACCTCAATAACTGAATGATCTGCAAAGATAAAATCACAATAGTATGAGCCTAGAAAATAGTGGGTAGGTTTGAATGACTTTGCAGAGTTTCATAATAAAAATATTTGATGTCCTTGGCTGTCACATGGTCTCGCTCTGCTGTGTTGTTTCCTCTCTGTATTACAGAATATTTTGTAACAAGTTCCTGGTTTGGGGTTCTTTTTCAGAGGCTTTTTAAGGAGTCTGTGACTTAAGCGGACATACACAAGTGAAGTCTCATGAGCTTTTTCTTCACTCATTAGAGAAGATAGAACAAGCAGACAGTGTTTTGGCTTGGGTTATCAACTCCTATCAATATATGACACACGAGCTATATGAAACCACTGGGATGACAAATAAGTCAAGAGTTGCACCATCCTGCACCATGCACAACCTCCAATAGACGTCATCTCTTCATGTCCAAAATCTAGCAAGCGTTACTAAACATTTTCTGTTTCATTGTCTCACTTGCCATGTTTGCAGTATAATTTCACTTATAAGATATATCTTCTATCAATGTTCAACATGAGATAATTTATTCTTATGGGTAAATTTACTGAAGGGTATCATAATTTTGAGTTTCCCATCTATGGAGCACAAAATTATGCTTTGTTCCCTTCTACCAATTTACCTCTTCTGGGCAGACTTACCAATACTAAATATGAGTATCACTCCGAGGATGATACTGCAGAAGTAACTACAGAATAACTACATCACAAGGTAGACCAGAGATCCATCTCCCAGCTGGACCTTCTTTCTGACTGCTACAATTGCTCCCTCCAAAAAAGTCTTTCAGTTGTTTGTGATGACATCATCTTGATAAAAATATCTCATTATTGTGAGGTTGTACTATAATTACTACAGTAATAACCCATAAGAATAAAAGAATTACCCAAAATCCAGCTCTTTTTCTGCTAATAGCCCTTAACAGATCACCAGGTGTTACGGAAAGAGGGGTGATGTGTGGTGGGGTGAGTAACAACGATGCACTTCACTCGTGGGAAGGAAATAGGAATAGGTTTTATTGATAGTGACAGTGGTTTCACAAGATTCTATGGCGAGGTCACTTATTATTTACTGCATGGATGTTCAGGATACACCCAGAATTTCCAAGGACACCCTCCCGTTGGGTCACACGGTTCCGATTGGATCCCATTGCTTTCCAAACTCCTTCTGACAGGAGTCAGGATGCAGCTGGATCCAGTCCTCGTCCCAGACCTGTCCAACGGTTTATGACTGAGGGATTTGTGCACAGTTACAAAGCAGAGTTTGCAAGTTCAGGAAGAGAAGCGTGTAGTCACTCACCAGGAATCTGTAGTGGGAAGGATCTCTCAGCCCCGAGGAGTGTCTTTGGGAGGTGCCCCTGCTCCAGGGGAGATCCCGGTGTGCCGCCCACTGTGATGCAAGGAGAGCTCAACGGGCCCTCAGGCTGTCCCCATAGGCATGGGGTGATTGACTTATCGTCATTCTTTCAATTCAGAAATGGTTGTTGGGTGGTGTATGTGCAATTAGCCCTATCTCCCCATCAGGATGCGGCCATCAGGACTGTTATTGATGGTGAGTGTCTAAATGGGGGAAGAAATCAGGGAGGCAGCTCCCAGGATCAGATAACATGGTAGTTAGCACGTGAATAGGGCTGCGTGTGAGAAGTCAGGTGGAGCTGGGGAAGGAGCACATCACCCCGGGGAAGGGCACACTGATGTGCCCAGGGACAGCCACCAGGGCTGGAGTCATCTTTGAATTAGATTTTCTTTCAGACAAGGAATATTAACCATATGTGATAATATTGGTAGTGTTTTCCTTAGTAAACCTACATAATTGCTTTTCAAACTTATCTAAACCTTGACACAACATGCTGCATGCTGCATGCTTCTTAATTAATTACATAAAATGGGCACAGTACAATCTAACAACAGGTACATAAACTGAATATAATTTTGCCTTCAGCAGGCCTTGTCATCTGCCACTTCTACAATTCTGAGAGCTCCTTTTCAGATACTTTCTCATCTTACTATGTATCCTTGTTCATTTTCATGTTGAACAACATAGAGTTTGGCCCTGATCCTGTTTACATACTGAAAGCTGACCATTTTTTTTTCCTGATTTTTGTTTCTTGATAAAGCAACTTTTTAATTTTTTTTTATTGGACCTTGTCAAAATTCATCTCCTCTTGATTCTTTGTCACTGTATATCACACACAGTTACATCTGTTGGTTTTATTCTGTATTGGTGTTTCTACCAATTTACTCATGGAGACATCCAATTTACTGGAATCCTGGAGCCTTTCCAAGAGAATTATCACTGCTTTATCTGGCAACCTACCTGTCACAGGTGCTGTGTTTGGTTATTACCTTTCACTTTTTGAGTAATGGGTCTTTTCCTGCAGGATGATCCCATCTTCCCTTTTGCCCTTTAATCATACTGGTCTGTCCTTCATTTTCTCACATTTCTTTGACAGCAGCACAAGATGCTTTTTGCTTTTGTTACAGCATTTTTGAGCACCCTCTGGGCTGTCTGCAAGCCTCTCATTATGAAGGTTGCTGCTCCTTACTTCTTTTTAACCATTGTCACTCTGCTCGGCTCCCCGTTTAGAAACAGAACTTTGCTGCGTCCAGCTAAAGCAGGACAAGGAAACTTTCTTGCTGTCTTACAGTCAGAACTTTTTTTTTAACTACAGGAAAAAAATATCACAATGATCTGCTTCTTTAATTTACATTTTCCCCACTTTGCTGTAGGTTTTCAAACAGAAGGTTATTCTGAACTGAAAAAACAGCCTTCCCCTCCACTAGAATATTCTGTTTGTGAATGGTCTAGTCATTTCAGAAATAAATCTTCTATGATGAAGGGTTCAGTTTTGATAAACTGGCATTTTCACCAAAAAAGAACAGAAAATAGAAAATGTCCAGTCAGGTCTAAGATCCCCTTTCCTTTTGGTACACAGCAGAACTGACAGTGGACCCGATGTCAGACGTGTGTCTGTCCATAGGAGTCTGTGTCCTCCCAGGTGCATCTGCCTGTCTCGTGCTCCCGGGCGAGGGGACAGGAGGTTCAGATGGGTGAGAACTGACAAAAGGGGAACTGAGGACTCGCTGCTGTGCAGTTTATTATAATATAATAATAACTATTTCATATATATAGAATTGTTTCAGGTGGAACTATGTGGGCATGTAGGGTTATCAACATTTGTCACTGAGTAAAATCTCTAGTGGATGACACGTTACTTTAGCATTGGTGAGACAAAGTATCGGTATGAACTACGAAAATATAAATACATCTGTTTGTGAGTACAGTAGGAGGCAAGTTAACGATATATCATTAGGTCTTAAAAATCATTCCTAAGACCCTTGACTAATAGCACATATCTATTTTCTCTTTATGAAAAGACTAACATCATTTTAAGTGTGTTTTGACAAATCAAGTGTTTTTAAAAAATTAACAGTCTGAGAGCCCTAAGCTCCATGTAGGCTGTTATTCCTCTGCTGCAAGACACCTGTTGTTTCCTAAAAGCCGCACAGGGTACACAGACACAGCAGATCCCTAACTCAGATGTCTCAACTAGAAGGGATAAACTAAGGCCAGATGCAAGGGGAGCTTTTAGAAAGGAGCTAATCAGACATCACTTCCGTGGTTGATTTTACCTAGAAACACACAAAGCTTCACGTGTGAAAACCAGTTTGGTGCTCAAGCAGCTGAGGGCCCTGGGGCTTGAGTCACACGTGCAGGTGGTCCTCGTGATGCGTTATTTATGGAGGCAAAGAAAAGAGGAAATGAGACTCGGTGTCTGATTTCACTCCTCCAAAATGAGAAGCATAAATTCACTCTCCACGTTATGGAATCTTTTGAGTAACTTTATTGGAATTATTTGCAAGTACAATATTGCCAGCTCCCATACTCATATGACTATTCTCATTGTTACATTTACAGTAAACACACAGGAGAAGATATTCCATTTTCAGTATTCATCTTACTGCTCAAGCAGAACCATAAAACATAGCTGAGTGAACACACACTATAAAATCAGAATGTAAAATAAGGCAAGCGTGGTAAAAGCATTAGGCTCAGTAATTTTTCACTAGAAGAACAGCTTTCGCTGTCAAGATTCCTTTGAAACTCCTTAACAAACATATGGCAAAAGACAAAGATGAGCTTAAAAATATGGCAGTTGAAACCCTTCCTTCAAGGCACTGTTTCGTAACTTTTACTGTCAACTTGAGAATAATTCAGAAAGTAAATCAGTTGACAAACTTCATCTGGTTTGCTTTTCCCTTGAACCTTTGTTTAACAAAAAGAATTTTTCATTAGATTAATGTTTATATGTGGAAGAAAAAAAATCATTATTTTAAGTAAGATAGAACAAACAGCGCAAGTTTGAAGTCTTGCAGAATTCATCCTGAACAAAGTGTAATCAATTAGCAACAGTAAATTTAAAGAAATCAAAGACAATTTCAGTAAAAAACAAGTCGTAAAGCTTGGAACTTGGATTAACTTTTTTCATGAAGACAAGGGACACAGCAGCAGCTCCTCCTCATGCGCCTGCAGTCACTCTCAGCTCTTTCCCCCTCAGTGCTTGGCCCTTCCTGGCCGATTCCAGTTGGGGCTCCCATACGGAACAAGCTTGGGGTAGTCATGGTCGTGCTGGGTACCCAATGGCAGACCCCAAACCAGAATGAGTTAGAGAAGACCCAGCTGAAATAATTTTCTTCACAGGAAATTCACTACTTTCTCTTATTGTGTGTCTGTCAATAGCATCAGAAAGTTTTAAGGACAAGTTTAAGACAGAAGAAATTCCCATTGCTTGAAAATTACTTTAAATGCACATGGACATCACTTTTAGTATGGATTCCATATCTGTGGGTTTTTTCACTCTTCCTCAGGATTTTGTGTCAAACAACTTATAACTGTTTAATTACTCTGCCATCTACATTGACAAATTCTTATTTCTCCTTCCTAAGGAAATATTTACATGGTTCTCTATGTACTCCAAAATTTGGAAACTCCTCTAACATTTATCATGCTTCCCTAGGAATCTGGTCTCACAAGGGCTTATGTTCACTTTTATATCAAGAAAACTGATGAATTTTTAGTGACCAGTTTAAAGCAGTAGGAAACAGGGCCCTTCATGCTTCCATGGTAGTACTTCAGTACAAGCCTTTCCTTTTGAGAAGGAATTGAGGCTTTTCCTGGTATTGTAGATTATAATATATCCTATCTTGCACATAAGCCATACTTGATCATGGAAGACAAGAGACATCAAAGAAGCGTAACAGAATCATTACATATCAAAGCTATAACCCAAACTAATTTTGTGGATTCTGGCACTTTGATGCAAATACTGCACATGAGGGAAAAGTATCTTGAGAATTGCTTTGGCTCTCATTTGGCAATCTCTTCACTTGAAGCAGATGGAAAAAAAAGTGACTTGAGTTTTTGTAAAGCTTTTGTTTTAAAGGCATTTATGCATTTGAAGACATACATAAAATAACTGCAATAGAAATATTTTGAACGTAGAAAAATACATATTTTGAATGAAATATTAATTTATACATCTAAAGCTTTCTTCTGGAGTTAGAGTTAATTGTGCCAGTTATTAAATATTATTATCCAGTAGTTGCTATTCCCTCCTGAAGTGGGGAACGCAAAAAAGTGTGAAACTCAGTAGTGGCACTCAGGATATGAGGGCTGAAACTACTTTTCCACCACCTCAGAAATAATACGCCTTTCATACTATTCCTACGCATTTTTGTTGTGAAAATGTATTAACTCCATTTTAAGTAGCATCCAATTCATCAATCTGTAAGTAAACTTACATTTTTTATTACTAGGTTTCCAACAAAAAAATACATATTTTCTACAAAAAAGTGACAATCTTGGAATGATACATTTCAAACTATCAATATACAGAAGTATTTTTTTAAAAAAATGTGCAAACATTTGCTTGCTGTAACAAAAAAGTTGTAATATCACTAATATAAATTCATATTAAAAAACTACAAATGCATTTTGGTGTGTATAGTGCATAGAGACTCCAAGGCCAAATACAGTAAAACAGGTAGGTAAGGGAAATCTTTATCAGTGTTCAGCCCTCAAGTCAATCAGTTTATGCCTCCATACTGCCCACTGCTTTTTATTTGGGCTATAAAAGTTCTACAAATTAACGATACAAAATAAAGTGTTAATAGAAAACAAACAAGAAAAAAAGCACAGATAAGGCTGTATTTTCCCCTCTCTTCCAACAAAATACGCCATGATAGTCTTTTTGATGTTTCCAAATCCATAAAAGCTGAAAAATGAATTTAATAGCATTTTCCTTGTTTCTTTTTTTAATCTTTCTCTATTTTATGCACACTTTCCTCTCAAAAGAGGATGGGCCACTTAAGGCTGTGCAGTTGAGGAGATGGCTTTTCTCCTGACTAAGGAGCTTGCAGATGCCACCTGATTTCTCTTACATTGTTGCTGAGGGGAAGAACATTTTTGAGTATACTTTTCCCTTAAAAGGCTACTAATGTAATCAGTTGGTTTTCCATTAGCTATCTAGTTTGTTTGCTGAATATATAATGCAATTAATCAGAACATTTCAAATTACAGCAACTATCACTTCTATGTCAATACACAGAGTCGTAACAGCAGTATTATAACTGCATGTAAGACACAGCAAATGCTCTGCTGATTTATCCTATTTCCCTACAAATTTTAGCTGCTCAAGACGTTCTCTGTGTTTGGATGGGGATTTGTTAAAGAGTATGCTGCAGGAAACAAGACTGCCAACTAGACCAAAGACCAGCTGTGTATTCATCCAAAAGTTGCAGTCATATGAACCGTACAGCCATATTTCCAAAAGGTCTGTCTTCTATACAAATTAAAATCCTAAGTCTACTCACCTGTGCCACTCGCAGACTACAGGGTAGTTTGTGCAAGAATTGGGAATTAGCTGAGTTAGATTCCTGTAGGATACTGTCTCATTTTTGCTTGTTTGCTTTCAGCTATTTTGAAGTAATACTGTTGTAATTTACCTGCATGTTGTTTAAATGCTTAGGCTATTTAGAATTACAGCACAGTAGCAGAGCCATTTGGAAGGGCATTTTAAGGGCATTCATATCTTAAATATTCAGAACACACCTATATTTCTTCTGAGTTTAAATCACTCTAAGCAAAAGTTAAAATAAAGTCATTTTATGGTTCTTCACAGTAAACTGTGAAACTGTTAATCTTTCATTTAAATAATGATAACGATTTCCCTTTCACCTATTCTTTGGTAAAAATGGCTGTGTGTCACATTTGCCTAATCTGCTAGAAAGAGGCATTTTCTTTGGTGAAAACATTTTTTTGATGCTATGAGTTGTGCTTTATAAGAAGTCTTCAGTATTCACTTTTAGACAATGGGCCCATTTTGCATTACTCATCCATTCAGTGAATGCAAAATTAGACCCAATTTAGGACACAAAAATCAAATAGATCAGTCATAAAATAACTGCAAGCATGGTTGCATGAAGATTGCCTTTCAGTAGCAAAAGGCCAACATTAATCTTACTGGCAGCGAAGGTCTAAATGCAGTATCAGAATATAATATTGTATATATATAAAATTAATATTTTCACAGCCATTTTAAAAGCATCTTATTTCTCACAAGTAAGTATAGAGAGGCTTATGTAGACACACGGTGGATGTTTAAAAGGCATAGCTGCATACATCTTCTGGAGCTTTGTAATGGTAGCACTTCTGTTGGCTTAAACCTGAATTAAAGAAGAAAAAGTATATTATGACATGAATTATTTTATTTCTCTTTCCCCTTGTTTGAAACTAAACTTTCAGTTGCACATTTATACTTGGCAAAATTTTTGAATGGTCCCGTTTAAGAGGTGTTTAGGTACCTACTGAAACAGGACTCACAACCTAGTGAGTCCTTACTAATTCAGGAAGAGCCACGTGCCAAAATGGCTTGATAAAAATGGAACCTTGAATCCAAAACAGAGTAAGTCCTTGCTAGTCTGTCACAGCAACCATCTGAAAGCTCAGTAACATGGGAAACAGGAGAAAACACACTCTTGAAAAGGATTGTTCTTACTCATTTTCTTAGTTGTTACTCTCTCCA
>JAUBNY010000700.1:5845019-5862046 GCA_032275445.1 Crypturellus soui
CCTCCCGGCCTGTAACACACAGAGGGTACAGAAACAACCCTCCTTCAAGCAGAGGGCTTACGAGGAGGCGGCAGCACTACCAGCAGTGACACGAATGCAGAGCACTAACATCTGTGCTCCTCGTGTGACAGACACGGAGAGGAATGGCAAGGGGGGGCGGCTACTGTGCAGGACTGGTCCCATGGGGCAGACCAGCCTCTGACGAGCACGTCCAGCTGGCAGGAGTGAGGGAGGCTGTAACTGAACGGCAAGGAGGGCAGGGAACCAGCGCAGCTCCTTGTACAGCTTCCACAGGGTTAGTATCTTCTGTTTTCTTCTACAACTAATCCCTTCACGTATTAAGCTCTGTCTTCTTATCTAGAGCTCTTTAGTTCCATGTTTTACATGTCTGGTAATGCTGGATTTTCCCTATTTTGGGTTATCCTCTTGCTATTTTACTTGCTTCCTTCCTCCATAACCTAACTCGGCATCCAAAATTGGAGCTTGAGATAGCAAGACTTCAGATACATCAGCAGTCCTTATGCATCTCAGCATTTACATTAGCATTCACAGAAGTGTTTCATGATTAGGGATCAAGCGATTAATTAGGTTAGTAGGGGTCATATTTTAAACAGTTGAATGGATGCACCAAACTATTAAACTGCAATGGTGATAATGATGGTAGCATCCAATTAAAAGGCCCTGGACTTGCTCTCTTACTGTGATTAAGTCAGGAATGACTATAATGACAGTTTTTTGTTTGTTTGTTTTATAAACAGCAATTCTTCTACACTGCTCCCACAAACAAACAAAAAAACAAACAGACTGGGATAGCATAATGCATTTTATTGTCCTTTTAGATTGTTTAAGAAAAAAGAAATCTTTACTTCATCCTTTCATCCTTTACTTACCTCCTGTTAGGAAGGGGCTTATACTCTCCTGTGCCTAGTGCTGCTGCTTTCCATGCCATTGCTTTCTTCTGATTTACTGAAAGAAATTACATTCCCAAACATCTTTCAGAATGCAGGATCAGCAGTCCCACAATCAAATCATAAGAGCACATCGAGAATATATTTGATTTGTCTTTTGATGTATAAAAGAAAAAAAGATTTTTAAAATAAATATACTGACTTAATTTTCAAATAATCAACAAAGGCTTCAAGCTCTGGGGAAAAGTTATAAGAAGAGTTACAATAATTGCATTCGAATCATAGAATGCCTAAGGTTGGAAGGGTCCTCTAGAGATCATCTAATCCAACCCCCTGCTCCAGCAGGGACACCCAGAGCACGTGGCACAGGGTGGCATCCAGGCTGGTTTGGAAGATCTCCAGAGAAGGAGACTCCACAAGGAGCCTCTCTGGGCAGCCTGTGCCAGGGCTCGGTCACCCTCACAGGAAAGAAAATCGTATAGTACTGTTAGTATGTTTAGTATAGTACTGTTTGTTATTTCATTCCACGTGGACTTAAAGCATCATCTCAGATCATTGCTTCTTTTGAAGTACTGACAATTCACTAACATGGTGCCGCTCACAGACACAACTTGGGCTAGGTCTGCACTACCGGGTCTCTCACACTGAGACATCACCACCTTCCTACCTGCTGTTGGATACACATCTGCCTCCTATCTATCTTTTGATGTGACATTCTAATGACACTTCATCAACCAAACTCAACTGTGTTACACAGCATCGCTTGACATGGTGGAGCAGAAGTGCTCCTTTAGAGACATCCCCTCTGGTTTACCAATGTAGGCAGAATTATGTGGTTTAATAGATTTTTCTCTTAGGGATTTAACTAAGAAGGTAGAACCCCATAAAGATCAATAAACTTTTCAAACCCATGGCCTGACAAGCATGCCACATCTCATAAGGCATGAGAACACAGCAGTAGTGCATTATACTGTGTAACAGTTAAAATACAATTTCAGTCTGTTTATAAGAAGCAGGACTATGCGACATGAGGAGGTACTGAATTCTCAACTTAAGACATATCCCCAAACTTTCTAGAGTATAACAGGATACTATATTCCAAAGATATATTCCCCTTATAGTATAGCTGAATTACAGTTTTATAACTGCTTAGAGAAGAAAAATAAAGAAAATACATAAAATACATTTTCAGCTAACATTGATAAAATAATGGGGAACTGAATACAGCACAGGGTAACAGGAAAGTTCAGAGCAACAAGAGATTCAAAAGAAGATTGATACCACTCAGAGGGACAAAGTAGGATCAGGACAGGAAGGAAAAGGGGCTTGAAAGAGGGAAAGAAAGTTGGAGAGGGTTGGAATATACATAAGAGAAAAGGAACTACTAAAGTGCATCTTAAAAGGAAATAAAGGTAACAAGAGGCCAAAGGAAATGACTGGGCCTTGGGGGTAGGTAGAAGGGGAAGGAAACAGTTTCTCCAAAAAAAAAAAAGAAAAGGGGGGGGGGCCCCGGTTAGCAAACCTTTCACAATGAGGTATTATTTATGCCTAGCACAACAAAATAATGCCAGATGCCAAAGTTTCAGTAGCTACACCAGAAAAAATATATTTTGACCACATATTGGCACAATTTAGATGCAAGTTAACCTGGGTAAATCATGACTGAAACATTCCTAAAGAGCTTTTCTGGAAAATTTCCACCTGAAAATAATTAGTTATAATCATTTATGCAAAAAGTGTATTTACAGCCTTTTAGAATGAATTTAGAATGAGGTCACTTGGTGCTCTGACAATAAAACAAACAAACAAAAAAATCCAAACCAGAAAATTAAGCATTAGGCAGAAAATAACATTCTGCACCTCATGGAATTAAGAAGGACAAAAATAAACTGTACTTGCATATTCATAGACAACTCTTACCACTGATGTTAACAATAAGCTATAACTTTCTATAGTACATTGGAGTATGCAAAAGAGCAAATATTTAAATACAGAATACAAGTTCATTACTCACAGTTGCTCCACTTGTTCAAATTCTTTTTCATCTTCTGCATAACAGAAAAAAGGATTATATAAAGCTCTAACATACATTAAATAATTCAAAGAAAGAATTATGTGTATAAACTAAGTGAAGCAAAACAAAATCCTTGCTTGATACTATTTCTTTGTACTAAACTTACTATTCAAATTATTCTGCTTCTCTGTCCACCTGCAAATACCTACAAGTTTATCAAGAACTTGATTTTGATCAAGTTCTATAAATCTGATTTTTCTTGTACATTCCTGTATTTCACTTTTGTTTGATTCAGTGCATCAAAGGTGACTCGCATACATGTGCCTTTCAGCAAGAAAGATTAGTGCATTGTTTTAATGTCTCCATTTTCCTCCTTGCACATTTTCCTCCTCACAATCCCACCAAGACAAGTAACATTTGGTTTCATTCGTAAGCATCCCATAAGCACGTATAACTCCTAATGCCCTCTTTTATTCTATAAACAAAGTTAGTAATGACTGTTTCAGACCCCTTAAGGGAAACTTTTCCTATTGACAGCATTTCCTACATAGTTGAATTTGAGACCTGCAGCAGACTTTAAAGCTTAAGTAATGCAGTATTCTAGGCACATAATTGTTTTATAGAAGAAAAAAAACACAGAAATAGCTACTAAACTGAACTTACATGAAGGGGTATTTTACTTTTGCCCGTAATTTCAACTGAAAACCTGTAAGGCACTAAATTCAATATTTTACATTAAAAAAAAAAAAAAGGGAATCCTACCTGCACGCTTCTCTTTCTTTTTGGAATATACCTCACAAAGGAAAATAATAGCTACGAGAATAACAACTTCAGCCACTATTGCTAGAAATGGTGTGAGTGGCACCATGAAGGTAAGAATTGTAAGCTTCAGCTTTCCTCTACTTTTTCCTAGCTTAAAAACAGCTTCACACCAGTAGACACCATCATCTTTCTTGGTGAGCTTCAGGATCTTGAGATGGGTTGCGTTGGTAGGTACTCGATCAATTACATATTTGTCTGACAGCAAAGATTCATTAATGGCAATCTAAAAATTGAAAAATACATTAGAAAGGCTTAATGAGAAAGTGTTTCATCAAATTATATTATCAACATTTGTAATTTTAAATCAAATTCTATCTAGAAAGACATAAAATGAATTAAGAATAAATGTCATTTGTAAAGCATACCTTCAAAGGAGAGATTTGTCTTAGCTACTTACCCTACTACTAGCTACTTACTTTATAATCAGTGAAGGAAATGCACTTTTAGGGAGCAAATCATCTGACCTACCTTGCTTAATTCATTTGGGATGAGATGAGAACCTCTGACTCTGTTGATTCTCCACTGACAAAAGGAGCCTTACATGTTAAGATCTGATGACCAGGACAAATAATACGCTCCAAAGGAACTGGAGTTGGGAATGCCCTTGCACTGGGAAATGAGTCAGTATTGCCTCAAGAGTCAGTGCTGCAAGGGCAGTGCAATATTTTCCCTCCAGCAGTATAGAGGAGGCAGCATTTATTTACCTCCTCTTCACAGAGGGTGCTTTTCCCACTAGAGGCCTAGAACAAAGCAGCCCTGCTGCCAAAGCTAAGGGGGATCCAAGGAGGAGTGAAACTGCCAAGCTAGAGCTTTCCTCAGCTCTAGTCAGCAGACAAGAGCTGAGAAGGTTACACGCTGGTCTCCTCCACAGCACGACTTCTTTCAGGCCCAGTGCCTCAAAGAGGCAACACTGGCTGAGAAACACACATTAGTTAGGAGAATAAGGAAGAGGAGGGCACATGCTTAGGTTCCCCCACTTTAATCTTACTAATATCTTGCCTAAAAAGCGTTCTGCTATGAGACTGCCTGCTATCAATGAACAAGCTTCAAGAAACACAGCTACTATTAATATAGGAAAAACAAATACCCCAAGACTAATTTGATTTGTTTTATTCTTATCTATCCGTAATTTTCTTAGAGAAGGAACTTGGAAAGAGAAACAAGCTTCCTTCTTCAAATACAAACCAGAATGCACCAAACACTACACCTTTATGATAACCAATACTTTCAAATGAAATAGATGACTTTTTTTGTATGTTCAGAGGTTTACATTAACATTAATGGAAATGCAATTTGTAGAACCTGCAGCTAGAAACCATCACACCTTACAAATTGTCTGTACTTGTTTATTGCCATATTATTTTCTTTGTTGAAAAGACAGGAACCTTACCTCTTCACTTCCGTTGGCCAGGTACCAGTTCCAAGCGATTGGAGTATAATTTGAACTTTTACACATCATCACGACCTTATCTCCTTCATAACTAATTATTGTTTTATCTTTTCCTTCAATTTGTGGTACTAAGAACATGTAGAAAAAAAATCATCATGTAAAAGCTACAGGTTTTAAGTACAATATTAAAAAAGATGAAATACACCATTTCTTTTCCTAAGACAAACTGCATAAGAGACTTGAAAGTTTTGTAGGTGCATGTTTTCCTTTCTGCAGGCATGAGTAAAAGTTTAATCTTTCTTAAAATCTGCAATGTTGTGCCGGACATGGATGGAGGGGCAGAAGGCAGGCGCAGAGGGGTGGCACACATCCAAAAATACCTAGTTCTTGCTTAAAGGAAATACCTTTGCAATAGGTGCAACAGTAGTGATGATTTTAGCCACTGCATGTAGTAAAAAGCTCTACCAACACGTTAGTCACCAGTGGGAGAAGCATTCTCACTGTATGAGAATTATGATCGGAAGGCTTAAAGCTCTCCTTCCTACTTTCTTCACACTATGAATCTTGAAAACTGGCAAGCCACCACTTTGTGTAGCATCAGATGGGGCTGTATTTGACCAACCCTAAGCAACTCTCCCATCTTCGACTTGTAAGTCAGCCAGTTCTACCCATTGAGCTCTAGAAAAAGCAACTTCCCTATTGATAAATTCTTGCCCTTATTAAAGTAGCTACTTCATGCTTTCAGAGAATAATGCTTCCTTTGACTTAAAATCAAAACAAAAAAAAATGTAGACTTGCATAGCTGTTCAGCTAAATCTTACCCACATGTTGACAAGAAAAATACAGAATCATTTTTAAAAGATGAAAAGGACTGAATAAATTAGTACAATTCTGTCTTTCCTCAGTATTGCCAGCTCGTCTCCTCTGGCTGAAGGTTTGAAAGCAGATGTCAGCATTGCTATCTAAGATGTGAACATACATGAGAGAATTTCCTGAAGATGCATGATCAGGTACTCTGCTGAACAAAGCCAGCTTGTTGCACTAAGAATTACAGAACCCTGCTTTCACTGATCAAATGCATGCCCTGATTACTTTTTTTTTTAATGTTTTAACATTTTTTTAATGTTTTTAACACTTTAATGTTTTACATTAAAAGTAACCATTAAAAATGTTGATTTTCCAAAAACTAAACAACAGTACAAGCAAAGGGGCACAGTTCCTTTTAAAAGTCAACTGAATTTCACCTATAATTATCCATGGCGAAACTAGAGCAGAAGAAAGGAGTAGCAGGGGAAGGGAACAGAAGGAAGATCCAGGTGCTCAGCTCTTCTCTCATACTACCTAGTGAGGCACATTCTACCTAAATACACAGCATGTTCTTACTCGCACTATGGAGATGCGCTTAAGCAGTTATTTGTTCATTCAGAAATAACTGATATTCCCCAACAAAAATGTGTCTCCATTCTACCAGGCATCATTGATCTTCTCTTAACACCAAATCTTAAGGGACAGGGAGGGACAGGGAGGAAAACAGTTCTTCCTTTAGAAGAATGTAAGCTTACTTGCTCCTTTGACTGTTACCAAATTTCAATAAAAAAGTGCTTTTGAGTTTTTCCTTTTAAGTTTTTGTTCCCTCTCTCCAGGTTACAGAAATGGCATTTGATGGAGATTCCCACTTAGCTTGACTCCATTAGCCACTGCTTATCAAACCAAATTGCAGTTTCCATACTATCAAGAAGCCCTGTTAAAGCAAGATGTCAATGGAAAAGTGAAACAATAAAATTTAACAGGACTTGCCTTTTAAATGGAACACAGCTTTGAATTCTTCTTCACCTTTAAGAGTACAACTGTAACTTCCCAACTCATTTTCATTTGTGACCGTCAATCTGAAATATAAGAAGTTTCACTGTTCTGCTCTTTTGTTTATAATTCTTTGCCATAGAGAAGTCAGAATAGGTAGTAGTGTAACACAGAACATACATGGCTCTAGTATTCAGGTTTTATGCAATCTAGAAACAGCATGACATTTTTAGGAAAAAAAAGGAAGAACAGTACATGATTGCTCCAGAATATGAACACCATTTTCATCCTTATTGCTCACGGGCACCCAGAGAAGAGAAGATAACTTTTAAGAAATATGATCCAACAGAACAAAATTATTTAACTGAATATAGCTTTATCATGTGAAATTTATAACATGAGCTGTGAACAACAAGAAACTCCCTAAGTTAAACAGTCTGTGCTTTCTCAAAGCCTTTCAGTCAATTGGTTAATATCAACATAGCACAATTTTAAAGAACTGTCATCCAATAATTTGACAGCAGAGGAAATGCTGGACTCCATCTACTTCACAGACACTGTGAAGAAAGTTTACATAGGCTGTGCATATGAAATAGCAGACTACAGTGCTACAATATCCCCATCTTTTCACTGTATATATTTTATACGGACATTATTGAAATTAAGAAACTGAAAATATACAGAAAACAGCATGACACTACCTGGTTAAATTTACGCCATTTACAGACTTTCAGTCCAATATTAAAAATGTATATATAAAGAATATTCTTTACAACATTTCTAGAAAATCCATACAGGAAGAGATAAGAAAAGCTCTACAACAATTTCAATATTCTTTTCTGTAAAGCTGAATCCTTTTTCTCTTTTCATTTTGTTGACAATGTAGACAAAATGAGCAGTGATGCCTTTCAGAGTCTTCTGAAATGCACAGCTTGTCAGGGGAGACAATGGTGATGAACAGTGGGGTTAGCTAGCAACACATCAGGCAGAGATCACTACTTCAACTACTGAAGAGAACTACAACATGGAAGAATTAGATCCTTATCCTACCTTGCTGTCTGCAAGAAAACTGTTTTTCTTTCCAGCACTAGAAGAAAGCACGAGCATTTCCTCCAGGCTCAGGGTTAATTGCAATCTTCCTTCTTTTCCTTCATTATCAATACGCTGATTACAGCCATCAATTTAGCAAATGCATTTGGTTTCTACTCCTTTTCCAATACACAACATCATTAGTTTTGGACTGTGTATACACATGTGGTATAATTCACCAGAACCTGTAAGTGAAACTGCCAAGGTGGCTACTTACTGGATGCTCCAGCTGTTTTCAGTTTTGTTGATGTATTTGATGGTTTCATTTCCCTTTTTCCAAGTCACTTGAACAATTTTCCGAGGATATTTACTGGCCAGGCTGCATGAGAGCTCAACGTTAGCTGGGCTGCCCAAAATGATATGTTTTTCCACAGAAGTACCAGAGCTACCTAACAAGAGGAAAAAAAAATCCCACATCATTTTCATTAGGGGAAGAAGAGTCTGAAAGATTGTGTTTGAGATGTGCTTGATCGCAGGTGGATGTGATCTGTGATTCTTACACTTTCTGATGTTAGTAGAACTACAATGCAAGACTATCAGCCTTTCATAACAGGTTTACAAAACATATCTAAGAATGACTCAATTTGGTAGTACGCTAAAACACAGACATTCAATTCACTGAAAGCAAGACTGGCCTATGCTTCTGTGTCACTTAATCCAACTCAAAACACATCAAGTCCATTTCTCACCAGAAAAAAATTAATATCTTCTCATTATGCTTACTGTTTAAGCCTTCTTTTTGACTGAACTGCTGTTGAAAAGCAAAATTTAGCAATAATGGAACATGCCATTGAATTAAATACCTATTAGTAAATATAAAATAAAAATATTACTAACGTAAAAGAGCATTAAACTGGTAAATATCTCTAAGCATCTAGTATTTAGTCAGTTTTAAGTTTTCCTGATACCTTGAATTTATAGGTACTGCCTTATTGCCAGTGAAATACTCACCCTGAAACCATAATCTTCAAACCCATTTATTTATAAGGCCTTTGCCTTCTTATTGGCCTACCAATAGTGTTACATATAGCAATGTGAAGATTATCAAATAATAGGAAAACTGACCCTTTTATGTCTTTTAACCAGCTTAAGTATACAATATGTGCATAAATGGATAGTTTGCTTCTACAGCAAGCAGTGATGCTCTGATTTCTGTGAACATTTACAGAAAGAAAAACAAAGTAAAAACCTACACTGTATTCTCAGATCCTGACACTATTTCATAATTGGACTTTCCTTTTATGCCTTCTGGTTAGCTGCTGTTAGTCCACTTGAATACTCTACAAGAAATTATTATGGTTCCCACCCATAACCCCAGGCATATCCCTGATGGGTAAAAAATTGGGCTGTTTTTCATAGTTTAAATCCTTTAAAGTACACTTTGCTCACTTACATATTCATGTCAAAAAAAAAAAAATGTTGAGTGAAATGAAAAAGCAAAAGCTTCTTATACAAAATGCTTTAGGCTTTTTGGGATCTGGCAGAGACATTTGAAGTTCATGGAACAGCACACACTGAATGTCAAGATCAGATATTGCAGAAGCCACTGACCTATGTTTAAGCTTAGGGGTATAACACCTTGGTCTTTCACAGAAAAGCAAAATGGTAATCACACCACTCAATTATTACATCAATTTATTAAACCTCAACAAGTGAGCTAAACATAAACCACCTTGTTTATTTTCTTAAGTCATTTGCAACGAAATTAGTTTCACAATACTGCAAGTTTTGCAGTCAGATTAAGAAATGGCTAAAAAGAGAATGCGTGCCATCTGAGATTCACTTCTTTAAAACTGCATTTTAAATGAATGGAAAATGAAACCCTTGTGTTCTCAGAGAGTAGCCATTAGAAAGAACAGTACCTGTGACATCTGCATAAGCAGAAAACCATTTACTAGGAATTTGTGTACCAGAACGAGAAACAGACACTACCTCTTTTCTTTATTTTTTTCCAGAAGAGTATAAAGTACATGTGCTGTGCTATTATGTCCTTAAAATATCACGCCAATATTTTGTAAAGAACTTCCAATTGACCTCCACAAATTAAAGGGCTTCCCAGTGAGATCAATCTTTTAGAGTCCAGGAAGCTGGTTGTAACTTCTTACTTGACAAATCATAGAAAAGACTGTGTGCAGATATAGGCATTCAATTTAATGGCAAGATAAAATAGCACACTTACCAGATAGGAGTATCTCATATACGACATAAGTGAAATTAGATGGCTTCACTTCAGCTGCTTGCTTTGAGCCTTGCGTGGTCAGATCTGGACCTAATAAGGTTGAGGGAGAAGTGAAACATTATGATCCTACAGAAGTAATCAGAGAGTAGAGATTCACTATGGTATTGTAAGTGGATTTTTTTTTTTTAATATTTTAACAGACTTTTCTAAAGGCTGATTCCTTACATATACCTTGTGTTAACGGTCAGAATTTTAAGAGTATCAGAGTTTTGCACCCACTGGTACAGTGCCACTGCCATTTTAAGAGATGAGCTCCTGGCTTTTTAATATAATAATTATGAATGTTAAAAAAAATACTGGAAGAATGGAATAGCTACCTATTTTACAAACTAATTCAGAGAGTCACCTATAGGCATTGCTAAAGCCTACCGGCTGGTCTCCAGAACTATATGAACTAAAAATCCATCTTTAAGTATGACTCAGAAAATTAATTAAACAACAAACAAAAAAGCAAAACCAGAAGCACAAAGCAAGGAAAAGAAACGGCAGGACAGGCAATGGTTATTTTCAAAATCACTACAAGGTAACACAGCCAGGGCAGGTTATCTACTCCGCAGGCAGCTCTACTAAATGCCATGGGCTACACTGGAATCTTGCCCAAGTTTCTCACCACTCTGCAAAACTCCTTCTATACTAAGCGGAATTTACTTCCCTACACAAAAAAAATATCAGTCAAAACACCATCATGGACCAAAAGATACTCACTTCCTTCCAGGAAAAAAAACACCATTTAAATGGTGTTAAATTGAAGTTAATTCAAGTTAAATGGACTTGAATAGTGAGCAAAATCCCCTTTCTGTAGCACTGTGAACAGCACACAATTCAGAAAGCTCTGAAAAGCAAGACAGAGCTATCAAGGAGGCAACAGGCACAGCTGCTTCCCACCACTTGCCTTGTACTTGTGCTGTCTGCCTTTCAAAAACAGGGTAGAAAAGGAAATGAATAAAATACAGCTTTAACACATTTTAGGCCAGCTAAGAAAATATCATCTGTCCAATTCTACACAAATAACCTCTTCACTAGTATTGTACTAGCTGTTTAAAACTTGCCAGCAAACTGAAACACAATTCCTACAAGGAGACAGTAGAAACTGTACTTAAAGAAAAGGTCAATTCGGTACAATTACAGCAATTTAGAGTTTTTCCAGTTTCCATGATTACTTTTATACTGCTTTAAGCAAAACTTAAGTGACCTTGATTTCATCAAGCTGTTCTAGTATTATCAACTAATACGAATTTTATAATCACGTTATGAATAAAAACTGAAATTTAACAATTTAAGTTTAAGGTGACATATACTTGCTTTTACCTGGTGTAGACGCACTATGCCCAAATTGTGAATAATCTGAAAAGCTCTCCCGAGTTTGACGACTGACAATTCGTGTAGCTGTCACTGGCTCTGAAAGGGAAAAATAAAGTTGTTATAAAGAAATTTAGTTTTATTTCAATTGAAGTGATGAGATGGAAATAGAAGCCACACAACTCCATGTGGCTTACATGCTTGCACAATAATTGTCATATACTTTATAATACATATCAGGAATGATGTAAGCAGCGAGACCACATGTTGGGGCATGCTGGGCCTCAGGCAAGCAGCGTAATGCCTGCGGGCACCAGCTGTGTCTTCACACCTTATCTTGGGCTTCACACTAACACTAAACCTGCATGTTAAGATGGCTGATGTGGAAGACCAGAGTTGCAGGTCAGCACATTTGGTAGTTGTTCATAGTATAGCATTACTGTTAAGTCCCACCCACTGGTCTCAAATGGCTTTTCTGAGCAATTATGAATTATAAAATTGTTTTCCAGTGGTGGACAGTAATACTGTTTCTCTAGACAAGAGTGTGAGCAGACTTTGTTTCTCCATCAGACAGAGGAGAAATTGGCCCAAATGTTTCCCCTGAAATTAAATGCGAAGGCTGCAGAAGGGCTGGAATCATTCCTCTGAATGTGCAAACTCTTTGAGAGCATTACAAGGTTGTTACCACTGCTTAAGTCACATGATAAACTCTCATGGTAGTTTTAAAAGGCCTAAATGACACATTTACTACTGTTTCTTCTGAAGAAAATTCAAATGATTTATTAGTATGAAAATGTAAGCTTCACACGACATTTAGGATGTATCCATCCCTCCACTTTGGAAGATTGGGAAAAATATTATAGCTTTAGGTGTACTGAAGTAAAATGATTACTAGTAGATGATTCATTAAGTCCAGCTGGCATTTCTGTCGTCATGTTCCCCTGAGGTTGGCTGGCATCTTGTGTTGTCATGGGTAGATCTAAAAAGAAAAAGAAAGAAAAAAGTGTTCAAAGAAATTCCATTCCTTCTCAATGGAACCAACTTAGAAATATTTAGTTCATAAAATTAATTTTAATAGGATTTCCTCACCTCAGCCTACTACCACCTAAATTCTCTCCCTCCCTCACTTAAATTATAAGTATGTACAGCCAAAGTTGTAAAAAATTACCTTTCATCAGCAGAATTTCAGCCAGTTTAGTTTATTTTAGCCAACAAAAGATTTGAAAGCAGAGGTAAAATCTTTTATTTGACCTCTGTAACAACCTGAAAGAGAGCTTCTTCGTTCAGGTCTGCTCTACAAAAAGACAAGCATCTCTTCCTGTAGTAAACAAAGACCTTCTATAAATTATGTCAGTAGTCTAACAAAATTTGCTATCTGTACTCAAATCCTGTCTTTTCTGTGGGTTTGAGCTATCACAGCTTAATAGCAATACAGACTGGCAGGTTCAGCGCTGCAAGGACTCCACTACAGCATGACACCTGCCTACGCTGTGTTTTCATGTAGCAAATCTCCTTGACTTCCATTTTGCCTCTGACAAACAAAGCAAGAGGCCTCACTAGCCTGGAACATGGATTTCATCATGAAATAAGGATCACTGTTTCCAGTTCCAGCTTCCTTACCATCATTGCAAACCTAATTTCGTTCCTGTAATACGTTTTTTGTAAGAGCCTGCCAAGACTCCAGGGTTTTTGCTTTATGTTCTCAACTGGTGAAAAGGACAGTAGGGAAAGAGGAACAGGATTTGCTTAGCTGGAGTAAGCTCTGTATGGGTATGCCTTCTCGCATTAAGAATTCATGGTCCCTACATAATTTATAAAGATGAAGAATCTTTCAGCATCCCTTCCCTGGTTCAGGATAAATGTTACATCCATATACACTTAGATATTCCAGGACACAGTCTACTGCTATGGAACTCGCAGTGGCTTTTGCTGTTCCTCAGTCACAGAGCAATCTTACACAAATAACTTAAATGATTTGACCAGTATTTACAAAGCTGTACTTGTAGCCCCCCCTCACTGACTCTCCCAAAAAGGTTTAAAACACATACAGTCATCATAAAAACCAGGAACAGTCAACAAACTCTACTGAATAGTCAAGTTTGACAGGGGTGATTAAAGCAAGAAAGGCTATTACACTTCTGATATTAAGGATAAGGTTGAAGAAAGGTCCATCAAGTTTACATCTGTGCAGCATCTTGAGACACTCTAAGGTTGTCACAGATCACCTCTGTGTCAGCTTAGTAAACGCATCACCAGCATAGCAATTAAAAATCTTCCAAGACAATAAATTCAGAAGGCGCCAGCATCAGGCTGTACAGAAGCTGCGTCATCCCTGTGCACGGGAGCCAGGTAACACGCGGTACAGTTTGCACACTAATCGAGTTCTTATCTTGGCTTTCTTCCTTGAGTCACGCACCAATGAAAAACAGTCGAGGAATGTCATTTCTAGGTAGAGTTGCTTCTATATCTTAGCTTATACACGACCATATGGAAACCTAGGTAGTGCAAAAATAATGCTGCATCTCTGTCTTGTCCTCTCTTATGCTGACCTACATGAAAGAACAAGAGAAACCACCACTAGATGATCAGTGTCATTAAGCCAGACAGTGATGTACGTAACTTCTCAGAAACTACTGGCTCCCAGCTGAATGCCTATTGATTAAATCTAATATAAATCCATTATAAGCGGTGAATTGCTGGGTTCTTGTTGTCCTGGTCTTTATGGAGAAAGGGACAGAAGAGAGCATGCAATTTTTTCCCCTTTCTTTTGCTCCCTGCTAGCCATTATTTTAAAGGTAAAGAGGGGGATCTGTTGTACTTATCTGAGCAGTTTCAGGCTTTATGTTCTTGTTTTGAAGCCCTACAAGCAGCCTGGCTGACCTTCACAAGAATGTAATTGAGGAAAGTGCCTGAATAGCAAAAGTCTGAGATGCAACTTGTTTTAATTTAACATCATTAGTGTTTAAATTAATGCCAATTAATTTAGTATCAGTTATACTCTCTGCAAGTGCACTCAGCACTTGGCAGAGGCAACTCAGCACTCAGCAACATGTGAAATTGTCGAGCTGGAGAACATCATGGTGCTTCTGTTACAGGAATAGTTGCAGTGTGAGCTTTCGTGGGGGACCCTAAACACCTCAGTTAAGTCCTTTCTTCAGAACAAACCAGAAAAATCCAACAATGAAGCAAAGTCTATAGGAAATGAGGCATTTCCTCTGCTCTGCAAGTCATGCAGGGCTTCAGAGGTTAGAAGATTGCATGTGGTGGGGTTGCTTTTCTTAAGTGAATCTGGCAGCACACGGTGCAAATAAGCTAGAAAACTAAGGCAGGCAACTAAATGAACCAACAAGCTCTGAAGAACACGTCTTGGCATTTAGTATTTACCCTTTCATTACCCTCAACACAGAATACAAGGCATGGTTATTTGTTTTGAAAAATTCAACAAACAGTTACAAAGGTTTAAAAGACAGTTGACAGAATACAAAACTACACAAGCTACTTATTCCACAATAAAAAACAGGAAGCCTTTTCTCCTTTGGTATCTACCTGACCATCTGCAGAATATCTAGTCCACCTACCAGCAGCAGGGCCTCCTTGCACAGCACTTCCTTATGTTGCATTTAACCACAAACATTATTTCCGTTACAAGAAACACGCTTGTTTGCAGGTTCACTTAAACTTCATTCCTCACATCTCCAGAGTACATCTTGTTTCTGGACTTCACTAGAAGGCAGTTTTAGTACATCTTCCTCCAAGGTAACGTTAGCTTCCCTTTGAAGTGGGGTTCAGCTAGTTGTTGTGCTAGCTCCTGATCGAGTTTTTGTAAATTATTAACTAATGGAAGAATAAAGTAGCCTTCCCTACATTTAAGACTGCATGGAAATTGCAGCATAAAGCCTTCCCATTTACTGAAGTTATTTCACATGAATATGGAAGAGGTGATACAAACATGAAAAACAAAAGACTTACTTTATACTGATAAATGGTACTAATACAGGTGACTGATTACTAATATCTGATTAAAACTAGACATAGTACTCATCACTTTAGAAAGACGGAGATTTGGGGAAATCACTCCCCAAAGAGGAATTTTATGGCAAGAAAAGAAATAATTTCCCTCATGGTTTTGCGTAAGTGCACTCTGACATTTAGAATTGCTTCAGTGACCGCTGGATATAATTCTTGGTGGTAGAAGTCAGCAGCAGAAAATAAATATCATTATGGCTTGCTTGTCATGATGTGACTTACGGTTTCCCACAAATATCGGTCCATTTATAGTAACAAAACCTTTTCACTGATAGAAGAAACCTTTAGAAAGGGCTTCTAAGTAAACGTCTCTCTCTCACACACAACTGTTTATGCAGTGTAATGGTTTGCATGTCTCAAGTTTGTTGAGACTGCGTTTTCTGCCTTTTCATATAACACGGTAATTCCAGTAAAATGATAACTCCTGTAAAACTTTATCAGCAGAGAGGGAACAGTACTCAGAAAATGGCACGGAAGCACCAATACTGCTCAGCTGCAGGCCGTGCACTGAAAGTGGAGCTCAGCCGCTGACAGTTAATTAAACTCAACACTGATGGCCGTGAACTTCTGGTCTTGGCAAAAGATGCTCCATTTCTAGCGTTCTGCACAGCAAATATCGGCAATCTGATTATTACTTCCATTACTACATGTCAAAAGCAGTGATTAACAATGAAACGCACAAGTTTTATAGGTACTTTCCTACGTCCTTAGAAATGGCCGGCCTGCTCTTGAACCGCAGAAACCCATCGGGGCAGAATAGAGTCCATAATATTCGAGTCTCCCTTCCGTCATGAATATTTTAACTGTTGCTTTTAAAAATGCAGCACAAATTCCTCCCAAAAGCATTCCTCAAGACCCACAGCGCATACTGATATTTTACTTAGGCAAGTTACTAGTATAGAACATGCACAGTTGGGAATCTTAAGCCTAAATAGCACATTACTTGGGTAAGACAAAGCAACACCTGGACACTACGCCCTGAATGCAAGTCCTCCAACTGCGAGCTGGGCATGACCCTTCCCGCTCGGGACGCACAGACGTAGGGTGCAGGATTTCAGCACCACCAGATTTCAGCATGGGAGCCCACGCGGCCAACGGCCGCACGCGAGCCCGGCTCTCCTCGTCCCAGGCCGCTCCGTCCCGCTGCAGAGGAGACCCCGAAGCCCCGGACGCTGCCCGGCCACACCGCCCACCCCGGCGCCCTCCCGCGGGCCTTGCCCCCGTCCCCAGGGCGCTTTACCTGCGAGGCTGGCGCCGGGGAGCCGCAGCGAGAGCAGCAGCAGCAGCAGCCGCACGCAGCGCTCCCCGCACGAGGCGGACATGGTGCCGGTGCCGCCGCCGCCTCCGCGCCGCGGGCAGCCGCGCTCCGCTCCGCCCGCGCCCCGGGGCCGCCTCCCGCCGCAGCCCGCTGCTCTGCGGCAGCCCGCGAGGCTCCGCGCC
>JAUBNY010000700.1:5872523-5895640 GCA_032275445.1 Crypturellus soui
ACACCTCCGGAGCTTGTCCAGGAGGATGTTGTGAGGGACGGTGTCAAAAGCCTTGGTGAAGTCAAGGTAGATGACATGCACCGCTCTCCCCTCATCTATCCAGCCGGTCATCCCATCATAGAAGCCTATCAGGTTAGTCAAGCAGGATTTCCCCTTGGTGAATCCATGCTGACTAGTCCTGAGCACCTTCTTGTCCTCCACGTGCCTGGATACAACGGCCAGTATGAGCCGCTCCATCACTTTTCCAGGGATGGAGGTGAGGCTGACCGGCCTGTAGTTGCCCGAATCCTCCTTCTTGCTTTCTTTGAAGACTGGCGTGACATTGGCCTTCTTCCAGTCTTCTGGCACCTTCCCTGTTCTCCAGGATCTTTTGAAGATGATGGAGAGCGGCTTGGCTACGACATCCGTCAGCTCATGCAGAACTCTGGGGTGCATCTCATCAGGGCCCATGGATCTGTGGGTATTGAGGTTCCTTAGGTGTTCTCTGACCCTGGGCAAGTCTTTATCTCTACTGTCTTCTTCTCTTGTCCCTAGGGCCTTGGACTCTAAAGGGCTGCCCTTGGTAAACACTGAAGCAAAGAAGGCATTCGGCAATTCTGCTTTTTCTGTGTTATTTGTAACCAGGGTTCCCAATCCCGTTCACTAGGGGACCCACATTCTCCCCTAGGGGAGATAAGTTTAACTTACAGATCTGTTTCTGCAGCTGTTGATTGCAGAATTATTACCTGAGGTGAGAATGTAGGGAGGATGGCGCCAGGCTCTTCTCTGTGGTGGCCAGTGACAGGACGAGGGGTAACAGGTGTAAGTTGAAACACAGAAAGTTCCACCTCCATGTGAGAAAGAACTTTACTGTGAGGGTGCCAGAGCCCTGGCACAGGCTGCCCAGAGAGGCTCCTTGTGGAGTCTCCTTCTCTGGAGATCTTCCAAACCCGCCTGGATGCCACCCTGTGCCCCGTGCTCTGGGTGTTCCTGCTGGAGCAGTGGGGTTGGACTGGATAATCTCCAGAGGCCCCTTCCAACCTCAACCATTCTATGATATCACAGAATGAAGGTGATTCAAGGCTTTGTAACCCCCGACAAGTGCAAGAAGAAAAAGCATTTTTTTGCTCCTTCATTGTTCCAGCTTCATCTTGTTGCACCTTGTTTTGGTTGTGCGAGTTACTAGAACCAGCTGTACTCTAGAATTGCCATTTATAGTAACTTAAAATTTTGCTGTAATTATTTTGAGTAATTCAGTTGAAAGTTAGAATTAGTAATGCTAAGGTTGCTTTTTTTGAAGAAAAACATTTTGATTCAGTTTGGTTTTAAATAAATCATAGAGGAAAAAAGTGTAAATTATAGATCATACATCATATATAAATTATAAATAATACATAAATTATATTACTTATAATTGAGTAAAACTAAGGGTTGCATATTTACTGGAACATAAAGGTTTCAGAGAATGATGTGAAGTGCTTTACTGAGAAGATATTGGGACATCCTGACTGGTTAGATAACCTGTACTCCTCTGGCTGACTTCCTCTGTTATTTGAAAACAGTCTGGCAGTGTATTTTAATGTATTTGTATGGACCCTACTTTCATGCTTTGTAAAAGTGGATGTGTTTATCCTCATGTCAACCTTTCGGGTTAACTGCACTGAAGCACCAAGTGACTTACTCGAGGTAACCCAGGAAACATGTTAACACTTCCCTGCTCTTTCCTAGCTTGTTCTTCACTGCACCAGGTTACTTCTGATTCCCTGGAATAAAGTGGAGGTAGGGTAGGTAGAAAAGGCTATTTGTGGTACACTGAAAATGTTAGGGAGTATGGCATTCCTTCTCACTTATTTTGTTATTCCTCTTCCCTTTAAAGAGCCCTGCCCTTCACAGTCCAACGTGTTTGGACTTGGCTAGGGAAGAATTGGAGGTGCGCTCTCTCATACAGGTCACGGATTGCCAGGTGCATCCAGGAGTGCAGGTGGCTCTGTAAATAGGGTCACCCTCGTGCAAGCAAAATTTCCTGTGTTTTTATATGTTGACATTATGTTGGAAGCTGGATGTACAAATGGAACAAATGGAAGCTGCATGTACAATGGAACAAATGGAAGCTGGAAGTACAAATGACCTGAAAAATATGGCCTCTATGATTTGTGAACGTGTTTTTCGTTCTTTACAGATCTCTAGGACTTGATGTTTACAGGTCTTCTGAATTTACAACCAGTCAGCATGTGGACTGGGTAAAAGGCTATTTTGGAAGCTGAAGGTTCCTGCAGAGGTGTCGTTTCTGGACTCAACAAGATGGACCAGCTGTACTGTCAAAGTGATGGCTCATTGCTTCATATGAACTGTCCTGGGATCTGTAATCAGAAATACAATTTCAGTTATAGTTTTACTTTTTTTTTTTTTTTCAACATGAATATTTTGTAAAATTGTTTAAGGCTTCTTATGAAATTGCTAAACTGAGACCTATTAATTTTAAATTACTTAAGACCTTTTTCTTCTCTTGATAATACACCCTGGAGAATGATGGTGCATAGCTATTACAGTGCAATGTACCAGGGGCAGTGCAGGTATTAATTACATTTTTTTGAAGTAATCATGAAGTAGTTAGTACTTCACACAGAGACTATCATCTCCATGCAGAGTAATAGAAAGATAGAAGAGTAGATTGGTAGAGAAGTCACTTCCTAGAAACTCTGAATAGAATGGAAAATGCGTGACCCTATTCTCATATGCCTTTTTTTTTGTCATTATTTAACTTAATCTAGATAAGGGAAAAATACTCATGTATGAGTATGGAAAGACCTGAATCATCTAGTGCATCATATTTTACTGGTGCACCACCATTCGTCACTATTTTATGGTTTCTCTGACATTTCTGTCCTTCAGCAGTGAAAGCGAAATTATTCCTAAGAAGACTCATTGCAGTGCTATTTTTTCCAGCTGTTTTGTGCTGCAGAAGTTGCTTTGTCCACTGAAAAAATCCGTGAGTCACATCTTTCCCTGCTAATGGGGAGATGGGGAACCTGATTCATAAACACGTATTTTCTGACAGTTTTCCTTCAGTCTCTTCATGCTTGAAGAGCTTTGCACTCCTGAGCAGATCTTCAAATGTGTTACTACTAGATGCTTGCAAGGCGAGCCCATCTGGAGTTGGAACTGAAACAGAAAACTTGGTATCATCCACACATCACTTAATTTAATCTCAGTAACAGGCTGAGCAGTGACACTTCCAATTACTTCATTTCACTCATTTCAAGCTGCAAAATGAATCTTTATTGAGGTAGCCTTTTGTCAGAAGAAAGGTCTTTTATATTCTACGTTTTCTCTATACCATATTTAGGATACTACTGTTAATAATTAACAAGCCCCTCCAAAACACTTTAAATGTTTGAAAACGTGGAATATTGCAAAGGAGGAACTTCTAGAAAAAGACAGATCTGGTAAGGGCAACCTGAAGTCATCTGAAGCCAGAAGCATCACCAGTTCCAGTCCTTAGTAGGTACGCCAAACATGCAGCTTATCTGATTCTCGGTATAACTGTCCACATTTAGTCCTAAACAGACATCCTCTGTAGTTCAAAAAATTAAACTTTTAGGCTTTTTAAAAGGAAATACACTACAAAAGGGAGATATTGTACAAAAGAATTGGATTTCTTTGGGAACTGACCAAAGATTTTTCCAAGTTTTCTACTGAGAACAGTAGTGGTGCAGGTAGCACTTTGATGTCTCTTGCTCAGAAAATGCCTTTGCTTGTGTAATGTAATGTTTGCTGCCTTTCTGCTCCTGGAGCACAAGCTAGAGAATAATGTTTATCAATTGCATATTTGTTTCCTGTTCTTTAGGTGTTAGATATGATAGCTCTTGCCATGTTTTGCTGTTCTAATGGATATGAGTGGAATTTGAATGCAGAATTATAGTCCTCTGGTTTATTTCTTACCAAGAAAAGCTGAGATAGGAAATTTGAATATGCTTGGTTCCTCTAGTTTGAAGTCTACATAGTCTTTTCCTCTGTATAGAGGCGGGGGCAGGGGGGAACACTAGGTCTCCCTGCATAGACCTAGAGGAAGAATGCTCTTTGTAGAACGCTGTCAAATCTTGAAGCAGAACCTTAACAAACTGGCTTCTAGGAAACACACATCAAATTCCTCATACTATTTCTAAAGCAGCTGTTGTGCTTTTGGTGGTCAACAGCGGATCATGCCAGAAGGTAGTGTGTGATGGTTTATTGGGAATGGTCTGAATTTTGCCTATAGTCCATGGACTTTGAACACAGGTGAGCTTGGACTTGGGTGCAAGGTTCAGTCTGTGTCTGAAGGCCGTTCAGACATGGCCAAAATAATCCATGAGAATATGTAAATCAGACTCAAAATTAAAATAAAAACAAAAAAGCTCTCTTTCAATGTGTAATTAATTATTTGTATGATACAAAAAGTCCTAAGTTTCTTTTCATAAATAGAGTAAGCCTTGGGGCACAGCTTTCTAGGAAAGAAAAATTCATCTTTTTATCTTCTACCTTTTATCCCCAGGCAACTTTTAGAATATCAGTCATTTTTTTTCCAAATCAGTAAGCTCTGCTAAGAACACTAGTAGAACTTAACAGGAGAAAAAAATAAAACTATCAGCACTTAACTGGTGGAGTAAACTAGTGTATGATGAATTAGTATGGATTAGTATAGAAATCACTGATAAATATTAGGAAAAACTTTCCCTCTAAAGATGACAGAGGAAAATGTCAATCTCAATCAAACCAGCTGTTCTTCTCTATGAATTTTCACTGATTCTTGTTAGAGCTAGCTATCATTAATAGAAAATTAGAGAAGGAAAAACCTTTTGGCTTTGAGACTGGTGCACGGATGGGCCTGCATTCTGCCTGGTGCGCGGCTGGAGCATCCTCCCGGCGCGTGTCTGGTTTCCTCTGCTGCTGTAGCTCCAGGCTGCCTGGAGAAGAGCCAGCCCTCGTGGGGGAGCTCGAGCACCTCTCTTCCCAAGAGCAGGCTGTGAATCTCCTGCATTCTGGCTCCGAGGAAGAGCAGTTCCTTAGGGCAAGCAACCAAGCCATCCCTGTGTCTCTGCAGCCAAACTCTCTTCAGATACTACCCCAGCAAGCTAGGAGCCGAGGCCCTTGCACCATGTCTGGGCTAAGCATGTGCTGCAAACATAGTTTTGGACAGTAGTTTCCTCCTTTGTTTCTGTTTGAGACTGTCTGCAAAGACATTCCTAGGGTTGCAGTGTCTGGTGTTATTTCAAAAGCTGCTAAGAATTCAAATCTAGAATCCTGTGTGACAGTAAATACTTGTCGTGTACTTTTTTAGTACATATTTGTCAACTAGTTCTAGATTCCTGCTGTGTTTGACTATTGCATTGGACATGTCAGTCCCCCACCATCCCTTTTTAAATGCTTCAGAAATAGGTGAGCAGCCTGGGTTTGCTTTCCTTGAGCTGTCCCTGCCGTATGCTCCCGGGATGGAGAGCTGGGAGCCGAGGGGTTAACGCAGGCTGCAGGGCTGGGCCTTGCTGGGCTGGACCTGAGTGAGGGACCCCCAGGGTGGTGGCCAGGTCCAAGAACCGGGATCAAGAGGCAAAATCACAGTGATGAGGCAGGCCTGAGCTCACGCCAGGAAGTCCATAATGTCGGAGCAATGGCCACAAGCAGGGGCTGGCAGGACCTGGGCAGGGTGAGGAAGGCATTGGAGCACGTATGGACAGGGAGGGCTGGGGGTTCCCACAGGACCTGGGCATCATCTTTTAGATAGACATGTCTGAAATTGAATACTCTGCTTGTTTCTTTCAAGGGCAGAAATTATTTCCAGGTAGAGTAGGAGAATGTTTTGATGTAAAAAACTCATAATGCAACAAGACTTTATAATGAGTTTTATATAGATCAGAATACTTTTATGATGGTAACAGCACTCCCTCACTGCTGAGACAAGCTAGTTTTGAGCTGTTGACCTGTGAAATAGGAGAGATGACCATTCCCTGGAGATATCTAGCCTACTGTGTAGCTTTTAGTGTCAAAAGCTTTCATTGTGCCTTGCGAGATACTAGAGGTTTGGTGAGGTTTGGGTTGGGAGGACAGGAGGGAGCAGTAGTTGGGTGAGATTGGTTGTGAAAGAAACTATGCATTTACTTAAATGTTACAGTGTAATTACATGAATTTTTTTAACAACTAAATTTTACTGATAGTGTTAATTTCTGAAGTGTTATTTTTTCTCTGACTATAGTACTCTTCTGATGGATATTGCATAAAACTGTTGAAACTACAATACTGTGTACAAGATAGTTAAAAAATGAGTATTTCATTGAATATGTACTTTAAGAAGTGATGGGGAGAGTTTATGTCCAAAACAGAGGTGAAAATCTAAAATAAGAAAGGACCTGTGTGTTTGGGGGCAGTAGGAGGCTTTTAAACATAAATCTGCATGCAGCTTTAACCTTTAATTAATTACTCCCACAATGGTCTCTAATAAAGACACAGAAAGACCGCAGAAGCTTGAGAACAGAATCATAGAATCTCAGAATGCCTAAGGTTGGAAGGGACCTCTAGAGGTCATCTAGTCTAACTCCTCTGCATACGGAGGGCCACCTAGAGCACGTGGCACAGGACTGCATCCAAACATCGTAATGTTGAAGAAGCATCAGAAATATCGTGGGTATGACTCTTAAAAAAATCCCACCTCTTTTAAACAGTGTTTTCAGAAGAAAATTGAAAATTGAAAGGCTTTCAACTGTTAGCAAACAGTATGGGTCAGACATTTGGCTTAGTCTAGAGACATGGACATTGTAAATACACAAGACTGCCTCTAAGAATGCCTCATGGTGAAATGAGTCTTGCTTTTCAGAACATACCCATATAGCACTGTGAATACTGGTCATATGCCAAGTCAAAAAGTGTAATATTTTAGCATGCTTTTTTAGCATGTAGTTCTTTTGGTCATGTTTCTGATAATGATTAAATCTGTGAAATCACTTTTTTTAAAGTATTTTTTGTCTCATGCTTACTATGAGTAAGCTGGTATATGGTTATTAGGTCTGTTTTTCATGTTTAGAGATCTGAGATACTGAATACCAAACGTTGGTGAAAGATTTTTTTAAACGAAATTCCATCAAAAAAATAAACACAAAATAGAAACAATAGAAATGATTATATTACCATTAACATGTTAATTAACCTGTTAACATGAATATTAACATTAAAATTCATTGCTTTAAAAATTTGAATGCAGCAGTTAATGTTGCCTGCCAAATGCTACCAAGGACTTCCCTGTAAATTGATAATTACTAAAGCAAAGGGTTATGTAATTCTAGTTGATATTTTCAGAGTCTCAGTAATGATGAAAAATATATTGCAATAATTTTTAGGAGCTTTTGAAGGCTTTTTTGTGTTGTTTCTTTGTTTAGAGGAAAAGATGACTTGCTTATGTGGGTCAGATAGTGAACTGTGGTTTGGCACAGCAGGCTGGATGTCGTTAAGCGGTAGGTGGTTACGCTGCAGGCAGCACGTAATGAACCCGGTGGTAGTGCCTAGGGAAACCTTTGCCTGGGGTGAAAGCAGGGCTTGCCGTGTGCCTCTCTCTGTGCCCCTGTATGCCCTTCCCCGTGTGTGAAGTCTGCACCCACTCGTCTGGGTGCAGGTCTTGTTTGTCTGCTTGCTGCATATACCCAGCCCTCCTTCTTCCTTCATGGTGAGAAAAATTGTGACCTGAGAAAGCTGCAGCCTTGAAGGCAACTTGTCCTTGTTTGCACTGAGGTCTCTCCCTGCTGAGAGTTCAGATGTTGTTCTAGATTTCATCTGGATTGTTTATTTTCTTGGAGAAAGAAATTCATCTCATGTACATGAAAATCTGCTCTCCTACCATTAAGCTGAATAAAACTGCTTATTCAGTACTGCAGTCAGCAGTTTGCTTATATTTTTATACATGTATTTCTATCATCAGTTTGTTTCTTCTGAGGACTCTGCTCCCCACTAGTATGTTCCCACCCTATCTGCAAGTGAAATTGTATCATTTACCTTCCCATCCCTCAGGCTTGTCCTGAAACTCTGCAGAGCTTTGTCCTTTTAACAGACTCCCTTCTGTCCCAGGTCCAAGAACAAAGACAGTACTTTCATTTTTTCCTACCTAATTAGTGTGCTGTTATATCTTTTTCTTTCTTTTGGTAGTTCTGCTTGTTACAGAATATGCTGATTTTCTGAAAGAAGCAGTAAGGCGAATCTGCTTTTGTTTCTCTAGTATAGGATTTAAAAATCATAATCAGATATTGCAATATCATTCTCAAGGGAGACTTTTTGACACCACCATCCCAATTAGCTTGCCTTTAATGCAGCTACAGCCAGAGCAGTAGTAAAGACCTATTCATCTCTGGGACTGACCGTGACCTGAGTGGCTGCTGTAGAAGAAACCATGAAATAACATCTCTGCAGCCTCCAGAGCAGGAGGAACAAGCCCTGGGAGGAGCGCGCTGAGCGGAGCCTTGCTCTCGCACTTGCTCACCGTTTCGCGGGACCCAGGAGAGCCCGTGGGTGCTGAGGAGGCCGCAGTGCCTACGCTCCATCCTCCTGAGAGGGCTCTGACCTCCGCCATAGCACAATTAAGGATTAATTAGCCCAGAGACGCATGCTGAAAGAGAGTGTGAATCCGTTGCCTTGTGGGAGAGCACCCACTAGGGAGCGACTAGAACCCTTCTAAATCCTGTTTATGTACTTTATTCTGCAACTGCTTTAGAAAGAGAGTGGGGAACCTCATTTTTTTGTTTGTGTAATATTTCAAATTTTCATTTCACAGTGAAAGTCTTAGCCACTAGTCCTCAAGTGATGGGTTTCCTCCACTGGAAACGTTATTCAGTTGTGTCGTAAGAGGTAGAGGAGCCCTGACAGAAGGGGAAGGTGTCTCACGTCACCTCGAAGGGATTAATGTCACCCTCAACAACGTGCATGGCTGCGAATACAAATTTGAAAATGTGCGCTTCTTCACAGGTCACAAGCTAGAGGATGAGGTATAAAACGATAGAGAAGGGTCCCTCCCCATGTCAGGCCGTCACGTTCCTGCCCGGTGTTGCCAGGTGTGCGTGCCCAGGCCCCGCGGCACCATCGGCCCTCGCTGTCCCTGCACTGGGCCCAGGCCACGCTGGCGCCATCAGCCCGAGGTACCCAGGGTGCCCTGTCCCCAGTCCTCCTGCGGGGACCTCAGAGCCCTGGTTCGGCTTCTTTCCAGCCTGATCTCCTGCTGCTCTTGGAGGGGAGGACCCTCCCCTGGACCATCCTTTTGCTGGGTCTGGGGTCTGCGTGGGGCCACAGAGCAGCGCCCGTCCTGCCACTCAGCGCCGCAGGACTGATCCCTTGGTGGCACAGGCAAGGCCATGTGCATCCTCGGCTCCCAACATCCCTCCTCCAGCCCGTTCCTGAAGATGCCAGGTGTGCTGTGCCTCATGTCCCGTGGAGACGGCAGCCCAGGCTGTGGGGACTCCGCGAGCGTGTGAGGACACCCAATTCCCCGGGCCAGGCAGGGACCACCAAAGCTGAGTGCACGGTAGGGATCCGAGTTGGCAGACGGCGGTGTTATTTGTATGCCAGGCCTTGCTCCAAACATTACATACGAGTTTCACCTAATTGCAGTTTAATTAATAACAGACCTTGGAGCAAAGACCAGGAAAAGGTCTCTCCCAAGTTGAATCCCTTTTATGTCACTGCCAGCTCCTGAAATGCAGTTAATGACGGAGGTCCTTGGCTCCAGTGGGAGAGCCTCGCCGGGGAGGTGATAAATATGGGTTAGGATATACTCTGGGTGAGGGGACGCGTGACAAACACTGGATGAGATGTCCTTCGCGTGAGGGGAAGCCTCCCGGGGGTCTGTGAGTGACAACAGCTCCTTAGAGCATCCTGCCCTCCGCATTAGCAGTCTGCGAGGCTCCCCCGGAGCTACTCGCTATGCAGCTGCGCTCGCAGGGCTCTTGGCTGCGAGAGGGGAGTTGTATTTTTAGCAGTACCAAGAAAAAAAAAAACCCGACGAGTAGCTCCCAGGGAGGCAGGAGCGCAGTGGAGCCCAGCAAGCAGCGCTGAGGTGCTCAGCCCCACCACAGGGCGCAGGACGGGCCCCGTGGCAGCCGGCAAGGGCCCAGCCGGGCGCCCCGCGGCACCCGGTCACTGCCAAGGTCCCTTGGTGCCAGCTGGACACGTTCCGGGCCCTGCAGCTACTTTCTCTCCAGTGCCTACATTAGGGACCTCTCTCTTCCCTGGATCTGTCTCAGGTTCATATTAACTGTCGTGCGGTTGTTACATTGCTCACCTCCTAAAGGTTAGGTTTGCTCTAAGGAACTCCTGCAATCTTCTATTAAAAAAAAAAAAATAAACACAGAAAGGAAAAAGGAAAACCTTGGCTGAAGACAAGTGAATACTTCTGTTATTGTCATTGGGAATCTTTTCAGAAACATAGTAAATAGAGGTTGGTCTTCAAAAAGGAAAAAAAAAAGGCAAAGCAAAAACATGGTATTTCTTACTCCTTTAATTGTGAATGAATTTGTATTATTGTCATGTAATTGCCTGAAGTAAAATCATATTACCTGTAATTTTATTGTTTTAGTAATTCTCGGAGAAAAAATAATCAGCAAAAAACACACTTGCACGTGCAGTTTGCTCACTCACTACTTAAGCCTCAGTAGAGACTGGCTATGTTGTGCAATAGTCAGCATTTTGCTTATATTTTTATGCATACAATTTGTCATCAGTTTGTATCTCTTTAGGCAATGATTTCTCTTCCAGTTGCAAGGATCAAAAAAAAAAAAAAGAATGTGTTTTCTTTCACGATGCTCTTCAGCAAGAGGCAGAAGGTGTGGAAGTGGAGGTATCATAAACCAAAGCAAGGTGGCATTTCAGTTGCAGATAATATGAGTTTGGATATAACATCCTATAGGCAATCATATATTCTGTGTGCAGAAAACTCAGCCAGCCTTTTCCAGTAAGAAAGATTTTTACATTTAAGAAGGTATCAGTAAAATAGCATAAAAATATACAAATAATAAAATTATTCCAAACTGGGAAAAATTGCAGAAGTCAATGAATTACCTAGTGTCTAGTGACTTTTGCTGGATGATACTTTTGAAGTTATTCCTAGCCCTTTCCTGTGACCGTGTTTAAAATCTCATGTAGCTCACAAACTGTAAGTAATTCCCAGGACTAAAATATCAAGATATAGAGAAAAGTCGAACACAGAAAGGTTGAAAAGTAGAACTGAGTGCCCTCCTTTGCTCTCCTCTCCATTGCACTCCTTTCCCAGATATTGGACACTGTGAGCAACAATATTATGTCAGTTTTGGCCAATATATGATGGTCATTTGGGGAGAGACTTCTTTACCATCTAAGGTGAGATAGATTTTGTTGTGTGGGAGGAAAAAAGGCAAAGGGTAATTTGAGGTTTTTTTTTTCTTTAATGATCTCTCATCTTAAACAGAGTTTCAAGACTTTTTATGTCACCAGGTTTGCTCAAAGACCATTTTGGAGAAGGAATAAAGGGTGTGCTGTTGTGATCAAATAAATAATTTCAGTAAGCTAATTATTTGCCATAAGCAGCTGCATTTAGAGATGAACAGAATGATATTAGATCCGAGATTCAAATTTCTGTAACAGGGATCAGAGAAGATAATATAAGCAGAGAAGCAAAAATTAGTCCCTATAATGTAAAGCAATAAACAAGCAAGCTGTTCCTTGTTTGCATGTTATTTTTCAGCTTTTACTACCCTCCAAACTGGCATATCTCTTGCATTCATTTCTTTTCTCCATTTTTTTTTCTGTTAACACATTCTAGGATCGTAATTCTTTCCAATGCTGCATATTTAAAACCTGTTCATTTTTTATTCATTCTTTAAGATTGGATTGCTACATGGTAGGCAATGTACTCTGTCAACCTTATACAAGATACAGAAACAGTTGCCAGTGATAAATCTTGCATGTACTTCAAAATTAAATACAGTGCTTATAGCTAATTTTAGGCTGCCCTACAGCATTATTGAGCAGAACAGTTATTGTGATTCAGTACAACACAGCCGGCATATACGGATGGCTGTTTATTAACCACAAGATGAGAGTTTAACACAAACCCCTCCTACTTAGTTATACTTAAACAAGTGACCGTGTTTCTTCAGGAACCCAGGAGAGATTTTCTCTTCCTCAAAACAGAAAATAGCACTGTGCAGTAATGACCTAATTCAGAAACAGGAAAACAGGAAACCCCTCCTACATATGAAAACATAAACCAGTATTACCTTAGAACATAAGACAGATGTAAAAGAGGTACAACATGGATTTAGAATTATATTTGAAATTAAAAAGTTATCGTGGGTAATTTTTTTGTTGTTTGTTTTACTTGCACTGAGATATTTAACCATATTCTTTTTGGAAAGGTACGAGTACTTTACCAATGAAGACGTTTCCAGTTACAGGGAGAACAGCTGAAGCCATGTGATGGGAGCCTCATCCTCTGCAGTTGCCTGCCCCGCTGCTTCCTTGAGTGTCACCATCATTTTTGCCATGTGCTGCTTTACCTGTAGCAAAGGGAATGTTTTTGGAAGAAATGATCTGGTACTCAGCTCCTACCATAAAAGAATTCATTGTGTAGAATGAAAAAATTGTGTGAGAAGAGACGACTTTTTAATAAAAACCAGAATATTCACTTCTCCATTTTTCAATATCCATCTGGCTTTTTTATCTAGCACACTTCCTTACGTGTTAGTTTTTGTTTAGAAATTCCTCCATCCAAATTCTCAACTCCACTCATCTTGCAGAAGACCCCAAACAATATAATTGCACAGCTCAGCTTGCTGGACAGTCTTTAAACCCAATGAATTGGGGAAAAAAAAAAAAAAAAAAAAGCTCTTTCTGGCTCCCAAGTGCAGGGCCTTGACAATGTAAGCGAACCATTGTCGGTGTGTCCAGTCAGGGAGCAATGGTACACACCTCACACCCTTCCTTTCCGCCTCTGCCTGTGATGAGCTCTGAGGTCAGAAACAGTAAGATAACAAGTGGGTTTTAACAAAATGTGTAACTTCAAATCTTTCCTCTACTTTGTAAAATGAAGTTATGAACTTACTCCTTTTCTCCCAGTTATTTTTGGATGTACATCAGGCAGCAAACACAGAATCTTTGAGAAAAACAGCAAAAGGCCATGCAACAGGATTTATCCTTTGGACCTCCTTTGGAAGAAGTTTGATTTCAATATATTGCTTTTACCAGTACAAAATATTTTTGTATGCTGTTTGGTAATATCAGTTAGAGTGTTTTAAGGGAAATATACCATGAGACAAAAGATATAGGCCTCCATACTCATTTCTTCCAGAGAAATTAGAAATGCTACATTACTTGCTTAAAAGGTAGCATAGCCATAGGACAATACATAATTTTAAAATGTGAAAGAATTTAATGGGCCATGCGCCACTAAAGGAAATGAGTTTCTCAACTTGTGATCAGACGCTTGCATGGAGAGTAACTATGCCATTCTTTTTGCAGTATTTTTCTGAATTATTTTCCTCCCAAGTGTGATTTAAAATAATTTATTGGATAGTATCACAGCTCCCCTCTGGGTGGGTGGCTAGAACTGAGGGATGTTCTTAATAAGGATGACTTTTATGGATCACACAGTCTGGAAACCAGCTTCATCAAGAACATTGCAGTCTATTTAGGTAGGAGAGTGACATTTGTTATTCCAGGCAGTGAGAAGGCAGCTGCTTTACTTGGGGCACTGTGCCCTCATAAACAAGGATCTGTTCCCAGGCTATCTGCAAAACAGTTTTCAGAGTGTCATTTGCACCATCATCGTGGGCACCGTTTCCTTGTTGATTTGTGTCCTCATCCCCCTGGCTAACTCCCACTGTCTAGACCTGAGCCATCCTTCATCACCCTGTGGTAGAGGAGTAAATGAGATAACTGTGTCGCATTATTTGGCCTTCTGTTTTCTTAAACTTCTGCACCGTGTGATGAATTATTACTTCTTTCTCACATCAGGTGTTTTCTGCAGTACAGTTCAATTGACATTTTTGGGAACCCTGATGTTAAATGACCTATTCTCTGCATAAGTAGAAGGTTTATGTTTCAGAGTGTAAGATTTATGTCCTTGCCTGAGCAAGGCTAAGTAGACTGGTAGACTGTGTGAATCGGTGTGTGCTAGGTAAGATTTGACTCTGGGAATTTCTCAGAATAGCTGCAGCCTCTCACCAGGGTCTGCCCTCCCCTCTCCTCAACCAGCATGTAGCCAGTAATAAGCCACATGAGCATCTAGCTCAACATGAAATTTGGGCTCCAATCCCTGACGCAGCTTACTGTGGGTTTACACAAGCACCTGTCCTGGCCTAACGAAGGGCCATAAAGCACACAGGCAAAAGCAGTGCACTGTGGACACTTGAATTTAATCTGTGGGACTTTTTAAGGGAGATCTTGAATTACTTATTGTGATGATTGATTGTGTAGATGCACTTTTTTCCCCAGCTAAAAATAACCTTCTACTTCATTGAATAATGACTCTTGCCACTCCAGATATGGGAAAGTGGAACTCAGTTCTTCCCTCTTCAGCAGGTTCAATCCTCTGCCCCCAAGCAGAGTGCCATAAACACGGTGCTCTCAGACAAGAGCTCTTGTAGAGCTGTTTCTCCTTTCCTGAAGCAGATGGGCAGTGGCCAAGGGACTGGGATCCTCTGGAGCGTCTGCTCAGACAGCGCTGCGGAGGATTCGCCCCTTCTCCCTTGGTGAGCCCTTCACACACCGGCTCAGCTACTCAAGGCAGGAACAAACAAACTGGATTTCTGCCAAGTGGCCTAACTGAGGGCTGGGGGGGATTTTCTGGAGCTCTGGAAAGGTGTTGAAGGTGTTTTGCCTTCTTTAAAACACTTGGGTAAGTTTGGAAGTGCAGAGATGTGAGACAAAATGCCATGGGTCATTTGGTCGCATCTAAGCTACCAAATAAAAGCCTGTTTCTTCACAAGCTAGTTTTATGACTCCTTGTTTTTCCTAAAATGAGTGTCCCAAAATGAAACATCGTATTTCAGGCTGAAAAGAACAATTCTGTGTTAAATGAGCCACAGTCCCTCTATTTCTTGTTACAGGGACAAAAAAAAAAGAAAAAAAAAAGAAAAAAAAGGCAAAAATAAGTTTAATTTGATACAAACTAGTTATGGAGGGTCTTTGCCTTTGATTCAACAGCAAAAGTCCTAGTTGGAAGGACTTCAGATTGCTGCTCCCTTTGCCCTTTCATTTTTAGGGAAATGTGAATTGTCATCGCTATTTAAATACCTTTATGTGAACAGCTATCAAGTGAGGTATCACTTAAAATCTCTTCCCTCTAAATCATGTCTGTAACTGGTTATAATACTTTATCCGTGCTGCGTGATTGAATTATGCTGCAATGCATTGGGTCTATTTCCTTACTGTGTAAACAGAAGAATTTTCTGGCTGAAGCATGAATACTAATATTGGTACAAGAACTGTCATGGCTGCATATTGACATCAAGCAATAAGACAGCCTTGCGGAATAATTTTGATAACAAGCAAGTATAAGAGGTGACATAATAGCCAAATTGAAAGGGATTTGTAAATGTGTCCATGAATATTTCTTTCCTACTATTTACCCAGCTCTTGTCTTGTAACTGAGTTTAGCCAAATGCATAAATCAGTATTGAGTATTTTAGGAGTCTATCCAGCTGCATTTCTCTTTTAGCATTCCCTTGTCAGCATGAAATATTGTGCCAAGAGCTATATCTGTGCAGTTTAGAGAATTTAGATAATTATGTAGGAAGATGGAAAATTAATTTAATAAAAAACTAGGGTTTATAGTACAGAACTGTCTGTAGCTGCATTAAAAATATCACCAAGATTCAACAACTAAGGTAAATCTTATGTAACATTTTATCACTGTTCTGCACACCAAAACCTTAACTATAATATACAGCATTTCTATAAAGCTCAAGTAGTTGAACTACAATGATGATGTGCTAATAATTGATTTAGGGGACTAAAACTGCAGACATATAAAAAAAAGTTCGTGGAAACATTATCATCTAATGATTTTAGTTCAAGGTTTTGAACCTTGAAATATTCTCAGTGATTTACATTATAGCCTAATGGTTTGGGCCATTTTGATAAAAAAAAAAAAAAAGAAGAAAAAAAGGAAAAAAAAAGGAAAAAAAGAAAAAAAAAGGAAAGCATGAAATGTAAAAAACTATTTAAAACTGTAGGTAATTGTGGTGTCTTTTCTATCCCATTTCCATACAATAGCTGTGTCATTCAGTTAGTGAGTTTGCACAAATCTGTATTTTATGTTGCATGTTAGAAGAAATTTGCTTTATACTACCCAAGCTGCAACATGAACATAAAGTAACCTCGTAAAACAACCTTATCAGTCACAAGAAAGCTTACCTACATTTCATAATATATTGGAGTTGTTTTTATGAATGTTAGATGGGACAGTAATAAACACAAAGTTTAACCAAAACAGATGGGGCTCCAACAGGACTTGCGAAATGGGTTACGTTGCTGCTGGCAGCCCAGATGATCTCATTTCAAACAAAAATACAAGTAGAATTGAGGAAGAGGAAAGAGAAAAAGGTCACATAGGTGTTCTGAAAAACACCCTGCCTGCAGAAACCTTTGATGTTGGATGGCATCCTCTTGGCTAAGTAAATATGGCACTCTCTTGGCTAAGAGAGGGCAATTTTTTTCTCTCCTTTTCCCTACTTTCTTGATACAATCGCAGCCTCGTGGCATGTTCTGTGCATCTTAGAAGGGTCAGAGAAGGTACAAAGCTTTGTGAAAGCTCACACCCTCACTCATGATAGGCATTAACAATGACATCTATGCATTTCTTTTCAATAATGACTTTGATTTTTTGGGGTAGCCTCATCAAGAATATATTGTGTTTGAAGAAGCTTGCTCACAATATTTACCTAAATAATGCTCTTAGAAACAATAGACAGATCATCACTAGCCTTGCAGAAAATGGTACTTGCTGTTTATGCTGTGCACAAATAGGTGGGTTTTAAAAATCTGAGTGAGTATAGATGTGACAAAACTAAGACCTGTGTTTAAAAACTATTTAATTGCTTCATTTTAATTCATAACTTGTCTTGCTTGCATCAATGTCTTGCTTTCAGTTCATACTGAAAGCTTAGATGTGATTTGCAAAAGTTCTAACTGAATTGACAATTTCTGCAATGAAGATTTGATCTTCAATATTAAATGTTAATATTCTTAGACACTATTTCTTTAATAAGTCAGAATGCTGACACAACGTCCTCAAAAAAAAAAGATATAATTAACTATTTCCTCTCTTCCCAGTAAACATTCCTACTCCTCTCAGCTATCTCTTGATTTTTTTCATTAACATCTTTAAAATATTCCCCTGACACCTCCCCTCCAAAAATGTAGGTTAATCTCTGAGCAATCTCTTTTTTTTTTTTTTTCTAGAAAACAGCTTCTTCTGTACTTCCAATATATTTCTTTGAGGGGATTCAGCTTTTGGCACTTCTTCCATTCCACTCACTTCCTATGTTGTAGACAGGCAGCAGTCTCAGTACTGGATGTCTGGAGCTGCTGATCTACTGAAAAGTCTTGTAAGTTAGCAGATGGTTTTAAAAGAAAAGGTACGTACTTGAGATGTGATAAGCATGATTTTGTACTCAAGCTGTACAAAGTGCGTCAGTTAACTAAAAGGGAGTGGACTTGTTTCTCCAGATATACTGGTTGTTTTATGACTCCACAATCTTTTTGCCTAAGGATTTTTCATTTATTCCAGTCTCTTTTAGGTGTAATGAAGACAGCATTGTTTTTTTACTAATTTAGACTATGGTGTTACCTAGTTTGTCATAGTGAATTCTGCATTGTGGATATGGCTGGCTCATAAAGTACCTTAGGGTTAAGATAATGGGGAAACTGGGGAATGGGTTGACTTGTAGTAGCTGCCAACTTAGCTCAAAACCAAATTATCTGGATGGTTACCAAATGACGTGGTCAGTGGGATGAATACGCTACCCATAGGTTTGGCTGGATTTCATGGCAGCTAAAGAAAAAGCAAAACCCCACACAACGTCCTCCTGTGTATGCCTCTCATGTTAAATAAAACGTTGCAATATTGTTTGAAACACAAACAATACCTACTTTGGACCCTGCTAGGTTGCACAACTGCTTTACTAGAAGGGAAACAGCCATAAAAGATGGGCTACAAACAGATTAAAAAAAAAAGGAAAATAATGAAAGAAAAACAGCGAAACTCCCCCTACCCCCCCTTTTCTTAACCACAGGGGCACTGGACATCGGCCTGTGGGAAAATGACTGCAGGCAGCACCCATGAGGATCCTGGAAGTTATGCTGCTATGTGCAGGCTTGGGATGCTTTTGGTGGGAGTTAGATGAGACAGATGCATATGCTCACTAATTATTACAAATGTCACTTTCTTTTATGTTTAGTTCCTTAAGATGAAAGAGTGCTTTGGTTTAAGAAGACTGAGTGAACATTGCATTAACCCCCGGTCCCAATCTTCTGAAGGGAACCCGTGCAGACACCCAAATCTAATTACATCTGTGGGGTTACACGCAGTCGGTCGTGCAGCAGCAGCCGAGCGCAGGCTAAGTGAGTCTCCTTGGGCGCAGGAAGCAGGGTAGCTGCAGCAGCACGAAGCTCCGCGTGTGCCCATTTTCCCTCTTTCCCAGCCTCTCATTTGGAGTTAGCTCAGAGACCGAAACTCTACACCCAGCTTGCAGTACAAATGAACATTGTTGAAGCAGCCTCCAGTTTCCAAGGGCCAATCCTGCGAGGTGCTGAGTGCTCCCAGCCCTATCAGTTTGAGCTGACCTGAACCGTACTTGGCAATTCCTTGAAATTTGGGGTTACAAATTCTCAGTTAAGATCAGGCACAGGTTGGCTGCAGTTGAGGCTGTTTAGGCAGGCAAGCATCAGTACCTGATAACAGATGGTGACAGGGTGAATCATATTTACTGTTGCAGAAAATGTACTAAATTGAATATTTCTAGTGAGGTAAGTATTTTACAGTTTAAGCACTTTCTGGCATGACTACTTGCAATTAAGAAAATGCAATCTGCATATAGGCAACAAACGAGTTTTGTTCTAAGGCTTTTTTTAACCTCACATTTGCTCCACAGTTGAGAAATTTGCTAGGTGGTAAGTTTCAGCCGTAGCAAATGATACATGTTGCATGTGTATGCTTGAGCTCTTCACTAAATATTATGGGCCGGGACCAAATATAAATTGACAGTGCTCACGTGCTTTCTGCAGGCCATCAGTGTGGATATTCCAGTCATGTGTGGTCTCTGTTCAGTGAATGAGGAATATAAAGCTCTTGAGAAAGAGATTACGAATAGCTGTGACATCGGACAGGGAGCACAGAAAACAGCCAGAGAAGATCAGATCTGGTATTCTGCCTCTCACCTTGGTTTAGGTGCTTACCTGCACCCCTGCAACAGACCATACTCTGGCATTTTGGCTCTGATTTGGGAAGATCCATGTGAGCAGCAGGATGCACCTTCAGGAGCGAACTGCTCCTGCACTGCATTATCTCCAGGTGTTCTTCTAATAAGTGATGTTTCTGGAGATAGTAACTGTCAACTTAGCATCAGCCTGGGAGGATAAATTTGCAGTTTCCATCTCCCACAGAAATACTCTGACGACCAGGCTGCAGGTGGAGGCCCTGTTATTTGCCTTACTGAGCATTGCTGCTGGGCAGGTGGAGGTGTCCAGGATTCATGGGAATAACAACCAACATCGACAAGAGGCAGCTCACCTGAGCAGCCAGCAGGGAACAGGCAGCGGGCTTTGGGATGTGCTGAGGTGACTGACACCAAAAGGGCAATGGATGAAATACTTAAAATACTTCTGTTTGCTCGTGTCACAAAACTCTGGTTTCTGTAGAGAACAACCCTTTTGGGCTCTCTGCTTGTGTGGCCTATGAAGTGGTAAGTGTGACACAGAGGAGGTGGACGGAATGGATAGGGTAGAAAAGAGGGAATAATGAGATTAATTAGAAAAAAAATAAGACATTAACTTAATGATTTAAGAGTTAATGAGGAAAGACAGAAGAAATAGCAGAAATGAGAGTAACGGTAAGAGGCTGAAAGACGGGGTGACATTAATGAAGGAGAAAATACATGAACAGGTTAAAACAGTCATTACAAAGTTTAATGTTAAGAGTAGCAATAAATTGTGGTGTCGTTTTGGACTCTGATTGCATGATTTATTGGACAGTGCTGAGAGCATTTTATCATGCCAGCAGCTGTAAGGATAGCCTTGCTGACATGTGGAAGGACAAGTACTTGGGCTTTCACGGAAAGTTAAAGGCTACTGTCGTAACAGTGCCACACAACTGTGTGCAGCACCTGCGCATCCTCTTTTTTATTTGTTTGAGGTGACTTTTGCTGCTGTCTCTTATAATAAATATTTTTAAAGGAGAAAAATACAATTGCTTTCAAAATTTAATGAATTTAAAAAAAGAAGTGTTTTGTCCTCTGGTATATCATTTAACGTTTTTGTCTTTTTCTTTCCTCCACAGCTGTTCTAAAGTAGCAAGTAAAATATGTAATGTTAAAATATTTTACCTAGAAGCTTGTCCCCAGCAGGATAGAAGGAAAGGCTTAAATCACTTTTAAACCTATGGTGCACAGGAGAGATGACAGTCCAAGGCATCATTTCATGATCATGTTGTGATCTAGTCGTTGCCTCACTATTCTTCACACAAAATTATTTAAAATTTCTATGTATCATACTAATATTTTAAGTTATGTTAATACCTTACTGACATTCTTTAGAAAAAAAAAAAGGCTCTTTCAGCAGACTGATATTAACTGATTCACACTACGCTCTTGCATCATGACAATTATCCTCCATATTAGGGGTCCTTGAAACCAAGTGATCACAGACTTCTGGTGATGACCTCAAGAAGTCAGGCTATTAAAAACTGTTTCAAAATTTATAATACAATATGAGTGGCTTTATATTCTCTTGTGGATTACTTTGGCTAAGGATTGTGACTATGTAAAAGTGGCAATGAGCTTCTGCTTTAACGGACAATAGCACAGGAGACAGAGGACTTGAAATTCATCTAAAACAAATATACTTAAAGGATTTAACTTTAAACTCAATAGTATTTACTAAAGTGTTATTTCAATGCAGGGTAGAAGATTATCACTGTTAGTAATAGAATTCTAGTGAAAATTACACTAAAGTCTAAAGCTAACCTTTTTTTTAATGCTTTGTGACATATTTATTCAGACATAGTGCTTGTTTCACTTTTCTTTTGTTGGGAACAAAATAAGTATAATTCCTACATATTTCACAGTTTAGTGCCTATGTTTTCACACTTTAATGACACAGTCACTTAGATACAACCGTATCACTCTGAGGCAGCTTTTTGGAAAGGGCTGTGTTATGTCTTATTACCCTAAGAGTGCGATGATACTGCTCCTTTAAGCATTCCACCTCCCAGAGCACACTGTCTACAGAAATGAACTAGTGACTTGCAAATATTGTCTAAAATTGCAGAAAGAGCAATTTTTGTTTTGTTTTGTACCCAAGTTTCAGCTAGGGGATGTAGAAGTATTATATACTTTTATAGTACTTACTATTTACCAAAACAGTAAAAAAAAAGCAAGTAATATAAAAATTATTTTGGTTAATCAGAGTAATCAGTTCAGTACAAGCAAACTGACTTGAGCTGGCCTTGAGACAGCTCTGGAAATGACATGAACAGATTTTCAAGATCAGAAAGACAGCTGGAAAGTCATATACTGAATTTCCTTGAACTTAGCCATGACTTCCAGAACCAAATGTCTTGTTGTTCTTGAAATTACTTGGGAAACTCTTCAGAAATTAAAGATGTTGGTAGATGCTGGTAGATCATCTGGGGCCTTACAGTACACATACAGACTGTGCAATAAGATTGAGCTTACTTGAATGTCAGCAGCTTTACATACTTCAGAATGAAGTAACTCTAAATTACCTTGATTTTACAAAATGTTCCATTTTCAGTATTCGTAGCCATCAAATAACTTCAGTATGCAACCTAGCTTTTCTTCAGTGAAATCAACCATCCCTGCTGTGAGTCATCAGATTGAGGGGCAAATTGCCTAAGAATCGAGAAAATTAGACATTTACAATAAGTAATAACAAATATTTCACCAAACTTTTTTTTTTCTCAAAACTTTCATTCTGTTCAGTTCATGCAGTGAAACTGGGCACAAACTGTATTAGTTTTCCTGATGACAGTAGTAGTGTTTCTTTGTGGACAGCTTGTGGACTTGTATCAAATCTGTGGAAATAGTCCGAGGCGTAAAAAGGCAGCCAAGACTTGTGCTAATTGCTGTGACACTGAGAATAACCCTGTGGTCAGAATAGGCTATGAGCGCAACTGTTAGCATAAATATCTTGTAAAGTTGAGTCCCGGGTCCCTGCCGTGTCCTGCCTCGCATGGGAGCAGTAATAGAGACCTTTCTCTGAAAAGCTGAGGATCAAAAACTCACCAGAACAAATCGAGTTCCTATGTACATGTGGCTTCTGCTGGGGTGGCTGGGCAAACATAGCTGCCACGCACCATCCTGGCAGCACCTCCAGGCTGGAACGGGCATCCCTGCCACGCACGAAGCAGGGATGAAGGCCAAACACGTGCAGGAGACTCTCGAGAAGCCTTGTCGCTCTTTGGCTAAACCAGAGTAACTTGCCCGCATAGCAAAGTCTTATCGAATTCCACTTTATTGGCGAGTACAATGACAAGTTCTGTATTCTGCCTTGGACTGCAGTAGAAGAGATTTACTGAATAGCACTGCAAAGTTGTCTGGAAATCTCTCCTCAAAAGTAAATTCTTGTCTTAAAAGCAGAGAATTAGGTCACAGGATGGGCTTTGGTTCTCTTTAAACCCTATCTGTGTTTCTTGTGATTTCTCTGATGTTCCCTCCTTCAGACAAAAAATGTTGTCAAGTTAGGAATACACACAGATGCTTATGCTTTAAAATATTTCCCTGTGTGAACAAATAACATCACAGCAATCGTGCTTGTCCCTATGCTGAAAATCAGCAATACGTGATTAACACAGACTTGATTAAAAAAAAAAAAAAGAAAAAAAAAGGCATAGAAACACTTGGTCTCAGCAATGAATAATC
>JAUBNY010000700.1:5910445-5951437 GCA_032275445.1 Crypturellus soui
ACCTTGCTAACACGATTTAGCTTTTGTTTAAGTACAGAGCTTCCAGTGAAACCAACTGAGAAGTGTTATCTGTTTTGTTCATTATCTAGATCTGTTCCAACATTTGACCTTTAGGTGATATTAAGCATTATGATGAATTAAATAATAAATTGTTTGACAGTGTGGAGATGCTCCCTGGTTTGGGAAGGTTGCATTTAGGAATTAGTGCAGCACATTTTTGCGCCTATATGGGCGCTAAATGTGAGGGAGATTGTCTGTCAGGTGTATCATTTAAGTATAATTGTCAGAAAGTGATAGGTAAGATGAGAGGTATTTCTTAGGAAGTAAGATGTTCATTCAGGTACTGTGACTGTGCAGGATTTCCATTACTTCAACTATTTCTGGCAGATTATCAGAAATGTCCGAATCCTTTTACTTTTTACTGTTGGAACTAAAGAAGACATTGAAGTGTGAACATGTTGAGGCTTTTTCATTTGTTTAGTTTTTAAAGAATCGCTTGTCGCCTTTGTCCCATTACCTGTGTCTGTATGAAACATCGCTTCTCCAGAAGCCCAACAGACTGAACAGAATTGCTGATCTGTCATCTTTCTAATAAAAATGCATGATGCCCTCAAGTTGTTTTCACTTTATATATTATTTGACATGGTTTACGTAAGGAGAGCCCATTTGCCCTGAAAAAAAGAGACATTTCATTTGTATTTTCTCTCCACTTTTCTTTTTTGAAGCTAAGCAAGGGCATCATATCAGTTCTGATATATCTCTTTATTCAAATATGTACTTAATTTGCATTGGTAGTGAGGGAGAGTATCAATAAATGTTGTGCATGTGAACATATCTTACACTGCAGCATATTTTAAAGAAACTAGATAAGACCTGTGAGAACTAAACACATAGATTAATTTTGTTGGCAAAACTTACATCTCCTGCTTGCACAGTGGATTCTGATGATCTGCTTTCCTAACATGAACAGAATGATGATAATAACAGCAATTCTGCCGCAATGCATGCTTGCTTGGAAGTTGGTTTTGGTTTGAAATGTTTTAAGCAAATGAGTAAAGATTTTCCTTATTCTTTATTTTTGCTTAGAGTAAAAGCAAGATGTTTTGGTTTTGAATGATTGGCTGTTGTTTTCTATTAAATGGGTTACCCATAGAATTTATCATTGTAGCATTGCAGATTCTGCAGATTCTCCTGTAAGTGGATGAGTTGATTCCCACCTCAGTGTGGGATATTTCACCTCAGTGAAATATTTCACAGTTAGGGAGCTGTGGCTCTGAGACGGTAGCTAAATTGCTTGTGGCTACCTACAGTTAGAGACAGAAACAACGTATCAGAAGTCCAGGTGCATCATGTCCACTGGGTATTTGAGCCACTTGATAATAAATAGATTCAAATAATTTTTCCCCCAGAAGCTCTTTCAATCTCTAGGCCCATTCCCCCTATTGGTAGTTACATGAATTTAATAAAACTCTGCCTATATCAGGGTTCCATTTAATGAATGATTTTGAAATTCTGGTGTCATTCTGATAATACTGAAAGCTTTAAATATCAAAAAAAAACCTTTAAAGAAAATAGTTTGAGGCTAGTTGATGCACATTTTGATCTTAAGATTACATTCAGTTTAAATGTGCTGTATCAAAAAAGGAAAGGATTGAAAGACAAAAATGTTTCTATCTGAAAATATCAAAATGGAACATTTTTCTGAATGATTTGATTCTTTTGTTTTTCAAGACGATCCAGTTAAGACTTTTTTGAATAGTTTAGTTTTAACGTAGCTCATCTATCTAGTTCACTGCATGGCTTTTACTTGGTTTAGAAGTGGAAGGATCAGAAATAAATTTAGGGCTGCTCTTTGAAGCAGTGGTGACTAGTACAAAAGGATGGTATAAGAAGATGAGAAACTAATGTTTTGGACTTCGTTGCTCTGAATGGTTTTACTGTAGCTGGAATCTGCCTTATACAGGTCTGTAAATAAAGTGGCTGAAATTCTTGTGGTGGTGTGAGTATAGGCTGTCTTCTACTGCTGACTGTTGCTCATTATGTTCAGCTTAGTATTCAGGATATTGAGTATGTAGTTAGATTTCAAAAATATGTCTGCTGCAGTAAGATAGGGATGAAACCTAGATGCACAAAAGTACTTAACTGTCTAATGCTGTCCAAAATACCTGAAAAAATATCCTCTTTCAGTTTTAACTTTCCTGTCAATTATGGCTTAGCATTTTTTTTGTAGGCCTATACCTATTTCTGGAGGATACATCTGCAATATGGGTCATCAGTCTGTGCTTAGCTGTGATCTACACATCTGATGTGCACTATTATTTTCATTACTTCATTAAAGATTCTGTAGATTAAGTAATGTTGTAAAAGTACCCAGCCTTGGGTACTTTTAAAAACAGCTTTGTATCAGTTATTAATTGTACTTCAGTTGTAAAATGTCTAAGCAAGCACTTCCTACTCTATAAATTCCTGACAATATACCTATTCTGATTTAATAGTACTTCTAATACAGACAGTATTTAGTATTTACTTGAAACCTACCAGTACATTCAATAGATAATACTTTTCTTGATAGATACTACGAGAAATTCAGTAGGTGTAACACAGCGAATTATTCATCCTAAAAAGATATCTAATAAAACACTGTAGTAGAAAAGCAATTAAATGCAACATTAAGGGGTTGTGAAAAGCAAATAACTCTTTTCTACTCATGTTCTTGTTGAGCTTTACTTTTTACATGATCCTGTTTCTGACAGATCCTTCTTGCCTTGCTGTTAGAGAATCAGTGGTGTCTAAAATTAACTGAATCCCCATAAGTGAGATGGAGATTTAGGGAGATTATGGTTTTGCAGAGATTGCCTGCTGATCTGGTAAAGTTAGGGACTATCTCTTTTCAGCTAGCTGCTATGATCATACTAATAATATATTCAAATTGTGATGGTTTACTTTTATGTCAATGTGTTTTTAGGCACATAAATGTATTTTTCTGATTTTCAGAAGTGCTGAATTCCCACTACATACTGGTCTCTTTATTACTGCGCAGAAAACAACGGGTCTTCATGCAGTTTTTTGTTGTTGTATCAGTACATATGTCCTGTTGTTTGAATGGTTCATCAGCACTGAGTTTGGAGAATAGACTACAGAAAACACTTACAGGAAATTCTTCTTTCTGTGCTTTCATCACATATTTTAACATATTAAGCACCAAAAATAGGTGTGTGGGCTGTCATTGTTAAAATGTTAATGTGATAAGACAAATTTAAAAGCTGAGTTCACTGAGACAAAATTCATTTAGATCACTTTGGTCTGTATTGGGACTAATGCCACTTCTGATTTTTCCTGTTAGACTCTCACAACATTGCCTAATTTTCACTGCTGAAAATAGAGATCTGAAGATATCTGTGGTGTTTTTTTCCATGTCTTACCGTGCAGCATATGAATTTGTATCTAAGTCAGTCTAATCACTCAGAATCAACATACCTACTTTAATAAGCTTCAGCAGCTAGAGGGAAATTTTAGACTGCTGAGGGAGCTCAGTTTAGTTACAATCAAAACTAAGGAAGAAATGAAATTTGAGTAAATCTGGAAAAGAGTCCAATATATAATTCTGTCTTGGCATTAAATAAATCACAGTCAAGAGTATAGCTCTTAAGAATTAATGTCCTCCTTGCTACAAGAGGTTGAAGATTTTTACAGCATGTTTCAGTGAATTGGCCTCAGTTTGGAGAAAGGAGCTCATTTTATCAGGGTAAAATTGACTACTAAAGATAAGCTGCTACTATCCAGTGCAGCAGTAGGTTAAAAACCTCCTTGAAAGAAAAAGGACTAAGGAAGATAGAAAAATACCTCTGCTTCCTATGCCTTCCTTGCATTATCTGCTTCCTCACACAGCCTAAATGGCAGATTGCATCCAGCCTGTTTGTATGGGACTGGGAACAACTGCGGCCTTTGAGTCACACGTCTCCTGGAAAGCCCCACTAATTCTGGGAAGCTTTACATCAGAGGCCTGTTCGCCTACCACAAGGGCTACACAACTTCATAGATGGATAGATGGATAGATGCCTTGGATGTTACGTATACCAGCGGGAGTAAGTCTTGGTCTTGCATGTGCTCAAATTAGGCAAGAGAGAATAAAAACTATTGGTCAAGTGTTGGAGGGTGTGTTTCCATAGGTCTGCAGATGTGAGTCCTGTAGGTGGTTTTGGCTTATCCTGGCTGTTGTTAAAGATTGTGACTTATCCTGGCATTTAGTGTTGAGATGAGTTTCTTTGACAAAGTTTGTCTGAGAGAGACTTTTATTGTGCTCAGTAGGAGCTTGTCTTGAGTGAAGAATTGAGGACTGGAAGCAAGCTCAAAGGACCTAGCAAGCCCTCTCCATTTCTCCTTCTAGACTTGCGGCACAGATCGGAGCTAAAAGGAAGACTAGTATGTCAGTATGCCTCCTGTCTAATGGATTGAATGGTTGTAAAATGTGAACGTGAAAAGTGACAATATATATTTCCAAAAAAGACACATATGTAAAATTAAAGAATAAGTCCCTTTTGGTTCCATGTCCACGTTTTATCTTATAGGTTACCAAATGCTGTCTTGGAATCTTGGTTTCATAAATGTTACTTTAAAAGACTTATCTTATGGTTATAGATAAGGATTTTTTGTGTTTTAAGAGCAAAGCCAGAAGCTTGGATGGCTTCTCACTATTCAGTTGGCTTGTTTCTCCTAAAAAGGCTAGTACCTTACTGACAAAGGATGCCTATATGACAGACAGCATTTTTTTCTAGAGTAGGAAAAATAGCCTGAAGGATAGACACGGTATTCCAGGTCATTAGTGTTTCTGCAAATGGTAGGATATTTTATTTTTGTCATTGTTCTGCTCATTCTGCTTCATTCTTCTTCCTCTTTTAATGTTGAAAAAAAATTCTTTATGGGGAGCTCTCAGCTCTCCATAGTCATACATACAGTAAGATATAAAAATAATTAGTATGCATTTCTTGCAGATTAGGAACCAGAGTTGATAAAGGTGTTAAAACTAGGAAGCCCTTTATTGTCATGAAAGTACTTACTGAGGGTCAATTACAGCTGTGTAAATCCTGACTAATTCCAGTAATATGATGGGGCTCACTTGGGTCTACAGCAGCATTATTGAATTTTTCCTTTGGCTGTGACTATCCTTGTTGTGAATGGAAATGCAGGTGATTTTTTCACACTGAGGAACTTAGAAGACTGGTGTTCTATTTTCATACTGCCACCTTTGAAAATGTATTCTCATTTTGAGTACTTTCGTCGATGGCAGGAGACCTGTAATTTATCTCAGGAAAAAAGCTCTCTTTCATGCATTCTTATCAAGTCGCTGTCATTGCAGAGGGCAAAGACAGAAGGCCAGTTGTCAAAACCGTGCTCTTCCTGTGTCTTTCAGCCCTAGAATCGAAAAACATGTTGTAAAAGAGTCCCTTTTTAAGAACATAATTTGCCAGGCCGCATGAAAAAACTCTTTACCCGTCACTTACTCAAAACCAGCATTAATTCTTAAATTAAGTCCCAAAATGGTTTCAGAGCTTTTTGTAGATGCAACCATCAGCTGAAATAGAAATGATAATTACTGAATTCTTAGCTTAATTCTTACCATTGCATGTGACTAAAAGTGTAATGATAGCTTTAAAACACTGTGAAATATGATCATATCTATCTCTATATGTGTGTATATATTTGTATCTATTTGTTATAGATTTACATTTACATTTACATTACATTTACATTTACATTACCAACTTAATGCAGTAGTTATGGATGCTAACGTAAGGTTGTCTAATAGTTTAACAAAGTTTTATGAATTTTGCATTTCAGTGTATTCCATTTGTTACATCACCATAGCTGTAATGAGGTCACAGCTGAAAATTGAGCTTGTTAATTATTTTATTTTGAGAAGGTAAGAGTAAGAGAATTATTTTACTGTAAAGACTTTTAACTATCATATAGAATGTGGCTTATTAGGCTTGGAATGAAATTTCAGTAGTAGGATTTTGGGGGTTTATATGTTGAAAAAAGACTCATGTTTTATCAGCGGATGAGGAGAAGAGTGAAATTGGATATGTCTAGGCGACAACAGGAGGCAACAGGAGGAACGTAACCTCGGGAAGGTTATCTCCTTGGGCATATGCTAGTTTTGTTAACTCAGGCCGAGAGAAGTTTTAAATTAGCTAGTATTGATCTCCAGAGTACCAAGCGAAGAACTGTGGTAATGAGCCTTCCAAAGATGCAAGTTTGCCTGCCTTCAGCAGTCTTATTTGCACAGCTTCATGTTGCTACAGGTATCTGTATTACACAAATCACATTTGGTGTGTCGCACTACTTTCTCAATATTCCCTGTACCAAATTTAGCTATTGATTGGAATTTTTATATCAACTTTTAGTCTTGGTTAACTCTCTGCTACCTTTATTACTGAAATAAAATTATGTGAAATTAGTTGCTATGAGTTGAGTTCGTATTACCTTATTTTGCTAGGTAATATTGATCTGAAAAGACTTACAAATTCCATTTTTGACTATTACATTTTTTCTTATTTCTTGTTTTCTTGTTACTCCCATTCAAAATGACAAATCACATCAAATTCCTATATTTATTGGATTTAGTTATGTATAGTGAATTAGAAGAAGTGCATTTTCTCTCTGAACTACACTTTTGGGAATAGGTAGGAGGAGGGAGACTTTAGGCTCTTTCAGTACTTAAATTTATATATTACTGATATGTGTTTATTTGTTTTAGGTTGTACCAGTCTTTACACTGTTTCTCTAATAATTGGTTTCCACATTGTTTTGATGTTTGGAAATCAAAAAATATATGTTAAAAATACTTTGTAAAAAGCCTGCCATTTATTTAGGCAGGAAGAAACACATTGTGATCCTGTAGTTCAGCTAATAACTGACTTTGCTAAGAACAACAAAAACACTGAGTTATGAAGAGCAAATACTTTTTACATCTAGCAGTGCATGGCTTTCAAGGCAGGAGTGGATGCACGGAAGGCTCTGGCCTCCTAGGATGCTAATAAAGATTAGGTGTTGCTGTCTAGGAGGGGAGAAGGAGTTGCAGTTACATGAGTCAGGATGAAAATTGCAAAGGCTTGTTCTGCTGAAGGACATAAGCTCATACCGTCTAGGGTCAAGAAGAGCTCCCACCCGAGCTACCAACTCCTTTCTCCCTTATTAATAGAGCGTAACGAGCCAGGCGCAGGGTGGGTCAAGTCTTTGAAGCATCGAATAAGGCCTCTGTGATGTGTCTTGTCTGGTGTGGCAATTCCCAGGTGGGCTTCTAGGTGCATTTTAGAGTATGTAACAGTCACATTGGAGAAGTGTTCATCATCAATTCTGGAAACTCATCACAGATTACTGATACTAATAAGCATTTTGCTATTATTCTAGCACATTTTCATCTGTAGTTTATCCCAGTTATTTCTCTGTTATATCTTGTGTGAGGTAACATTATCCATATTCTCTGGTGATTTAAATTGACAAATTACCATCGAATGCAGTAAAATCATGCCAATTTATAGCATTGAAGATCTGATCTATAATTATATTCATCTTGTTAAAGATGTTTAACTAGAGAAAAGCTAAATATAAATGTAATACATATCTGCATTGACATCTAAGTCTATTAAATGTGCAAGTGTGAATACGTAGCAAAGTGAAATTACACATTATCCATTTCTGCATTTTAGGTAGTAGGTAAGGACAAGCTTCCTGGAAGCTGACAAAGTGAGATATAAATTATGGTATTTGGTAGTAACTTGTGTTGAAAGAGGGGAAAATGGGGCAGAGATGCCTGAAGTGATAGAAACTTGAGCTCTTTCCCACATGACAAGCAGATGCTTTCAGCTGTGTGGTCCTAAGAGTCTCAGGTTTGAACCCAGTGCAATCTCACCAGCAAAGGCTTGAGCCAAGGCACTGCAATGGTCTCTCTTTTTGCTGTTGGTGTGCGGGTGAGCTCAACAAGGTGCTTCCCTGTCTGTGTGCACCGTGGTTGTTCCCACAGGAGCACCATGGCGTAGCGAAGGTCCCAGCCCCTGAGAAATGTTCCCTGTGCAGTCTCCTGTGGGGGATAATGACAGATAAGAGTTTCACACCAATTCCAATCACGTCCTTTCCGTTTCTGACCATGCTACTGGTCCACATGGGTTCCTAACAACATTTCTTGGCATTCCTTCTAAAATTGTAGTTTTCCAATTTCTTCCTTCCGGCCTTTTATTTTCCAGGGATGCTTTGCATATGGATTTATCCTGGCAAAAAATAGCATCTGTTATGTTCATGTTGTTAAAGCAGAGAAGCATGAAATAGTTGGTCATCAGTAACTACACAGTTATACTCTGTAGAAATACAGAGTATTGATCAGGTATTTCTCAGTTCTCTTCCTTTACACTCACAAATAAATAAATAAATAAATAACCTAAGTGATTATTTCTGTTCTTGGGAAGTTTCACCAGAATAACAAAGGATGCTCAGATTTTTAATCAGAGAGATCACGTGTTCATTGATGTCCGCTATTCTGTTTCTGGTATCTAATATGCCGGTGGATAGGAAAAAATCATTGTTGAAATAATTGCAGCTGCAGTCTGAGTTGTTTGCTGAATTAGATTTAAAAATCTGTATTAACTGGGATGTTCTTTGAATTTCTATTTTAGCTGAGTAAAACTCAACAGAGATCTCTAGAAATAACAGTATTTTTTCTCTTCTGCTGCTGCACAGTATAGCAATATAGCTTGGACAAACAAAAGATTTAAATTCTTATGAATAACAGAAAATGTCTTAAATAGAACCATATATCAAATAAGAGAATAGATACTGCTTTATATGTTTTCCCATTCCTCTGTTTGTGAGAGGAACTTAAATTGAAATTGTTCTTTTGAAAACATTCTCCCTGGACCTTCAGAAAGACTGCTCCAGTGGCTATTTTTTAATTCTATACTGTTCGGTATAGAAATCCTTCTGATACTTCCATCAGGAGCACATGGTGGTATTGATTGCAATTCTGAGCTTGCAGGGTGTTTGGTAGTTGTTTTGGGGAACATTGCAACATCCTTTTCATGTGTTTGTCCACTAATAATATTGGTTAATATTGGTATTTCCTCATTTTTTTTCCCCTCTCTGGTGACACTGGAGGTTTTCCTTCTTTTTTTTTTTTTTTCGCGGGGGTAGGTAGGGGGAGGATGATTTGTGAGACAGATGAAAGTGTTTCCCTGTTTGTGCTGTAACACACCTGGTGGGGTTTCGCTAGTGTGAGCCAGGCCGTATGGATACATCTGAGCTTTTGGTTGCAGGCAGGATTTAAAACCAGATTTGCCTGGTGTGCAGGTCACCACCAGGGGCTGGCAGCGTGCCAGGGTGGCACAGGCACCTCCGAACTGCCCAGTGCCACCAGTGCTGGGACAGGTCTCAGTCATGACAGCTAAGGGACAGCACAGTGATGCTGTGGTATCCTGTTCGGTCAGTCGTTCGCCCAGGTAAGCTATGTAGGTAAGCACTAAGGTGAGATATGGGAAGTTTATCAAGCAAACAAGGAGGATACCCTGAGTTCTCTGCGTGTGGAATTTGGGAAAAAATGAGTTCAGGATGTATCACAGCCCCTTCTCACTGGCTCTTTTAGCTTTCGGAGAGCTCTAAGTTCTTGAGGTTGAAAATAAAGGATTTCCTTCTTGTGGGGAGTCGAGCGGAGAATAGTTCTTTTCAATTACAAATTTTACAGAGAACGTAATGTGCAAAAACCTGCAGCATATGCAGCCACTCCAGACCATAGCGACTGCGTGCGTGTGTGTTCATTTCAGACAAGCGGTACCAGCTCTCTCTGCACCGTTCCGTCCGTTGTTCCTGCTCAGAATTTTTATAGCTCTGATTATATTTGTAACGCTTCATAATTATAAGTTTTTTTTTCTCTGATTAAAATCTGCGTGCATTTTTTTAAATGTACGAGCAGATTAGTTGTGCCCTCGGTTTCCTGGTAGGTTGCTGCAGTAGCCAGGAGCACAGCAGCGGTTCTGCACCAGTGCTCCGGGGAGTGCTAATGTGTGACCGTACATGTTAGATCCTTGTAACAGGAGGAGGTTTGCTGTTTCCTTCTTGTTGTTGTTGCTGTTGCATGAAGGACTAGAGAAAAGAAACCTGAAGGGAGTGGTAAAAAGAAAAGACGTTGGTCCAGATTCAAGTCTGACTTAATGCAAAGCGGTAGCAATTTCATTGACCTCAGTTTGGCTGTATTTAGGAATATATCTTTATAAAATCTAGTGCTAAACGATAGAGACAAAATGAGCTGATATTTACTGCAGTGCTTTCATCTGCAATTAATACGCTTCAATCAAAAAGATACCTGTTAACCTATGTATTTTCTCTGTGATTTTTTTTTTTTTGTGATAATGAATGATCTTGGCAGAAAATTGGAGCCAGGTATGCTACATCTTATGGCAGCATTATTGCTTCAGAGATATATTGGCAGGTTTTGTTTCATTTTATTTTGATGACCGAGGTGGATTGATGCCATATATATTGTAATATTTCAAAATAAAATTAAAAATACAAATGATGACTGTATGCATTACGGGATCAAGTATATAAAATAGGCAAGTTGATCTATCCCTACCATTTTGAAGTTCCTTTTTACATTGCAATACATAGCTCTAGAATTACAATCATGTTGATTAGGATCTTATTAAGTGAGAATCTTTTTAGATTACATCTCAGACTTCAGAGTGATTTCAAAGACTAATAATTTCAATATGCTTGTGATTAACTAGATAATGTTCTTTAGTGAGAAATTTTTGAATTGTCAGATGAATGATAATTGGCCCTAGTTGATGCAGGGACTTCGCAGCGTAGATTATTTCTACTTTGAAGAAGTCAATTGCTCAGAACTGCAGGGTATGTACTATTGTGGTCCTTGGTAAGCGCTGGGAGATTATCACATAAACATTCTGCTGCTGATTGGTATTTTGACTAGAAAAGATTTCTGCATTTAGACTGTTTCTCTGTACCTCAAGACTATGTAAATTGAGATATGAGCCAAGTTAGTAAGAAAGTGCAGTGTAATTTCCTATATATGGATATATTTTGCCTTTATCATTACACTGATTTCAGTTAGAGATTATTGGAGTAACTGAGGCAAATATGTTTGGCCAAGTTTCATTTTGAAATAGTCCCATTTATCGTCCAAATTGCTTTGATATGTTTTGCTGACTTATTGCACATAGCTGCAGTCATCTGCATAAAACTGAAGTAACAATATTGCTTTTATTTGCACTTTAAGAGCTTAATGCTCTCTATTCCTCTGGTGATCTATCTATCTGAAAAACCCTCTTTATATTTATATATAATATATATTTATTTACAGAGGCTTCAAGTACTTGGTGTTTCCTTCTTGAGTGTTATTAACACTGACCATCTTAAATACTGAATAGCGTTGTGAGAGAATGAGTATCAGTGGACTGTCCATTAGTTGTACTTGGAAGGATTCCACTTGATCAAAGATTTGTTTCACATTTTTCCAACACATGCAATATTTATGTTCCTGATATAAGCATATGTTTATGATAGGAAGTTGGGTTTCTGAATTTCAGCTTTCATTATTTCATAACCAGATACTTCACAGTTATAGCAGTAAAATGGCAAATGATACTGCAGAGGTGTCTTGAGAAACAACATGGTGAAAACACTAACTTTTAAGAACAAAATCTAAGGCTTTTCTTTTATATGGAAAGTGAAGATGGCTGAATATACTAGTAAGAATGCAGTGTAGTGTTTGTTTCAGAAAAAATTACGCCTTTTGTACCATTCTCAAAACTTCCGTGAAATGAAATTTGTTCATTTGCTTTTGCACCTTACTGATTATACATACTGGCCCTATAGCTAGTTCACTGTACATACTAACTACCTAATGTGATCCTCATTTAGATAAGGCTTCCAGTAGGTCTAGTAGCCAAGCCTACTATCATACCTCTAATGCAGACTTTATAAAGTCAGTAAATAAAGAGGGTTTATCTGAAGGTAGTTGGCAGAAAAAGCTATCATCAGGCTTATGTCAGAACAGACACCTCTGAGGGAATGTATGTGTGCTTCTCCTATCAGGACACTTGAAGCTTCAGGTACTTAGTCTGCTGTTTTGTCCCAAAATACAAGTAAATGTTTTGTGGCATTTGTGGTTCCCTTTCTTTTAGTAGCTTATGTGGGGCTGATGTGGAGGACACATTTTGAGAATGTGTTTTTGCTGAAGTCCCCTGGGTAAAGGAACACGTAATTTGCAGATTATTATTATGCCTCTTCGTTGGCACACAGTGCAGCTATTCAAGCATTGTGATTAAGCTGTTGTACCTGGCCTAAAACCAGAACTGGAGCTGTCTGAGGAACCTAGTGCCTGGAAGTTTCTTAAAACCTTTGCATTGTCCAAGTTGTTTCTCATTTACCATCTCGCCATGGAGGGGTTGAAAGTTTTTGTCCCAAGATCCTTTAATCTTTTTCTAAGTCTGTGACTAGTTCTGTAAGACTGCCTGGACACAGACACTTCTGGGTAGGCTCCATAGCAGAAATACAGATGCTTAGGAAACTTTGCTGATTAGAAACATAGGTGCCAAAAGATCCCTTAATGAGATTTCTCTCTTCTTTCTCAGGGTTCAGCTAATGATTTCCTTTTGTGAAGTGCAGCACATCTGATATCAATTGACATGGCTTCATGTATTTTTTTAATGGAATCTTGCTTTAAATCCATCTTTCAGTAGTTGCAAGATTCTTGCTTTGCTGTGGTCTTTTGAGTAAAATGACAATTCCTCCAATGTGTCATCTGCGTGAAATTCTGGAGCCACTGGATTGTGAAGATAGATAAGCAAGCCCGTGGCATTATATACTTATACTTAATCAGTTTAAAAAAAAAAAAGCTACTTATTTTTTTTGTTGTTGAATTCTATGTATTTCAGGTGCCAAAATAAATAGATTTCAGTTTTACAGCTTCTCTCAAACTGCCATGGTGCAACATTGTTTATAAGCAGTTTTGCTTCTGATGATATCTGTTTACAGTTAGAGATAACGGAGAATGAGGTCTAGATTATCTTTCATAGATGTGTATTGCATTGATGAAACAGTGTAACCTAATCACAAGCTTATGAACCCTAGGAATTGTACTGTATGCGTGCTAATACTTGCATTTATATGTTTGAAGGCGTATTGAAGGCAGTAGTGATGCTATAGGGCAAAATGACACGACTTAAAATTGCATCACAGAAGACATTTGTGGATTTCAATGTGAGAAGTTCTGATAAGTCAATTTTAAAGCAATATGATTATGCAAATCCTGCCCTAATGTAGCTTTGTCCTCTGTCTCAAAACCGAATGCTGTCACATTTCATTAAGTAGTCTACAGATTGAAAGGTGTAGTGGCATCAGGGGAAACTGTGGACATCACTGCCTTCACTGAGGTGCTTTGGGACATTGTGTGATTAACATTCGCTCACCATCCCTTGTGTGCCTTCATGCCTTCCAACAGCCACATGAATTGAAAATCTAAATTTGGCCAGATATCATCTTAGATATATGTAAGCAATTTTCAGCGTGTGCAGGAGTAACCCTTACTGTATTGAGAGCCCCATAGTTGGTGTTGAGTAGGCCTGGGGAGGAGACACTATGAAAAAGCAGTGGAGAACTTGGAGAAGAGCAAGGAGCAGAAGATAGCTGGCTATGGAGGAAGGTGACAGAGAGACATGTACATTGGAAGGAGAAGGAAAACAAGTGTAAGCTTGAGGGAGGATAAAAAAATGCTGCCAATATGGACATCTGAGAAAAGACTGCATCTGAAAAAAAGGTAGGAACCTTCTGGAGAAAAGAGATTTTAGAATGTGCTATGTTCTTAAGAAATGGACATCAAAATGATTAAAATAGGTTAGAAAACGGAGCAAAAAGCCATACAGTTTGCTCCTATATTTGTAGGAACCTAAACAGACTACAGAAAATAGAAATAAAATCCTCAGAATAGTGTGTAATTGGCTATGTAATAGCTTGTGCAGCTATATAAAACATAGCATTTTTTTTAGAATGTGTTACACATTTGCACGTAAGTGCATATGTTTACATACTATAAGAAATATAATGTTGACAGGGCAGGACACAAGCCTTTCTCTTGCTAGTTTTTAAGGTCTTGCTTTAAAGCATGAGGCCTCCAAGTCTTGGAAAGATGTGTACAAAAAAAAACATACTTTATTTTAGTCTAGACTTTTTTAAAAAATACTCAAGGTAGCTGGACCCAGTTTGAGAAACTTCCACTAAAACAGTGTAGTCGTAGGCAACTGAAAAGGATTTTTTTTTTAATAGTGGCATTGTAAACTGTGTTAGGCACCATGAGGAGATTAGAATTTGGCTTTAACTTTAGTTGTGTCACTTTAACTTAAAAGTTTTATTGCAAACTGTAACATCAGTGATTAGATCTAACTCTTGGCTGAACTAGCATTTTCATTTCACGCAAGCAATTTAAAACTGTATTAACTGTAGAACAGATTTTGGCCCTATATAGCCTGGGTTTCCTATTAAAATACTTAGCAACAGTATGAAAATTGAACACGTGCATGCTTGTATGCATACAGATGAGGGAGAGGTTTGTAACATCTGCCTAATTGTCAGTTGGATTTTAAATATGAATTGCAATCCTGATCCACATAAGTTTTCTAGAATAAAGAGATTGTAGTGGATGCTCAGATAAGGATTCAGAGTGAAGTCTACAGAAGTATGTGGAGATTGTGGTAGACTGAATGATAGAAACTGCAGTTGGGTAGGGATCTATTGTTGTCTCTGTTATTTATATTTTAAAAGAAGCTCCCATATATTATGCTTTTGTTCCAAAAGTTACCCAGTTACCCCAAGAGTTACCCTCTTTTAAAATAGAGAAGTTTACAGCACATACTGTTAAGACTTGTCTCCTAACATTGGACCTTGCTTTGGTACTGAGAACTCAAGAACTTAGGAACTGAAAGAATGTGAGTGCGTGTTCCCTAAATTCCTGTTTGCTCTTGTGCACTGACACTGGCATTTGAGAGATTTTTTTGCCCCCACAGGAAGATGAAGAAGGAAATAATTTGCTAATTACTTCTCAGCTCAGCAGGTCCCTTTCTGCCTTCACTAATGACATTTAAATTGGGAACAATTTCCTTTGAAATCAATAATGTTGAGTGTAAGTATAACCAAACGAGAAGAGAAGGAACTTGTTCTGTTTCAATATTTTTGTATGCTTCTTTTCCCACATCTCTGACTGATCCTAAATTATAACAGCTCCTATGTATCTGGATTCACATAAAATCAAGAAAAATATTTTAATTCGTAATAGAAACTTGTTAAATGTCTGAATGAAATGGAGGTCTGTCTTATTGAAGGGAAAAAAAGAGGGGCACTGTTCAGGGAAATTAAGTCAGTTCTGGGTAGTATTCTCTCTTTTATTTTTCATAAGATTTATTTAGCTGACCAAAAGATTTTGCTTCCACTACTTCACTTTCGAATATTAAAATAAGCCTCCAGAACTAAAATAAGCCTCCAGAACTTGTGTGTGACAGACATGGGGAAAGCATGTCTGGGGAAGAATCTGATTTACTTCAAATCTTTCTTTTTAATTTAAAAGCATTCATTCATTTAATTTCTGCTGGCAATGGGAAGTCACAGACATTCAGTGGACCTGGAAGATGAATGAGATTTTTATGATTTTGTGTATTTAATCCATCAGTGCTGAAACACAGTAAAATGAAAACATACGTTCTTATTTCTGCTTTACCTGTATTCATTTCCTAAAGAGAAATGTCTGATGCGCACTCAGAGCAGTGCAGTTCTGTGCATTACAACCCATCATTCGCTTGCTCTCTGTAGGCAGCAGTAGGGCCATCAGCAGCATTACTGCAATTCTTAAAAGAATTGCTTATATCTGAGAGAGTAGGAACAAGATTTGAGGAAGCAGCTGATGCCAGTGGTGTTTAACATAGTCCCTGCAAAAATATTTGTTAAAATCTTCTGCTGATACTGCACGATCAGTGAAGTCTCCGGGAAGTCCCATTTTCAAAGCAGATCGGCTGTGCTTTCCACCATTTAGAACTGCTGTGTCTGAAAGGCAAGAAACATGGTCATGCTCTTGCTGTGTTGTGTTGGAAACCCATATGTTTAATTGTTCTCTGTACCAAAACGTATAGTCCCCTAACTTTGCTCAGATGCTCCTGTGAAAGTGGAGCATCTACATATATTCCTCTGTAGGTGTTGGTGTCAGTTTCCGAGACACCTGAGGCTTTGCTTTTTCTGTTGATAATTAATAGTCCTCTTTCTGTTAGAAGTCTTTTCTGGGTACTGTGCCTGTTTTAAGTTGGGAATGTTGTTTTGAGTGTGCAGTAAATACTTCAACAGGAAAGAGTTATCATGCATTGTGAAGATGGTCAGAATATGAATTCGGCTTAACCATCCCAGGGAAGTCTGTCCATTGCTGGATCTTCCCAGCTGAATGCTTTTAGACAGCTTTAATACCCACATCCAGCTAATTATTCCTGGTGTTGTGGAAATGCACCATCACCTGTGCATTGTCTAGCAGGAGTAGCTAAATCCTGATCTTTCAGAGGACCAAGTAATCTGGAGAGGGACTTCTTAGAAACAAGTCAGGCTCTTTTCGAAGCAGGTCAGACTTCCTGCTTGATCTCCTCACTAGGGTGGGTGCTCCTGTGGAAGAGACGTGGCGGGAGGCTGTAAGGAGAGGGTAAACCAGGACAGGGAGCAGGACGAGGACACAAGTAAAGCTGCAGAGCTGCTCTGAGCGCTGCCTTCCCACTGAGCTGCAAAGCTGTTTCACCTCCTCCATACGCTCATCAGGGAGTGGAGTCTGGGGTGGATAAAATACAGGTACGTGTTTCTTTTTTTTCTTTTTCTTTCATTATTTTTTTTGCAGAGGATAGCACTCTCTTTTCCTCAACATATTCTCTGGGTTCAGACACTCTGTTTTATCCTCCTAAACTTGGGACTGTGGAGTGCAGAAGTCCTAATCCTGGTGCTGATGCCTCTGGCCCTGCATTGCTGACTAAGCTGTTTCCAGAGTCTTCCCTCCAGAGTGGATTTACACTTTTAGCAGGTAGCTGTCAAGTGGAAAGAAAAGGAAACCACTAGGATAGATACAGCATAATGTTCTTTGTGTCAGTTCTGCTTGATGTTGCACACACACAAAAACAAAAGCCAGCAGAGCCCTACAGCTGGTTCCCTTCCTTATTTCTTCACTGTGGCCATGGCTTAAAGAATCCCATGCTGACCCACATGTGTTTAAATCATGTTTCCACCCACATGTGTTTAAATCATGTTTCCTGAGCCCCAGTTTTAGCCTCGCCAACCTGCTGGGAAGGGCTGTAACTCCTCGCTGTCCCTTTTTGTCCTTCCCCTTCCCCTTCATCCCCCCAAGAGAGTAAATGGCAGCATCAGACCCTACTGTCTTGTTCTGATTATTGTGAAAGCTTTTTATCTATAAATCAACCACCTTTTGCAAAAGAAGACAGAAAAAAATGTGTATGTGTTGACACAACCTGATTCATTACTTATTAGCTCTTAATTACTATTTTTTTTTTCTGACAGATTTACTGGTGTTATTTCTCTTCATCAGGAGGAACACAGTTCACTGCTCAGTGAAAGGCAGCTGTTAGGCATAAAAATAGAGGCAGCTCATAAAGGCAAAACAGAATTCATGCTTTTTATATAAAAAGATTCACCCACAGAACCAGGGACTGCATTTTCAACTTTTGCTTGTGGTATCTCCTTCTTCCCTCTGTATTGGCCATTCTTAACTAAATGGTCTGAATGCCCCATAATATTTTTGTCATGTTTTTAGTAGTATATGCATTTTTTTTATCTCCAAAAATAAAGGCTCAAAATGCCTGAGGCAGGTATTGTCTTGTTCTGCGTCCTTCTCTCCTGCATATGGCTTTCAGTTGTCTCTGTTTTTTTAATGTTTGGGGATTTTTTTGGATAGAGACTCAAAACAAAACAACAACAAAAAAAGCATCTGGTAATATGGCACAGCATCTTGCTCACCAAACCCTTCATACAATCCACAGCAGAACACTGCTTACTTTTTCTTGCCTTTGAGAATGTGATTTCACTTGTGTTGGCAAAAATTGAAAATACTAGGTTATTTTTCACTTATTTGTGCCTTTCAGCTGTCACTTCCTTAATCTTTTGTGTGATCATATTACAAATGATCAGTTTGGTTAGCTCAGTTTATATTAGAGAGTATTATTTTCTTCTTACAAAGGCAACACTGTAGTGTATGCCTGAAAGCGAGAAAGCAGTGCTTTTTAACCATCAACTCTTTCGGTACCTCAGTTTTAACCAGTATTACGTGGGGATAACATTATTTCATAGTTATATTCTGAGATTAATTAGTCCATAGTGTTTTATCAATATTAAATCAGCACTGTCATCGTTATAATCTTAAGAGTTAGGCTGCAAAAGCAGTAGCAATTTCAGCACCAGCTGATGGGTGCTCCCCAGCTGAACTCTGTGTACACCTGCCACAGATAGCTGGGAAATTACAGAGTGGCTGCTCAGCTGCCCACCAGCCTTTTTTTTTTCTGTTACTGCCCTTGCTTATACAAGAGCATTTACATTTCTCTTTTCCTTGAACTACATAAGCAGATGGTGCTGTAAGTCCTTGTGGATATATACCTTAGGACTTGGCATTTCAGTGCATAAGCTTTTCCGTGATGTGCAAGAACAGAATTTCACAATTTACAGTTATGGCCATAATGGTTATTTTCTTGGGGGCTTTGACGTCCCTTGATACATCTGAAAGTTTTTCATTATGGTTTTGGGACTAGATGGGAAAAAAATCTATTTAACTGGAATGATCTCTCATGTATGCTACTATCCACATCTGAAAATCTAAGCCAAATGATGCAAATTTTAGGTAGAAATGGGTGAAACATCGGGAAAGGTGCTCATGCAGGAACCCTGTTCAGTATCAGAACATAATTTCTTGTTATACTTAATCCAGTGTAACAGCAGACTGCTGCCCAGAGGCTGCTTTTAGATTGCCCTGTGGTAAAGGGACTGCGTTACTATCCCTCCCTTCCAGCAGGGAATTGAAATGTTGGAAAGCTGACGGTTTTGCTGCAGAGTTGTTAGATTCAGCAGAAAGGGGGGCAGCGAAATGGGTGGCTGGATCTTGAGAGCGGTGAAAGCAGGGAGATGAGGGGAGAAAAAGGAATGTCTCTTTTCAGTGGCAACCCCCTGTTAAGGATGAATTAAACACAATATGAAGCTACTCTTTCAGGAACCAACAACCTTTGAGATCCTCTAATACTGCCGTCACTCACCTTCCTTGTTTCTACATCTCCCCTTAGTCAGTATGATCCAGTCCCCCCTTGGTTTCAGCTTATTTTGCTTTGCTGTGTTTATAAATTTGTCATCTCAGCATGCTATGCACATTCTGCCGGAGAAAGCCATCAGCATCTTGCTTTGTTCCGCCGTGATCCGGTTGGGATTTCATTAGGCATGCCCCTTACAGTGTCTAGCTCCTCTGATGCCAAAAAGGAGGTGATGCAGAGTGTAACATTTGCTCCTCCAGGCTCGTGTTTTTATGCAGAGAGCGCGTTGAGACGATCTCTGCCTGTCTTGGCTGCAGCGCCGGGGCACGCGTGCACCTGCTGCATGCGGCCCGGTTACGCATTCAGGAGCAGTGCTGCTCCCGCTAGGCTCTGGTTACAGCTGCCAGGTTGAGAATTAAGTATCAGAAAAAACTCCTTAGCCTTAATATGAGTCATTGTAGAGCAGCAATGACAGTATTATGACTTCCAACCACTTACCTGCTATAGCAGATAATTGTCATTACTCGGCAGCTCCTTCCTAGCGTGTGGAGGGAGGAACTGGAAAAGGAGTGGGTATGTGTGGGCAAGTGAAAGAGCCTTTGGGGTTTCCCTGTCTAATAATATCCGCTGAGAATGAGATGGACTTACTACAGATGGTGTACGCCAGTGAGGGAGAGCTGGCTGAAGCTTTGGATATAAGTTTGAATAGACCTTATAGCATTAGGGCTGAGCTATTTCAGGGTAGCGGGTCATATAATACACTTAGTGGATGCATAAACTTGATATAAGGCAAATTATTTATGCTGACAGTTTCAGATACCTTTCCTTTGATTATCAGGAACTCTTTACGTGTCTAGACTAATTGTATTTGATGAAATAGCTCCCTGCAATTTTTCTTGCACGAACCTTTTCCTTTACATTAAATAGATTCTGTTTGTTCTTGGAACGTATGAAGATAGAATTTATCAGAGTGAATTTGCATTTCCTCTCAACTTTGTTTTTCTTTGACCTCTACTGGATTTCTCCTGAAAGGGCGGCTCTCCCCCTGCATAGTCATTCAGTTTTGAGGTCACTGCTGCCAATCTGTGAAGTGATGCACATGGTTTCAGATTGTAAAATCAACTTTAATCTTTTTCTTTGCACTTTGACTTATCATGTTATGGCTTATTAAATCAGTAATAAGTGGTTATTATTTGTAGACACCTTTAAAAAGTACATATGATTAAGAGAAAGAGATTTCTAAATTAGAGATTTGTAACTGGGTTGTATTTTGGTTATCTTTCTCAGTTGGAAAACGTATCAGTCCTCTATTAAGTGACATCATTAACCTTGCATATCATAATAGAAAATGTTTACCTTTTCTTTTGAGCCATCTTATTATTTGATACTGATGTAAATTAAGGAACTCTGTGTTCCCCAGTGATGCCTAATAATCTTATTTGTTAGACTTGCCTGTTCCATTGCAACAATTTACAACTTAATTTGATAAGTTGTAGATTCATGTATGATGTAGGCGGAAGAAGAGCCGGTGAAGAAGTTTTTCAGTACTTTAATGCAAGTGTTTGTTGCACTGTGATCTCCTAATTAAAAACTACCTGGAAAATCTATCTTAGCAATTAATGGGCCTGCAGACAAATTAGAGTATTAGGATAAGTTAAAACAAAGGCAAATTACAGAATGGTTGAGCTGGAAAGCACTTCTAGAGATCATCTAGTCCCACCCCCCTGCTCAAGCAGGAACACCTAGAGAACGGGGCACAGGGTTGCGTATATGTGTATAATTCAGTTTTCTGTTCTTGGAGCCTCAATGCATGGCATAGATGGGTGTCTCCAAAATGACAGAAGAAATACATTGTTCTTCTCTGTGGCTAATAAGAAATAGCTGAAAGTACTCCCTAGCTTTTTTTTTTTTTTTTTTAATTGTGTGTATTTCTTAATTGCATTTGATATGCCATATATGACAAAACTGACTGTTCTTGGATTTATGTTTACAGGTTACTAATTTCTACTTGCATATTAAGGAGCAGCTCATCCTCTGGCATAAGCAAGTTCAGTATTCTTCCCTAGAGCTGTGTCTGATGTATAAGCTTCAGACTGCGCCCCCAAGAGTAATTTAGTAAGAGTAATTGTGGCAAGGGCCTTTCCTCCATTTAAGAATGACTTTAAAGTGGATAGGGCTTTCTGACATTGACACAGATCTACTCTTCCTAATATTTTATACTTGGAACTGGTGCTTCCATTACAATACATAGAATTAATGTAGAGAGTATATTATTTAATATAACTTTTTAACTCTTTATGTATCAGTATAGTCTTTTATTCTTTCTTGTATTTATACTTTGGTCATTTAGTTCTCTGGTGTTTTGACTATGTAAGGGGTGAAAGACCAAAAGAACCTGTTCTTTTCCTAAATCATCTTCTCAGCTGTTCTTTTTTCCAGAGTGAAATATAGAAGTTCTATTTTCCTCTCTTTCTAAACGAGGAAGTATAAATCTTTCCTGTATAAGCCTTATGGTTTTATATATAAAATCAATAGCTGCTCTTCTCTTTGAAATCCCGAAGTTCTAGGCTATTTCCGGGAGAAGGGCCATTTAGCCTGGCACGCAAAACTTACATAATGCAGTTCTGTAGCTTTTTAGTTGTGTATTGTTGTGCAGTGAATATCATATATATACTTGTGTTTGAGTTGTCAGTAAAATATTTATTTGTGTGAAAAGATACATTAGGTGAAGAACTTTACTATCGCATGGAGGAGGTAGAGGTTCTGCTAATGAACAGAATCCAAACTAACCAAAACAGTATTTTAACTAGGACTCATTTTAATATCTGTAAGCAGGCAAAATGTGAACCACTTGTTTAGAACACTAGGAGGATCATATTAAATTGTTTTAATAGCTTTTCACTATTATAAATTTGGTCATTATGGGGAAAATGGGATTTGGGTTTTGTGCTTTATTTCCTTACTTGGCCATTGTAGGCTATATGGCAAGTCTCAAGGGGATAATAAATCTGCCCTCTGTACTCTCAAGTTGTGAATAGTTTTCTCTGCTCACATCAGTATTATCATAATTATTAATTACTGTTATTATTTATTAGCACCACTACTTAGACTGGAACTGTTAATTGCTATGCCCTAATATGAATAGGGAAAGAGGGAGAATATTAATCTAATACAGTCTGTGTATTCTCTAATTAGACTTACGCGTTTCATCCCCCTTTAGTGCTTTTGTGTAAATATTGTATAACATTCAAAAGTATAGCTCAGGGACGATTTTAATTGTAAAGTGCAACTTTCAGCTGAAGTTGTTTTTTTCTTTTTTTTCTGTCTACCTCCTGCCAAAAGGCTAAAGACAACTCCCTGATGGAAGTGGAGTTGGAATAAGTTTTAGGACTGAATATACTGAAGGGGTGAATGATGCTAGGCCTCAATGACTTATGTGTAACTTGCTTTGTAACCTATCTAGCTTGTCAGTCACTAGCACCTCCTGAGAACAGATAGGGAGGACTGGTCCTAGGTGTGCAGTGGTTTTATGATGTAAAGAAACATTCACTGAAAACTATCACACTTATTTCACTAGCAGGTCTCCTAAGGTATTAGTTATAGTGGTGAGATCTGCCTAGTTTGAACCAACTATCTTATCGTTTCCTTGCAGTCCACAGGATCTCAACATGAGTTCTCTGGATGTCACTGCCAGGTATCTATCCCGACAAGCAGAAAGTAGTTGGAAGTTGCAGGTCAGCCCTCTGTCCACTAAGACCTTAATCAGAATGAGGCTGTAGATTTGCTTGGATGGATACTCTTACTATATGTTTGTGCAAGGCACAGCGAGCCCCCATCTTGCCTGAGGTTTGTGGATGTTAATGTTTTACAAATAATTAAATCTAAACTATTCATAATTCAGCTGAAGTGATTTTTCATAATAAACTGTATAATTGTAAAAGCTTATAGACATCTCAGCTTAGATACTGGCCTAATTCCTTGCCATCCCTTTTTTGATATTGGCAAGCAAATTGCAAAATAAATGGTCATTATTGTTCCTGGTGACCTCTGGGATCTGGTTTCTTGCATTTTTTCCTGCTTGTATTACCTAGTAGTTCAATGGGGCAAAATTACCCAAGCGTAAACACCCTATTAGGGGTTCAGACATTTTGCACATTGGCTGCCATAAAGTTTCTGCTCCCATTTTTGCTCTTGTATTATCTTTTTGTAGTAAAATATGTTTGATTGGGCGGTTAGCTTCTTTGTGTGTTATATCACGTGCAAGATTTTCTGGCAGTGTGTTAAATCTAGAATATCTGGTATGTTCAGACTGCAGAGAACATGAGGTCCTGTAACTACAATTCCCGAGATGCTCTGAGGCCATATAAAAATATTTCTGCTGAAGAATATTTAGCATTTTGATTGAAAACTCATCTGTAGAAAGCACATCCTTCTCATGGATTTTTTTGGCATGATTTTCATTTTCTAAATAGATAATGAACGTCTTTAAAACCGTTTCCATTTAACATAATGAACTGTAGCCCTTTCGGAGCTCCCTGTGGACCAAGAATGAGGAAGTGGATGAGGAGAAGGTGAGAGAATAAAATGCAGAGGAGATGGATATGGAGGAAAAGAACAGGATAGGTGACCAGGAAGACTCACTTGTAGAGAAGAGGGAAAATGGAGGCTTGACTACCTTGCTATATCAGAAAAAATGGATGCTTGTCTGTATATCAGTAAGTGATAAATTAACTTTAACAGAGAGAAGCAGAAATTACCCCTTCTGTAACTTTAAGGCAATGTAATGTGAAGTGCAGAAATCCTTAGCAAAAATCTTTTAAATAATTCTTTCATAAATGTGTACCTTACAATGGTAAATATAAACTATAAAAAATCCAAGCAAATCTTAGCTTTCCACAGGTTCTGTAAGCTTCTGTTTTTATAGAAACTATCAAATTAATGCAACCAGATTTTAGTTGTATGTTGAGATTATAGTAATGTACACATTTTTGAAGTTAAAAACAATCCTGAACTTATTGTTGTGTAGGCTTTTCCACAGTATATAGAAGCAAGTTGACATGCATTATGAGCAATGTTTTTTTTAGGCTGTTCAGTCCTAAGAAATTAGCTTAAATACAGATGTGGAGAGCAAACACTCTTCTTTTTTACTGCTTGTGGCTCCTGTGTAGCTTGGGCATAGCTTGATTTGGCTTTCTTCAGAAAGCCAAGTGTTGCGCTTTAGATAGACAGATACAAAATGTTTTTCATTTATACTGAGAGACTGGAATATATATATATTTATTTAAAAAAACAATCTCTGAGACCCTCACAGGATTGTGTGTCTTATTTGTTATTGGTGTTCTTTTTTTTTATTGTTTCCTTTCCTCTTGTCGTATTGATCATTGAGAAATGCACATCTGCAAAGACATTTCTGACTTTTGCTTGTGTTAATGAGGTGCCAAGAGTGAAAAGTTGTAACTACAAATACAAGATTGCCACCTACATCAGTTGAGAATGGAAGGAAAGAGAAACAAACTAGTCTCCATTCTAGTTTGTGTTAAGGACATAGGTGGATTAAAAAAAAAACTCTAGAATAAGAATTTTGTATTTTGCCAGAGGGCTTTATTCTGACCTGTTCTGAGAAGAAATAAAATATAATACCTTGAAAAGCAAATGAATCTTTAAGCCTATTGAGGAGAAATTCTGTGTTCTTCAGGAATATATTGCTTTGGAGTTCATATCTAAGGAGAGTTGATGAGCCTGCAATTTTTTAAAATGAATTAGGGTTATTCATGGCTAACATAGAATTTGAATCATGTGTGAATAAACAGAGATTGTCCTTTGTGCCATGATCTAGTGAAACCTGAACTCATTTTAAGTTCTACAGATCTTCAGAAAAAATTCTCTTTTGTTTTATCAGATGATCTGTGTTTAGCCATATCAGGTCTGACACAGATGAAGACAATTTGTAGGACAACAAAATGTAGCAACTCTGTCTATTGCTGCCGTATCTGTAATCCTGGGAGATAAGTCTGTGGTGTTTTTTTAACTTGCGCTCCATACAGAACAGTAACTAGAAATAGACTTTTGTGGCTTAGCCCGTGCATTCATCAAGTTTTCAAGAAGTCAAATGATTCACTATAAGAAGTAACTGTCTGTATGTGACAGTGCCCGCTTCTGATTCTCACCCCGTTAGAGCTCTCCAGTGCCTTGAAACTAGCTTCTCCTATCCTTGATACCTTCTCAAAATCTCCACTTTTATTTTCTATCATCTCTTCTAAACCCTCCAGAGTTTTATTACTGCCACTCCAGGATACATTCTTTGGCATTGCTGGAAAAGACTCTTTGCCTCTGCATGAGTCAGCTTACTCCAGTGGAGGAGGAGGGGGCTGGGAAATCTCCTTTTATGATAATTCTTCCTACACTTCCTGGTATTTCTGTTTTGGGAACACTGATTCCAAAAGCTGTGGGCTATTTTCTGCCCAGCCTCTGAGTGCGTGGAAATTATTCCTCATCTATAAAGATCCTGTATGGAAATCATTCCTCATATATTAGAATGCAGGTATCACCTACTCCTGCTACTTGATGTCAGCAGCCCGCCTCTTTCCCCATCTATAACAAAAGATTATCTCCATTTTAAGAGTATTGTAGTGGAGGACACAGAGACAGAAGGCAGAAAGCCTTTGCTGAGCTGCATAGCGTCTCAGATTCTATCTGTGTCAGAGATTTTCTGAGATGCTTTTTAGTCTGAGAGCCTGTTGCGTAGAAGTTGATTCAGTGGAATAAGTATATTCTCATTAAATTCATGGTGAGTTCAATGCTAACTTGACTGAAGCATGATTGGACTTGCAACACTGACAGCAAGTAGGTTTTGCAAATACTGTGCCATTCATTTGAGAAGCTTAGGCAATTAAAAAAAAAAACTTCTGTCTTTGTGTTCTTAAAGGTCAAACTCTGATGGTGAACATAACAGCGCTGATTTGAGTGTAATAAAAATAGATAAAAATGATGATAGAAGAGAAAATAGTATTGTTCAGATCACTTCTGAAAACATCTTGCAAATACTTCATTTCTGTTTCATACTGGAATTTAGAAATATTACAATAGTGACAAGAGGAAAAAAAGTAGAATTACTTTAGCTCTGTTATTCCACCCCCAGACATTTTTTAGTGTGGAAAATGAGTCATCAAGAAAAGATATTTTTACTTTGCAACAGACATTAGAGAAATTTTGATCTTCAAACAAACTGTGTGTCAATCGATTTACCACTCAAAAGGTTTGATCCAACTGGCATTCCCTTGCACAGATTGTGCTTTCTTTGAAAACTGTGGAAAGCCAAAGCAAGAAGCCACCAACTTGTAGCTCTTGAGCTGCCTGTGGTTTGCAAACCGTTTGGATGTGGCTCCCATTTTGGGAGTTTTATGCCATGATGGGTGTGAGGGTTGTGCTGGTACCGGAACTAGTGGGTAATCCAAGTCTCAGCTTTTGGGGGAAAAAAAAAAAAAAAAAAAAAAAAAAGTAGGGCAGCAAGTTTTTCAGAGGCTGATACTGTACCACTGCACTGGGTTCTCTTGCAAACCCTGCCACAGACAGTCCCATGACAGGGACATGGTCAGACTGCCCCTCCAGGTTGCTGTGCTGTGCTGCCTTGGACACAGGTAGATTTGAAAGTGATGGTAGTGTTGAGCCCAAGGACAAAGAGTTTTAAAAAAGTTTCCTGAAACAAGTGAAAATGAATTTTAAGAACTAATTTGTGAGATGACTTCTTGGTTTGAGAAAAAATAAAAGCTGAGATGGGTGGGGTGACTGTTGCGTACCATCTGAGAATTTGGCCATTAATTTGTTTTTACTTTGTCTTGTTTTTTTAAGTATAATACTTCAATGTGTATATAATAGACATATGTTTTGTAGTTTTTAAAGCATTTTACCAAAGAGGAACAGGAAGCTTACTGCCCGTAGCCCTACATGGGACGTTGTTAGTTGTCAGGCTCAAAACTATTTGTTTTTTTTGGCCCTCACTTTTATGAGTCTCAACTGTCCGAAGAGGCTGTTGGCTCAACCGAATGTAATGTTACAAACTTAAAACCACAAGCCCATCTTTATCTTCTAAACTTGTTTTCCGGCAAACCTCTGCAATATTTGAGTTAATATTTTTCCCCAGCAGAAATACACTTTTTAAAAATCCTTTTTACATTATTAATATTTTCTATTAGATTTCTTAGTATTTACTTCTAGATTTCAGCTTCTCACAGAGCATCTGGAAAGCTTTGCTATATTATTGAATGGTAACTGATTTTTTGGAAGCTTGTAAGATGTGAGGCTTGCTGTTACAACATCCTTAATCATGCTTTGGTGGTTATACAAGAATTTAGTCTATTTGGAAGTCAGATGAAGAGCTGACAATTGTTTGGTAAGTCCTGCTCATAGATGGTAGCTGTACAAAGCTGTTGAATCTTGCAGGCTGATGGAGGTGAGGCTGCCACAGCTCCACATCCCCAAGCGCAGCCCGTGGCCAGTCTCTAAACAACCCTGGTAAGTCTGTGCAGCTCTGCTCTCAGGACAACTCCATCCCTGCAGGCTTGTGTGGTGACGATTCTGGGCTGGGGCTTGTATCTCTGCTGGGGTCATTGGGGTTCTCCTCTCATCGTGCCTATCACATCACCTACAAACACGCATGAAGTGCAGAATGCTCCTGTTGGTGTTTAATTGCTCAATGCTTAGAATCAGCTCCAAAGAGCTGAATGCTGCCTGTGGCTTCATCTGGAGACCTGTTGCAACAGGCACCCGTAATGTGCAAACGTTACGGAGACTTCCCTCTGCTGCTGACTTGTACTGACTCATCAGGTTGTTTCCTGCTGGGTTTAGCTGTCTATTAATAAATCGACTTGCATTGCTTTCACTTGCGTCTAGGCAGAGCTGAACTCCTTGAACCCTCTTTGTTTATTTAAAATCAATATGATTTGAGAACACACTGATTTGGGTGAATTATCCCTTTTTTTTTCCCCTCTATATGATTAGATCCCTTAATGTATCATAAAACGAAGAGACAGCCCACTTTCATCTCTCAGATTGGATGCTCAATTACAAAAACCTTTACTTGTCTGTTTCTATGTAACAGAGCATCTGTTTATCATAACCAGTAATTTAAAAGATAATAGACGCATTTACTTTGTTCCCTTGAAATTTCCTAGGGTAGTGATGCCTTCTTAGATGGTATGAGGACAGGATACAATGTGCAAAACTGTGCATCTTCTGGTAATGATTTTGAAAGACGTGACCAGAAAATCTGGAACAGTGTTCGTCATAGTTGTGTGTCCTGTTGATGTGGGAATATGACTGAAGTGTATATTGTGTGAAAATCTTTGGGTTGCATTAATGCCTTTAGGCATGGATTTTCATCATCAAAAAAAGCAAGGACAAAACCCTTGTGTGCAAAAGGAGGAGGTCGGATATGTTATAGCTTCAAACACTGCCTGAACACAGTGTAATTGCTTCAAGTGTAGCCTGCTCTGCAGCATGCTGAGACAGTGGTGTGAGAAGCAGCCCATTCCCGTCTCCAGCCTCTCTTTTAGGAAGGGATAAGTTGGATGCTGTTGAAAAACTTCTTAAATCTTCTTTTCAAACTTTTCTTATAATTTATTAGTTGAACCAGGGGAAATATTGGTCCCTTTGTGGAAAGCATATCAAAATTCCTTAGGCCTGGGCTTCCTCTAAGATTTGATTTACACTTCATGTGGTTCTGGAGAACAACTGAATAAGTTCATGGCCTGCTAAATCAACGTAGATTGAGAGATTTGGGCAGGTCTACAACCAGTGTCAGGAGCTTTGATAGGGAGGCCTGTGGTGATATAAGAAATGGTGAAGGTGATTTATTTATTTTTTTTTGGGTGCATGGAAGCAATTCTTCCTCCATGTATGTGAATGCTCCTATTAGTTTTAATGGCAGTTGAGAAATTCAGTTACTAGGTGTTCACAGTTCACATAGCTCTCTGCATTTTCTCAGCCTTACACACTAGATCGGGATAAAGTATATCTGCTCCTTTTTCCTCTTCTTCCTCTGCTATAAAAGAAAGAAGTAATTTCATTTATTTTGGTACATCGGAAATAAAAGTCTATAAAAGGAGAGGCAAATAAGCTTTGATTTTAAATTCTGATTTTCTGACAGTTCTACCAATGCCAGTGGAAAGGGGGTTGCATGACCCTGAAAGCAGAATAGTAGTTTACATTCGTAAATCTCTAATTGCCTGAATGAGCTATACTAATTTATTTTTAAATTTAGACTGTAGTTTCTGCTTACACAAATACTTTGATGAAAACAAATACAATTAATTTAAAATACATTGTGTGTGTAAGCTGTTGATGCCTATGTTTGCCTGCTTCATTAGGCACATTTACAGTGCACTGCTGCATTTTCCCTTCTCTCTTACCCAGTAAAGTTATACACCTCTAATGGAATTGAGTTTCATTTCAACCTTATTTAGTAGTTATTCCAACAGGAGAAATGATATTTTATTTATATTTTCTAAATCTATATTCTAAATCTAAAACCTATATTTCATTTTTTTCCTTCTGTATTCTCTATAGTCTATTTATTAAAATTGTTATTTCTCTATAATTTCACTTCTTTCAGATCATTGTTTTGGGAGGCAATTTCTTTTTATGTTAGAAAGATAGAGTGTGCATTACATTGATATGCAGTAAGTTTGATTGCTGTGATGAATTCATAGAGGTGAGGAGCAATGAATTTTCTTTGAGGCTGAATCTTAATAACATTAAATCTTATCAAAGCTAAGATTTTTAATTGATATGAAGAATATCAATTATTATTATTATCTTAATAATAGCTATTTCTCTTATTCTCAGTTGAAGCGCCCTCTGTTTCCATTGCTGATGATAATACTTACTGGCAATAATGGTAGTAAAATTTTGAAGCTTGTAAAAATCAAACTGATTGTTACTCATCTACTTCCACTTGCAATGAATGGGTGTTCAGTAAAATTCACTTGGTCTGCAGACCAGTGGCAGTCAGTCAACAACTATGACTCTGTTTGGTGGAATTGTTATTGAGAAATGTACAGATGATCTAAAAATAAAACCAAAAATCTTAGATTTATTGAAAATACATGCCTTCATATAAACCATTCTACTCTGCCATCTCAACAGAAAATTTGGAAGAATTTTCAGTTTTCAAAGAACAGAGCAGTGTTACCTGTATTAGTTGTAATTTCATTTTAATGCACAATATATTCATAGTTTGATTTAGCTAAATTAAGCAGATAGCAAGTATAACACTTGCTTATATGCAAGGTCATAGGTCGTGACTTGAAAAGAGTATCTAAAGCTCAGTCAACTCAACCTGCCCTTGAAGATAAATATCTGTATTCAGCAGTAATCAGTCCGTGCAACTGGTGTGTTAGGGATGGTTGAGGCTTTGCCAATATTAAAGCATTTTGTAGGAGAAAAGATAGTATGTCAGCTGATGCTTGTGATGGTCTCTTGCCTATATGTATCGAAACTTTGCAGTGTCCTGGGTATTTTTTCCCCACCTATAAAACAGGAGCTCTCTCAGCCCCCCACCAAAGCTGTGTCCCAGCAATCCTGCTAATGTTTCCCCAGTGCTGAGACTGAGAGAAAATGCCACTGAGAAGGAGAAAGTGCCCACTGGTGCTTCAGCAGGTGGAGGAATGGGGGAGGGAGACAGGCTTATTTCTGTCTCCATCAGCTGATCTGCTGTTGACTAATGATGGAACTGTATTAGCCAGTGCAAAGCAGTTGAATAAAAACAAGAAGTTCTTGAAATTTGTTTGGCTACATTGAACATTGCTAACCACATTCTTGTTAAATGCTGTTAATTAATGCTGCTTGATCTGATTGCATTTAGTCATTTAGATTGCATTGTCCTGTAAGTGTTCTGGGCCCTACCCTGGACCCACAGAGGTCTCAGCAGGAGCTGGGAACGTTTAACATGGCCCAAGAGGTGGCAAAGTCTTTGTGAGACTGGATCCCATACAGAGTAAAAATAAATTGGAGCTTTTCAAATGTGTTTTTGATTAATACATTATGAACTCTGCCACAGTAATAACTTCTGAGCCTTAATATATCACCGTACATATTTTGTTAAGCAAATACTACTATATTTTTCAAGCCCTCTGCTATATATGTCACAGTGTGAAAAGAGGCTGCTATTTTTCCTGTAATTTCTTGGGTGCAAATAAGTGACGACGCTTTTCAGTTCCATTTCACCCCAGGCAATAATTTTGAGCAGTTATCCCATTTCTCTTGTCTTAATAACACCATTAGGTGGCAGAGGGTGGGTGACCTTTCAAAAGGGAATGAGCTGAGTGCTGTGCTGCTGTGGGTCTAGATTTGCGCTCTGCAGAAGCAGCGCCTGCCTTGGGCAGCACGTCTGCTGATAAGAGGTGCCCCCTGGGCCAGAAACTCAAGTTTCTGACAATAACTGCGTAAACACAGGGGCAATTTGGCCATATCTCCTGGTAGGTTTTTCAAGGGATTTTTTTCGAAGACATTAAAATGCACTGTGCCCACCCACCTGAGCAAATATTCCCTGAAGTTTTCCCTGTGTAAACTGTACTTTCTGAGGAAACCTCCTACGCCCTGATCCTCAAACTAAAAAAGTACTCTCAACTGCTGGTGTTTACGTTGTTTTAACCTTGTCTAGTTCAGATTATTTGCAGTTCACTTACCACTGCCGTGTGTATTTCTGTGTTGCCGACATGCTTGAGAAAACAGTTCGGAGCTCAATAAAACTGGCCCAGATTTTCAGATGTAGATGTCTGAATCAGACTTCTAAATCTCTATATTTAGGTTCCTCAGTAAAATGGCCTCAGTTAACAGGGTGACAAGCACTTGCAGCTGCTTTACTACCTCCACTGATACTTTATAGTATACGGCAGTGCTGGCAGAGCAGTTCTTTATAACATTGAAAGAACGTGTACTGCCAGTAAAGCATTAAGAAGGGAGCTATGTTGTTTGATCTTGTTTTTTAATATTCATTTTATTTTATAGGCTTTTTTTTCTCATTCTACTATTACATGTCTTACTTTAACCAGCATTCATTTCTGTGGATTAGATACTTCAAGCATATCTTCAAATTCAGAGTTTTGTATTAGTAAAATGCTCACTGCTTTTAATTTCACGTTGCTAGAAGACTGAAATTTTCTGGACATGTTAATTCTCATTCTCTAGACTTATGGAAAATGCATCATAATAAAAGAATTTAACAATCATGTCTGATTATAAAGCTTAACACTAATTTCCTGTCTTCAGGATGCTTTCCAAGTTTTGGTGCTATACTGTGCAAATGGAATGAGTAAGGAAGGAGTAAAGGGAATATATAATCTCTTACATTTTATTATTGCAGATTTGGTAATGAAGAGTAAGAAATAAAGGGAAAACTCTTTTTTTGAAGTCAGTGAGAGTTCTGGCTATTGACTCTCATGGGGCTGTGATTTAATTGTGAGTTTTGAAAAGTATATACCAATTTTGAGTGCCTTAACTTGAGTTTCGTGTGGCTAACTCTCCAAAGGTATTTACATCCTAGCCTCAGAAAAGGTGCTTAGGTAACCATCTCCCTTTAAGATCCCTAAACTACTATGGAAATCCCTGATAAATCACATGTTTTTTACCTTTGTGAGGACACTCAATTATGCCAAGTGGTAGATATGTGCTGATGGGTTTTTTAGATCAAGTGTCTAACTGACATTGCTGTACAAATTTTGTTGCCTAATTATGTTTAAATCTGGACTGTAAAGCTTCATTTTTCAAAACTGCAAAAGGTTCCCACTCTTTTTTGTTGGAGATCTACAAGTTCAGCATATATGAAAGATAAAAGAGTGAACACTTTGCAATTACTGAACGCCTTTTAAAAGCATGTACATTTTTCTCTTGCTGAGAGGCACTTCCAAAGTCACAGTAGCAGAGCCAAGAATAGATTTATCTTTCCAAAAATTACATGGACTTCCTAAGATAGTGTTTCATCTGACATATAATTAGTTTTATGGGAAGACAGCGATCTAATTATGACTAGTGATGGGATTGTTTTTTTGAAAAATGTATCTTTTCAAATTAAAATAATACTGAAACTCTAACTACATGTTAGGATAATATACTAAAATTATCTATGTTTGTTCTAATGTTTGTTTCATTTTTATAGGAATATTTGTCAGACTAAATTCAAGTATGATTATTTGGATATGGCATAGTATTCTATCATCAGCCATGCATTTAGTAGCTGCTTTTTTGGGCTCAAAGAAGAGCACTTATATTTAGAAGTTATTCCCAATTAGATGGACTGGTTACTGTGCTTGAAGAAAAAAAAAAAGTAGTGCAATGTGCTTTCTGTTGCATTCTGTCATGAAGAGTAAATCAGAGAGCGTAACGTTCAGGAGCGGGTAAAATTCATGAGAAGTTGGTGGCAGAACTGCTTCAGATCTCAGCTGATGGTGACACTTCAAATGCATAAAAAGCTCTTGAACTCCAGTTCCCTGCTGCTATTGTTCTGCATGCTCTTGAGTTACAGTACAAGGGCTATACTTTGAATTTTTTTCTGAGTAACATTGAGAGTCATCAATGTCATATTCAAGCTACAACTTTCTCCTCTGCGCAACTAGTCAGAAAGAAAAGTAACATTTTACCCATTCCTAATGACTTTGAAACTAGTAATGGAAAACATATTATTTAGTATCATTGGCAATGCAAAATTGTTTCATAAATTTCATTTAAGTTCTTTTTCCAGACTGATTTCAAATGACTATGCGATTAACCTTCTACCGCTTCCCCAGGAGACTAATTCACTGTTTAATGGGGTTTACAGTTTCTGATTTTCATCCTGGATCTACTTTTTCCTCTAATTTCACCTAAATGTGGCTTGCCATTTTCCCTTGGGCCATCATACAAATATGATATCCATCTTCATATTTGCACTCTGTAAAACATGTCTCCTCCACATCACTGTATTTTCTTCCACACTTGCTCACTGATTTGCCACGCTACATGTATTGAACTGTCTGAACATCTTTAAAGTTTTATTCCGCACTGGCCTGTTCTGTCAGATTGACAATTGATTTCTCAGTGATGCTTGAACTACCTCCAGTTTGCTGCCACCTTTCTAATGCTGAGGGTGCCCAGGACTAAATGTTATATTTAAACTGTTATTTATCCTATACCCTAAAACTGAAACTGTCATAGGTTAAAAATAAAGTGTCTTTTCTTCTTGTCTTTTCACTCTACATTTTTTGTTTTCTCTGCTGTTCATGGTTACAGGGATGTTGTGGAATAGTAGCAGAGAAGTTAAAGATATTCTGTTGTGGATCCAGAGGCCAGTTTGACCCACTGTCTTGTTTCATGTTGTCCCTTGCACCACCGTAGTTAGGACTTTATTGGCCTAAGGATGCGAAACCAACTGGAACTGGGGCTAGCTGTTGTATCTCCACCTTCAGAAAATGGTGTGTTTTGACCATGCTAGTGTAATGAGATACCAAGGTGAGCCAGTCTTACCACTGCAAGCAATCCTTGCAGCCTTATGGCATAGGAGTCTGAAACAACCATCTTTGCCTTGAAGTAATAATCATGCAAGACATGAGTTGGGTGATGAGTTGGGAACATGAGTCTCATGATCTAGCAGTTTTCAGAGGTGCTAGTCACCACCTTATTTACCAGACCACAAGACTCTGGGTACTTCTGAGCAACAGATAAATAATTGTTTGTCCTAATCCACCTGAATGATGTGAGCATGTTATTCCTATGAATAAAATAGTGTGTGCAGTTTCACTGGTAAACATCTACTGAAATTCTTGCCCTATGACATTATCATATATTGAACAGGTACAAAGGCTGTGCAGTTGTCAGTATGAAGTATTCATAAAAGTTGTGCTTTGAAGTCAAAATTCTGCAGTTAGAAGTTTTATGTTCTGTTTATATCGATGCTAATGCAAGCTATAGGTATAGAAGTTACAAAATCTTTCAAAATCCCGAAGTAGGACATTTCAGCAGTACCATGACGTATTAGGGAATTTATTTATGAAAAAAAAAGAGGTGCTGAGGTATATAGGGAAGATATCTCAGAAAACTGACTAGCTCAAGTATTTCAATTTGTCATTTTTTCCCTACACAGCAGTGGCTGTAGCACACCTCATTAGACAAACAAGCCAAATGCCAACTAATTAATGAATATGTGGAAAGATCTAAGAAGGATGCCTAGAACCTTCCTCTTTAGCCAAATACTGCATGTAAAGGCAAAGGGCTCGTTGAAGGCAAAGAGTGCATGTCCCTATGGATTTATTAAAGCATAATTTATGTATTTAATGACTAGTAAGTGAGTAGAGTTAGGACTGGATAAGGATTGGATATAATTCTTATGACACGACACTGTTTTCTGTTGCTTGGAACATTGCTAAACTCTAACTGTTCAGTTTGCAACTTTTCTCTTTCTTAGAATGATGAGTATTTTTGTTTATTTCCTTGTATTTTCATTTTGAAAGGCCCAATGTAGGGACTCCTTGCAGAGTCTGGACAGAATTTCCTTTGCCACTACATGAATGAAACATGAATTGAAAGCAACATTACCAGAAATAAATATCTAGTAGGTCTAGTAAGCCTTACTAGAATAAGTTCCAATAGGAACAGAGTGGACCAAAACAAACTTTTGAGGTAATTCTTACCTGGCTTCTTTAAAGACTCTTGTCAAGGGCTTGTTTCTGACAGTAATGTCCCAAAGTAAAAAGAAACAAACAAACAACATCTCAAAAAACGAAAAAAAGGTGTAAAAAGGCAGGCCCAATGCTGCAAATAGCATTGCTTAAGGCTGTCATCATCTTTACTACGTAGGCCACAGATAAGCTATCCTGAGAGGTTACTGTCCAGTATGTGTTTTGAGCTCTGTCTTAGCTCTGGGGAAGATTGCAGTTGGTTGGAGACCTAATGGAGACAGAATTCACACCAATAGGATTAGTGAGACCGAGTACAGAAGACAGAGGTCTGAAGCACAACTGTGTCACTGGGTGGGAGCTGGACTTGTCAGATCCTGGTCACTGCAAGAAGACCCCACCGCTGTCCTTCTGGAAGTAGTTGTTTGCATAGTTCTGATCCAACTTGGTTTTGGACTGCCTGGCTTTGTACATCTTGATGTATTTCTTTCTATACAAAAAACAATGGTTCTCATGAAAGCAAACAGGTATTTGTTTTCTGTATTTGTTTTTTTTTTTCAGGTCTTCTGATTCAGTTGTTTTATTAGTAGTATGGTATTTATTTTTAAGAGTAATCCTACACTGCTTGTTGTAGAGGTGATTAGTGCTATACATTACCATACATTTACTAGAAGTTGTCATACCTTTTTCATGGGAAGCTTTGTAGAAGGGAAATGGTTGAGCTGCAGTCTTCTGCATCCTCTTTATTTGAATAGCTTGCTAAATGAAGCAGTTCTTTCTGAATAATCCTCACCAATTGATTCAGATGCACTTTGGCTATGTGAAAGGTCCACTAGCACAATTATTCTTAGTGACAAATGCAAACATACAGTAGCTTTGACTCAGCACCTCTGTTCCTCTAGGTTATGTCAGGAAATGAAAGCAGTACCGTTTTTGACGTATTGACATTACTCATATGTCTTTTCAATGGTCTTCATTTATCATCAAAAAGAAGTGTTATAGTTGCCTGTGACCTTTCACATGTCATCACGTGTACGTTCTCCAACATCCAGAGGAAAAGATTACTCAGATTCACTTGTTACTTTTTCTATATAATTGTGGTGCAAGTGTCCCACACGGAAATTTGATATACAGTGGAAGGAATAAGGAGTGTATTGGCAAATTTTAACTCCTTGCAAGCACTTGCTATTTCTAGTTGAAAAAAGTAATGGTAACTGTTGCGGGGTCATCAGTTATTAGATCACAGGGGATTAAAAGAAAAACGTTGAAGAAACGTACTTTGGAATGATATTTAAAGTGGCCCATACATCTGAAAACAAATTTCTGGGATACAGACTAGCACATTTTAAATATCTTTAAGAATATTTAAAAATTTGTTTTGAAAACCTGGAGCTTCGTTTTAATAGGAAACCAGGAAAAAAATGGCGTAATTGTGAAATGATTTGATAGTCATATAGGAAGGCAAAAATGTGAAAATAATTTTTAAAAATGCTCACCAAAATGTGCGCTGCTTGGAATACTTATTGAAAGTTGTAGCAAGGCAGTTAAATACATGTTTATAGAAATGCCAGGAGCATGGCAGAGGCTGAGAGTCTTGTATTCTCTGTGCAACTGGTCTGTAATATTCTTTTGTCAAGTACTAAGGTTTGCCTTAGATCTTGGGATTTAATTCAAGCTCTAACTTCAGTAACAGAAAAGAAAATATATTTTAGTTTTGTGAGAATTTCTTGCTGCAGTTGGTGAATGGTCACTTTTTTCTCAGCTGTGCTAACATCTGCATGAAAATATGTCCATTTAATTTCTGTCTGATTTTGGGGGACTTTTAATTCTCTTTTCCAGAAGATAAATATGATGATTTGGAGCAATTTTATTTAGTTACATTGGTGTGTATTTCAGTTTTTAAAAAAAGTTTCTGCGTCAACATTTATTTGACTGTGTGCTAGAGTTGAAGAGGTATGTATATTTTATTTGCCAAGCCTTTATGCAAGCTTCTGTTTTCAGGATTATGTCATATGGCCTATCTTCCATAGTTCTAACAACTGGCATGATTCTACGTATTCATCTCTCTATGTATCTGCAGAGAGGCGTGTGTCATTTTGTGGTTGTTGTTTTACATAACTGAAACCTTTTTTACTTCTATTTTTGTCATAATACTTGGACCTTTTTGTAAAGATCTCTTGAATGAAACGCAATACTTGCTGATCTTTTCATTTCCTTCTTTTAAATAGTATTTACTTCTCTCATAAATGTGATTTGCGATGCATTTAAAATTTACTAAGTCTCCAGTATGCTTAACTAAAGACATTGTAAAGTCAATACTAGCACTAGTTGATTAAATGATTTACCTGATTAAAAGCACAAAATGCTGCCATAGCTTTATGTGCATTTCTGAAAACTGGTGTTAAGTGTAGCCCTTAGCTGATGTGTGCAGAGTGGGATGGATTTATTCAAAGGCCCCAGAATGGAGTAGCAGAATTGTTGCTCTTGTAAAATGGTTGCATTTTTTTTGTTTGTTTTGTTTTGTTTTGTTTCTTTTGTTTTTGTATGTGGGGGGTTTATTTTATTTTTTTTTGTAGAGCTGTGTAGAGAGGTGTTGAAGTATTTAATAGCATAATAGTGGTAGATAAATTGTTTATAAATTGTTCATAAATTATCAGCAGAACTGTAGTTTCTCATGGCTGTGGCAGTTTCTAGCCTCAGAAGGAAAGCTTGTATTAAGTTTGTGTGGCTTAACTACAAGTAATCTGGTATTGCTTTCTGCTTATTTTTCAGCTATTTTATAGTCATTTTGTTTGTGCTGTTTTCAACATAAAATGTAATTTAAAAGGTCTCTGAACTGGAATTTTGGCAGGTTTGTCTTTTGGCACTGTCTGTTAAGCTGAAGAGATTTTCTAGCCGTATAAGGCTGCTGGTTCTCTTCTGCCCTTGCTTGCATGTATGTCATCATAACAGAAATTGAAAGATTGCAACAGAATATTAAAACATTAGTTTACAATTGTAATTGCTTTTAGAGAATTTACTAAGATTTAAATAATGTGAGTTACCAAAAAAAAAAAAAAAGACAATGGATTTTGTTTCTGTTTCTGTGTATTCCAGTAATTCTGCAAAAATAGTATGCCTGTTTTTTCAGGTGGTTAGAACCTAAATGCTTTTGTCTCTTACTAACTCTCAAGGTACTTGTTCAAGCTTTAGACATTTTAGGAATGCAAGTTGTAAGTTCTGTGTGGAGGATGTCCATGTACATCTTTTGAAATTGGTAATTTTTGTTTTCACTTGTGATATGGTTTATTCCCAAACAGAATCTGTTTTAAAACAGATCTCAGACCAGCCACTAGAAAAGAGAATGACTTGTTCTGATAGATAGAATCATTATAGAGCCAGATTTGTACAAATAACCTAGTCAGAAGAGCAGTGATTTGAAGATCTGGTGTCATAATGAAAATGTGATCTTTCTGAGGAAGAGGAGGTTAGAGGCAATGAAAATGATAGGAATCCATTGAAGGATTTGAACCATTTTTTAAGTTAATGGAATGAACAGCTGAAAATAGGAATGGAAATATTTTCTGAATAGTTCATGGCCTTTCATTAAATGTTGTCCTTCAGTTTAATATTCTAAATAAGTAATAATTGTGATAGTTTATAACTAGCAAATGATATAAGAATACAATTTCAGTTAAATCTGCAGTTCAACCTCATTCCTTCTCATTGTTTCACCTAAAACAGAGAGTAAAAACATCGGGCCTATCATCTAGTGCTTTCAGAAGTAATGCTGAGATCACTAAAAAGGTATTTTTAAATACCTTTGAAAAGTTTTTTTTCTAGAATAATTTTATTTTTGTTTCAAAAGTTTCACTAACCTTTCTTTTAACTCAGCAGCCCATTCATAAAATAGCCCTGGCATGCAATTTTAGAGTAGTGTTTAATCTAATATATTTGTCCATAGTTTACAGTCTTAGTCTTTCTCTTCAGGAATAGACTTTGATAGATCTTTTTGTGTTGTTTCATTAGTTTCATTAGTTCAGATCTAGGGTTGTGGATACCCTAGGAACATAATATCTTTAGTGTCTGTAGTTGTGGACCCATTGCATTTGGATTGTGTTTACTCCATTGTATCTTTCCTAATGTGTTACACATTGCTGTTAGACTACCATAAACGTCCACACAGCAAAAGGTTTGTTTCCTTTCTTGAACAAGCTTTTAAAACTACAATGTTAGTGCATGGGTCCCTGGCTGTGGGAGAAGCAGCTAAAACTGGAATAGAAGCTAGATCACAATCTCCACACTTAATAAGGCAATAATTCAGCGGTTGCCATGTGACACAGCTGGTTAAATTGTCTGTCGTAACTATTCCATAGGCATAAATCTGAGAGTTGTGCCAGATACTTCATGCTGTTCCTACTGTGTAAAACAGCTGGGAATTCAGCTTAAAGGGTTTCATTCCTAGAGAGAAACTGCAGGTGGCATGAGGTGAGATAATGTGAATTTGATGGGATGACACGTCATGTTCTTCAGCTGTAGTGTCACTGTTATGCTTTGAGATGAATGCCAGATCCCTGGTACCTTGATACATAAACTCTACAATCTAGGCACAGGAAACAATATTACAAATTGATTTAGAGTCATAAAGCTGGGCATAATGGCTGATACAAGTTTATACCAGGAAACTTGACTTTATGGAAGAACATTGCTGTCACTCATTTTTCTTTGTATGTGCTAAACACATGAAAACCTAAAAGTTATATTTAAGGGGCTAAAAAGTTACTCTTCCTCCTCCACCCTCCCACTTTTTTATTATTTTTGAATGTGCTTTGTTTCAGTAAGTTGTGCTTTGCAGCCTTTTCAGGTTTTCATGGAATTTTTTCTTTGCCCAGGAGTTTACATTTTGGCATTCTTTTTCCTGGCCTGTGCCGGTAGCATGATCAGTTTGGACTCTGTGCTGATTATAGAGCCTCAAAAGACATAAAGTCATTTTGTATTACAGTATAGGAGTGTGGCTTAGTATCATTAAAAAAAAAAAAAAAAAAAAA
>JAUBNY010000700.1:5951537-5963588 GCA_032275445.1 Crypturellus soui
AAACAGCTGGAAATTCAGCTTAAGGGTTTCATTCCTAGAGAGAAACTGCAGGTGGCATGAGGTGAGATAATGTGAATTTGATGGGATGACACGTTATGTTCTTCAGCTGTAGCATCACTGTTACTGCTGTGGGATGAATGCCAGATCCCTGGTATATACCTTGATACATAAACCCTACAATCTAGGCACAGGAAACAATATTACAAATTGATTTAGAGTCATAAAGGCTGATTCCAGTTTGTATCAGGAAGCTTAACTTTGTGGAAGAACATTGATATCGTTCATTTTTCCTCATATGTGCTAAACACGTGGAAACCTAAAAGAAGTTTCATATAAGGGGCTAAAAAGTTGCTCTTCTTTCCCCGACCCTACCTTTTTAAAAAGTTTTGAATGTGCTTTGTTTCAGAAACTTTTGCGATCTTTCCAAGTTTTCACGGAATTTTTTCTTTGCCCAGGAGTTTGCATTTTGGCATTCTTTTTCCTGGCCTGTGCCGATAGCATGATCAGTTTGGGTTCTGTGCCAATTACAGAGCCCCAAAAGACATAAAGTCATTTAGTATTACAGTATAGAAATGTGGCTTAGTATCAAAAAAAAAAAAAAAAAGTTGTTTGTCAGGGATATCTGAAGGCTATATATTCCTAGCTCTGTAAAATCGTAAAGTATTAGTGACACATGTTCCAGGTGGTTTGTCCACTTGGTAGGTAATTTGGATATGGATCCTGACTCTGCAAATCGTGAATGTACATGGGCTATATGCCTTTCTAACCAGCTTTAGGAAATTGAACTAATGCCAAATGCAGGTGGATCAGCTTGTTCTGTATTAAAATGGCACAGGGTCATTTGAAAAATAGCAGTTATGTTGTGCATCCTCATCTAGTTTGTAAATAAGTTCTCAAATACACATAGGTCTTTACAGAAAAATCTCTCTAAATAAAGAACTGATATTTTGGAAAATATGAGAAAATGCTTGCAAGAAATGCACCACAAATAAATTGAATTGTTACTAAATGAAGGCAAGAGCTCTACATGCTCTTTTGTTGTTTCAAACAATAAGAGGTTTACATCAAAGTCTTGAACCAGTGAAACATGGTATCTGTCATGTGGTATTTTATTGTTTGCTAAATAACAAAAATTTTGCAAGACAATTTCTAGTATAAACATTTTTCTGAGCTTAAAAGACAAGAAATATACATAGTTAGGATGCCTTCTGCAAAGAGACTAAGCTGAACAAAACAGATACTGTGGTCACTGGGGCTTTGTTTCACTCAAGGGTTTAAATATATTCGTGTAGCTAAAGTGATATAACTTTTGAACAATCACGAGTAGTTGGCTGATTAGAATGTGATTATGGGAATGGAAATAAATTAGAGTTCTATAGGCTGTATTTATAGTAGTGTAACTGCAATAGGGTTGTCCAGTACAACTGCACTGCCAGGAGGAAAAATCACATCCCTCACTGGAATAGTCATGTTGTACTTCTATGTGGAGACCAGACCTAAATTAGTTCCAGTTGCATTTCTGAGTGCTTAAACAAGAAAGCTGCTTCAGTAAAGGCTTTCCTTAGCTCTGTGATGATTTAATACTGAGAGGTGTTAACATCTACATATTCAGTAAGGCTTGTGATTATTGAAAGTGCTTTAGGCCATCACAGTCCTGTCTTGGCTCTCAAAGTCCTGTCTTGGCTCTCACAGTCCTGTCTCGGCTCTAAATGTATTTGAAGCCAGGGGAAGAATGTTTCAGTGACTGCAGAACTGGAACCTCTTAAGAGACCTTTCTTAGTCTGGTGTCTCTTGTCTTCTGATGAATTAAGTGGTAGGACGCTGTTATCCTGAGTATAGAAAACATGCCAAACTGGGATCACATGTGATCACTTTCAAGGTGACTTGGGACAGAAAAACAAATTCTCATCCATTTAGTTATTTTATTGTGATTTTTTCCATAGTCTGAATGTGGCCAGCATATCATTACAAGGCCAAAGTGCCACTGCTCTGTGGGGGACTCAAACCAACCATTTATGAGCCCAGCCCAGCTATGAGCTCAAATATACAAGGGAGCAGTGGCCCATATAAGAGCCCTTCAGCTTTCTCTGGCACTGCACTTCTCCAAGTATGTCCCCAGAACGGACTGGGGATGCTCAAGGGAGAGCAGCACAAGGATCCTAACGTGCTGAAAATAAGAGTTTAAATAGAAGAAAAACAAATGGACATTCCTGTCTGCATGTGGAGAGGCTAATCATGTGAACAGTTAGCAATTTCAAATTAAATATACCCAGCGTAATAAACAAATGGTTCTCATGAGGACCTTAAACTAAATTCCTAAATTAAGTCACTAGTGTTACTAATCAAAACTGATGGCTTCTTTTATTTGGGTGTAGACATTCTGCTTTTAGTAATTTTGGCTCGCATCTTCCTTAATGTTTTTTTTTCTTTTTTTCTCCCCTTAAGTAGCAGCTCAGGCCTCTCAGATTCCATGGTTATAGCCAGTATTTCATCATTTGATTTTGTTTTGGGATTTAGATATTCTATTAATGACTCTTCAGATGGAGGAGACATCATATTTTAATGACTAAGTTATGTTTTGGGGCAGGGGGGTTATTACTGGGGTGACAGAATAATTTTACTTCTTTTTTTTTTATACCTTCCCTTGTCTTATGATGTCCACCGTAGTAGCAAGGCCACTATGGAATTCCTTGGGTTCTGGTTTAGACCCTGAACTTGCCTCCAAGTCTTTGCAGAGTCTGGTTTCAGATGATGTGTAACCTGTACCTTCATGAACTTTCCATCTCACAAGAATGTATAGATCCTTTTTTTTCACATTAGTCTCCATTTACAGTGGCCATGGGTACTCCTGTGACAGATACCATGTGAAGAGGAAGGAAAAGAAACATGCAGATAGGAACATATAATAATTTGTGTGGGAGGAGACCTGTGCAGGTCATCTGCTCCACATTCCATTCAGAGCAAAATCAACTTGGAAGTTACAACCAGCTTCAAATCTCGATTAGGTTGCTGAGGGTCTGCCAGTTGAGTTTTGAATATCTCTAAGTATAGAAACTCTGCATGAACCCTATTTGAATGTTAGACCATGATCATTGTGATGGATGTTTTATTCTTCTTAATTTTACTTGGAAGGGTTTACTTTCATTGTAGAAGGAAGAACTCTAAATATGTTTGCGAACATATCTAGAAGCTTCCTATCCTGCACTGGGTGATCCTCCCTTTTTTGGGAGATTGCCCTCTTTGCAATAGTGTCAGCTAATGCCACAGCAGATTATTCAGCTTTAAATACCTCCTGCCTTAGGGAAAATGATCCAAGATGAAGATACAGACACTGCCTGTTCCAGATGTCTGAAAAATAACTGAAAGAGGAAAATCACAAAAAGTTAAATTTACATCATGATGAGATTTAATGCTGGCATGACTGAAGCTATCAACGAGTTATGTGGCTAAATGTGTTGTCAGATGTAATAAACCCTCTTTCTGCTTCCATTTATGTGAACATGTGCAGCTGCTGAAGAAACAGGCATCTTTTCTTCTTAATAAAACAATGTGTAAAATGAATTATGCTAGAATAAATTATCTGCAAAAAGCTGACAGAGTTGTCCTGTAGCTGATTCATTTATTGAAGAAGTTATGAGATGTACCTTTTCTTAGTGATTGCCTCCCATGGTCATTGAATTGGGAGAGTTCACTTAACTCCTTGAGAGAGAGAAAGAAAAAAAATCCTATATAGATTTACAGTCTACATAGCAGCTGTATTCACCTAATTTAGAATGATCCTCTGAATCAAGTTTTGGTGATATACAGAACATATGAAAATTTATTCAGAGGACTCTGCCATCCTGCCTTTGTATGTCTACTTAATTCACTGCAAGCATAAGCACACATCATGTATTATTTAAATGTGTAGGTTGACACATGCAATTTATAGGATTCAGAAGTGGAAAGAACTTGAATTATACAACAGAAAATGTACGACATGCTCTAGAGTTGAGTTTATTTAATGCAAAAGGAAGGTGTATGTTAACCTTAAAAAAATGACAGGACTCAGTGGGTAGTTATACACCTGAATAGACCATTTTACCCATTTGTCCTGTTCACAGCAGTGAATTCAGCGAGCATCGCACTGGGTGGCAGGAAAAGCACACATGGATTGAGCTCAAAGATTGGGACCATGCAATTGTATTTCTGTTTTCAAGCTCAGATAATCTGAGTAATGAAGCTACTTTTAGCGTCACTGTGGCTCTTTTGAATTTGATTTCAATCCAACTTGAGAGGTCAAAGAAGATTGTCACGACTTTTATAAGTACGATATTTTGGCCAGAGAAAGGAGTCCAAAGTTAGTGTTGGGAGTAATGGGGACATCATGAGTACTCCAACCAACAAGGAAGGTTTTCTGTTGAGCTTTGAGTAAACTTCAGGAACAGATGCAGGAAAAAAGGCTTCTCTAATCACGATGTTCATAGAGCTTTTCTTTTTTAGCATAAGTACAAACATTGTGAAATACTGTTCTACAATGAATATAATGCAGTCCCAATACTCTTTTTAAGAATGTTGAATACAGGATGTGCCAATTTAGCAAAGTAAGCTTTCAAAGTGGGCATTACACTATTTCTTTTTTAGCTGAGCACTTCAAAAACTGTCAAAATAGCTATTAGTTCCTGCTCTGGAAACTGTCAGAAATCTATGAATAAATCTAAAAAAATACAAAGTAGAAAAAAAGTCTTATGCCAGCAGTTAATGTTATTGTTGTTAATTCTGTGTTTCTTTCTTTTTCTTATTGCAGTGTGTCCTATTCAGTGCATGTCTCCGAGGATTACCCAGGTACAGTGCAACATTCTTGTCCATGACACTTTGTATGCGTGTTATCACAATTTGCAGTATTCAGATGAGAACATTTGAAAGGGTGTTGATGTGTTCCAGGTCCATCCTTATGCTAATCATTCTCCACTAGTTATTCTATCTTCACAGTCATATCTCCTTTTCAGGCATCATTTGTCAGCTGAGAAAACCTGGTTCACAAGTTTCCTGAGGCTAGGGATTGTGATGCTTTCAGTGTCAGGAGCCATCAGTGTCAGAGATCTGAAAGTGCTCAATTCCTCTTTGGCAAGACAGATAAGGCTTGATCTTTCAAGAGACTGAACAGTCTGGCGCTTGTCCAGCAAAACGCTTCACTGTGTCAGGCCTTAATGAAACTGCCCATATTCTTAAAGTTAAGCCTGTGGTAGGTGTTTTGTTACTCCTCAGAGTTTGTCAGACCCATGGGTTGTGTGTGGGTATGCCTCAGGTAGCGTAAACTTGTAGAGCTGTTTCTAGCTGCTCGTTCCCAGCTCCCTGATACAACCTGAGCTGGGTTAATGGGAGCATGGTGACCCTAGACAAGGGGGATGATCCATGTGGAAGACAACCAAGCAAGGGAAGAAGGAATTTCTCAGCTAGCTTTTTTAACAGAATCACAGAACAGTTGGAGTTGGAAGGGACCGTTAAGAGATCTCCTAGTCCAACCTATCCTGCTCCAGCTGGGTCAGCCTCTCTGGCCAAATCAGTCACCCTCACAATAAAGAAGTTTTATATTCAGAGAGATCTTCCTGTTTCTCAGTTTGTAGCTGTTGCCTCTTGCCCTATCACTGGGCATCACCAAAAGGCATTTGGCTGCATCCCTTTTGCAGTCCTCTCTTTAGACGCTTAAATGCATTGGTAAAGGTAGACAAGGAAATGCCTAAGTGCAGTTTCATGTTCATACTGTTGGATTGCCTTTTTTTTATTTTTTTAGCATATTCTACACCAGTGTAAATATATTAAGTGATATGAAGTCCTCTGGCCCTTTTTTATCGTTATCCATAATATCCCTGTAGTATTTTTAAAATATTTTTAAAATAAAATATTTTTAAAATATTTTTAAAATAAAATATTTTTAAAATAATAAAATTAAAATTTTTAAAATAATATTTTTAAAAATTTTTTTAAAATATTTTAAAATAATTTTTATTTCTTTTAGATTCTCTAAAAAAGTAAAGCTTTCAACTTGTTCTCTGATAGCTGGAGTGTACTGTGTTCAGAGAACCAGTGTTTGAAGCAGATGCAGAGAGAAGTCAGACTCAGTACTGACGTTAAACAGACTGGATTTTGTGAAAGAATGCTCACAGTGTTTGAGAGAGATTTTTTTCTCACCAGTAAAAAAAAAATAGACTAGAAACTGCCTCTAATCCCCAGCTATTAAGCATGTAATAACTGGAGAAACACAGTCATACTAGTTGTAACTTGATTGATTGACTGTTCCATTGATATAACAGTGAGAGAAGGAACAAACAGTGGAAGAAATCTGCATCATATGTCATTAACCCTTTTTTTTTCTAAAATGTTGGCAATGGATTTATTCATTTTAGGATGTGAACCATTGCAAACTCACAGAAGTTAGTGTCTGGGAACCCGTACACTAAGTCACAAAACGAGAGCATTGAACCAGCAGTGAGTCCCACACCAAATGAGGTCTTATTTCCTGGCAAACTCTTGTGTCTGGCAGAGCCCAAACATCCTTTACTGTATGCAGCATGCTCTGATGTTCTACAGGGCTAAGTGGCTTTAAATTAATGTCACTAAAACTTGTTGAATATTCTCTGCTATCAGCCCCTGTATTTTAAAGTGAGCTAGAATTTGAGTGTTTTACATTGTAGGTAGTTTCTTGAGTGGGATTTTTATTATTAACACTAACTAACTATTAACACTTCCATGCCTTCAAGTTGTGGAAGAGCTGATCTCATTCTTGTCTCAAACTTTTAGAATAGGGAGGTTTGCATTGTCACGAAGGATGTTTACAGTGTTAGGAATCATAATGACTTTATGCCATTTCACAGCTTTGGGCCAAACTAGCCTCCTTTTGGCTTGGAGAAATAGCGTCCTGTCTTCTTTCTTTATACTAAACCTCTAATCTAAAACTACTGCTGACTGTGACAGTCTCTTCTCTTGAATGTATTTTAAGGGATGTCTCAGGGACATGTCAGCGTGTCATGCCTTGAAAGCTCTGTGCTGGTATCTTCCTCAACTGCAAAATTTCAAGTATTGCTACTAGTTGATGGAGTTCAAATAGGTATTTACCTATCAAACAAAATATCACAGGGTAAATCTTTCCAGATCAAAACATAACTCCCTTAGCTTGTACAGGTATAAAATTAATATCCTCTGGATACTGAGAGTGTGTAATACACTGTGAATTGAATTTGGAAATTCAGGAGAAGGCTGTCAGATTTGATCATCAAATAAATTGCTGGTGCATTTAATAAATATATGAAAATAGAAGAAATTAAGTTACTCTACATCTGATGTTTGTTCAGTTAGAAGTGATACCATGACAAATGAATTTTAGATATCATAAGAGCACCTTTGGGTACTGAATATATTTTAGCTGTCTGCATTGTGTTATGTGTGTTACGCATTTTAGCACTGATAACAGTGTGATGCTATAGCATATAGGATTCATATTTGCACCAAAAGCTTAGAAACAACTAAGTGTTAAATCATGGCTATGAGAACTGAAATATGACATGACAGTTTTAAATAATGGGAGGTATTTGAAAGTTTCATAATTGCAAGTGAAAGCTAAAAGTATGCTCATAAAGACACACCGAAGAACTTAATAGGAATGGTGTTGAGACAGTAATATCTCAAAGTTATTTATACATTGCTGAAATAGTGAAAATATCAGTGAAAATTTTAGAGATGGATAATAAGTTTCAGCAAAAAAGCTTTGTAACCATTTTCTCATAATATTGATAAAACTGGGGGAAAAACGTGCTCCTCAGGAGCAGTTAGACTCTCACATCAATGAGTAGACTAAAGTTCCATTAATGTGAATCGATCATGACTCCTGCGAGAACCATCACAGTAGCAAACATTTTGCTAATGAATCAATGTTTGGAGTGATACATGCTGGCTGTCAAAAACTTACAGAACTGCTGTTATCTGTTATTTCAGTGATTTATGCATTACATCCACATGAACAGAAACACCCTCTTCTTAAAACTCAGTTGACAGCAGCAGTGATGGAGAGAAGCACTTTGGCAGTGGGTAGTTTGTTGCGTCCCTTGTTGCATTAGGTTCAGGTGGGCTCTGCTAAAGAGGAGAGGTGCTCCTGGGTACAGCTTTGTAGAGGCTGAAGGAAGTAAACCAGAAGCAGTGTCTTAATTTCAAGGGTGGCGTCAGATGTGGCACATCTGTGAGAATGTGGCCTGGGAAAGCCCCGCGCGCTCCTCCGCGAGCAGCTGCTTGCTGCCACATGCCTGAGGGAGCCGTCAACGCCACAGAGGCTCTGCTCTTGCTACCGCCTCTAAAACCACTGTAGTACAAATGATATTACCTGTGTTACAAATTAATGCTCTGTTTCTAACATTTCACTGGAAGGACTTCAGTCAAAGGCAGAAAGACCCCGGCACAGCAGCAGGCTTAAAATTGCGTACGATTTTGTGCCCTTTGGTGAAGTGGGGCCAAAGTGGGCAGCATTGTGGTAGATCAAGTCCTGGTTTCAGTTCTCTTATTTCTCTCATTATTATAGTAATTGTTAGCATTTCTGCTCAAAAGCATAAGTTCCAGTTCACCTCAGATCAGTAGAAAACAAAATTTTATTACCGTCATAGGCAGTTCAGCAATTCACACAAAATTAGCCTCTGCAGATAGAACATAAAACGTGCTGCTCCTTGCTGGTTGTTACTAAAGAACTGTTTTAAAAACAAAAGAAAAAATTTGTAAATATGATATCTTCCCCTAACTTCAAATTGTGAAAGAAAACTCGGAATAGATTCTGAAGATTCATTTCCATAGGTTTTTGTTAAGTTGGATGGTTGGATGAAAGATGGTTTTTGCTGCACTAGTCAGAAGGAAAGTTCTCCAGTAATTATAAGATATATGAAACATGTTCTGTAGAAACAGCCAAAATGAGCGCAGATGTTATTCTGTAATATTGTTTTATTAACACCCAGCTCTGGATCCTGCCTTTACTCTGCTCAGCAGCCCCAGCATGAGTTTTAGTGTCAGACAGGCAAGAAACCCCCAGCACAATGTTGGAATTAATGGGGTTTTGCTCATATAAAATTTGGTCTGGATCTCCCATTCTAACTTTATTTGTTATTACTAGAAAACTGAGAGAGGGAGTTAAAAAAAAAGCCAGGAAGATTATTATGCTGAACTTCCCTAACTGGCTGGGTTATGGGATTCCCTGTGATACAAGAGTGAACATGGGATGGGTGTCATGGGAAGTGGTGTAGCACCATTGGACTTCAATATACAACCTGTCTTTCTTTTGTAGATAACACATATGTTTCCAGTTCAGATAATGATGAAGATGTGTTAGTTACAACAGAGCCAATCCCGGTAATTTTCCACCAAATTGCTACAGGTAACCTTAAGTCACAAGTGTTTTATCAAGTTCACATTTGGTGAGAAAAGACAAGATTACACTTATATAGAGATGCGCTAATGCATATATCCTCATAGACTTGCTGTAGCGTATTGTCCCATATTTGAGAATAGAAGCAATTAAAATACTTCTTTCTGGGATCAACACAACTGTGTAGGCAGAATGTGTTTTATTCTTTTAATGTCTTGCAGTCTGTGCTAGCACATTTCTCCTGGAATCCAGTGAAGGTGCTTAACACTTCCTAATTATAAGTTCTCATCCTCAGTTGCTTAAAACGTCACTAAATCTTCGTCTCTGGGGATGAAATTTTCTCTAGCCACCATTGTCTCTGCTGAATTATTTCAGAAAATTTGAAACAAAATTGTTCAGCCATTTCAGAAAATAAGGCTATAGAAAAAATATCATTTTTTTCAATAATAAGAAATTTTAGAATCCTTTTCACTTGAAATTATTTCCATGCTGTGTATGAAAGGGCATGCTTGTCAGAGATCTAGATGCTTTTATACAATAGATAATCAAGATATGTGGACACCCCATATAGGTGTTTTCGTTTTGCTTTGTTTCATATTTAGGCAACCAAATTCCCTGATGATTTCAGGGGAGAAACTGCATAGAGCATTCTTAATTCTGGCAGTTCATCAGATAGGAGTGCTTGACTTTGCAGTCTTTTTATTATTACTACAATGCTTTAGGGCATTTTTATGTAACAGAATTATTTTGAATTCCATTGGAAAACTAATATGATCTTCAGTCTCTGATCTCATTTGTACCAATGTAAATCAAGAATAATTTTATTGAAGTTTGTGAAGTGGCACCCAAAAATAAAAAGGGTCATTATAGTCAGAACTTCAACATTAATTTATATTGCAGATATGTCAGTAATTTAAAAATAAATAAATCTTGTCATTTAAAATAGAATATTTAAAATAGAAAATCTTATCATTAAAATAGAACAAACAGGTATGTATTTCACACATTTTCAAGAATGTTCCTTCTCCTTTTTTTTTTTTTTTAAGAATTAAGGAAAACCAGCGATGTCAACTACTGCTTATCCATAAAATCAAAATTACAAAGAGAAAATGGAGAGGTATGTAGTTTTTATATGCATATTTTAACAAAAGATGAATTAATGAACTACAGAGTATAATTAAATATGAACACATAGCATATTTACTAAAAGCATACTACCCAAACTGAGGGTTTGCATGTTTTACAAGGTGAGCACATTTGTCAACATTTCCGTGGGTGATTCACCACCAAATTGCTTAGCTGTCACCCTAGGAGGTGCAGTTTTGATATTTATAGCCCTGGTTGTTGAATGGTGGCATATACTCTGTCTGCTCGAGAAATGTAGTTGTGCTAGGGGTGCTGATCAAGATGCTGTTACCTTGTAACATAGTCTTGCATACAGGACCACGTCCCGCTTCTCAGCTCCCTGCTTATTCCTGTGGCCTGCAGCAATCCTGCTCGAGTCTCTGGGACTCTTCAAGGTGCTATTCACCATAAGTAGCTTCTGGAAAATCAAGGCCCTCCCAGCCACAGTTTTGTTTATGTCCTATCTTTGTCAGAATTTCCTCTTGATAATATGCCAAGAGAGAAATGATGGTAAAGTGAGGTCCTGGGCACTGACAGCATTATGGTCTTGAAGAAAGTTCTGCATCTGTTCCAATTGCAGGCAAGAAATTGAGCATTATATCTAGAGTTCACGTGCTTAACTTCAGGATTTCCCTGAACAAGAATGGTTCTGAATTTGGAGTACATTTTTCTTTATTACTGCTTTTTAGTCTCAGATATGTATTTGACCCTGGAAAAGAGAGATAACCATGGGCACACATGATACACATGATAATGGATTTATATTTATATTCTTATATATATATAGTTTGATTTAGACATTTCAAGTGCAGTGATAGTTTATCTTTTTGATTAAAAGTTAGCCTTATAGGTCAGAGTTTCAGCTTTTATTTTGTTTTTAATTGAACAAGATACTTAAGGATGTAAGTACTGGGAAAAATGTAGCATAGAATTCTTCAACACTGACCATTTCTGTTGGCCAGACAGTTACAAGTTTTGGACAGGATAGGTTGGGTTCGTCACTCTTTTAGTGTGGAAGTTTCATTTCTCTTTAGCTTGCACTGAATTTGCGTTCGTTTGAGTTCTGTTTTAAAACACACTTCCTGTTGAGCTAAGGTTATTATTAAACAAAGAAGACTAAAGTCACTTTGTTTCTCTTCAGCAAAGTAGAAGCAGAAATGCTTTTTATCCTTTTCTTCAAAAATTGCTGTGAAATTGGCTGAATTAAAATTTTTGCTCTCCATACACATGCAGTAAATACAGCACAAATTTAGGGGCAAAGGAAATACACTGAGAATGGCTGACCATAGAAATTGATGATAAGAGTATACTTAATTTTTGTGAATGTATGAGGTATTTAGGGGGTAACTAGTGCTCTTTGACTTTTCTTTTATTCCATTATGGCAGTTTTATACAGGATTCAGACTGAACTGAAAAATTATGATTTTTGAAGTTGTTCTTTGGGGACTTCTTGTCAGTGTAGGGCCTAAAAATTACAAATGGATTGTAGGAGACAAGTATTAATATCTTTAAATGATTACATAATAATAAGCAAAAGCTTTATTGGA
>JAUBNY010000700.1:6012021-6023649 GCA_032275445.1 Crypturellus soui
CCTTCCGTCCGTCCTTCCGTCCTTCTTTTTTACCTCTCTCCCTCCCTCTCTTACATTCTCTCTGTATCTATCAATCCATGTTTTGAATATTATAGCTGCTGCATTAGATCTTTATCCTTCTAGTACATGTACTGACTAGAAAAAGAAACCTATTGAAAACCTAATAGTACCATGGCTGGAAATTGTAAATAGAACATAGATTTGAAGATATATCTCCACTGCCTGGTCCTTTCATTAGGAGAAGTGAGATGGTCGCTAATAGCTTCACCTTTGCCATTTGTGGCATTTGCTCCAAGTCAGGCTATGAGCCTTCTCTGAGCTTCTCCTATTAGATAAGAGGTTTCTAGGTGTGTCAGTGATGTTGCAACCTCGTTAGTGTGTGGCATCCCACAGGGTACATGAGAGGGTGGCACATTGCTCTTCTGAGCACAGCTGCACCATGCATTATAAAATAGCAAGATAGATCAATGTTGACTATGCAAGTTTTAGCTGATCAATTGAGAGATTGTCTGGAAAATATTTTAAGTAAGTAATGTGTGAATCTAGAAACCAGAATATGTCATAGCAGTATAATGGTTTGCCTGTATGCTAGTTCTCAGACACTTTGTCTCATGCAAGAACTCTGACTGAGCCCATTTTCTTCACAGCAGCTGTGGATTAGTGCTGCTGAGCATGCAAAAAAATGGGGTGCTAAAGGAAAACTCAGAAAATCTTCTGAGATTTTCTGACTCAGAAAATGCCTTCTGTTTCATCAGAGCCTTCTGCTTTTGAGCATTTGCAGTCTCAGCCTGTTAGCCACCTGACTCTTATTTTCTTCTGGCTTTTTCCCAATGGAATAATTATCCTTCTAAATAATCTTTCAGCACCAATGATCTTCACTTAGGTAACAGTTTTGTGGACGTCAACAGTCTTACATTTACTTTCTGCCTGCTAGTTAAAAATGAAGTATATGTGAGACCTGTTTCTGTGAGGCTGTTTCTGTTGAATGGGAGTTAGACCCTCATTGTTCAGGTAGCAAAGAACAAAGTTGCACATCTTACTCTAGTAGCTGCTCAGAGGTTCAAGGTGGTGCTTGCAATGTCCCTAAGATTTTGCATGTCCCTAAGACCTCACTCTAACAGATAAGGTCAACCCCTATATTTACGTGTATAAATTCTATTTAGATATTCATTTTCCCTTTTAAAACAGTGGAAGCTAGTGAGATCTGATGCAAGTTAAATATTTACGTACCTCTGTGGATATGGGCCTAGATCAGTAAGAATGTGTCTACATATGAAAGTTCTTAGAAAATTCAGTTTGCTGAATATTAAGTGGTCTTAAACCAAGAGTACCCAAAAATGACATTGGAACAATGTAATATTTATAAATGTGTTACTGCTGTTGTTTGTTTACCGTGGCTAGGGGCACTAAGGGCATTTCTCATATTGATGATATGAAGTCAGAACAAAAGACTGTTCCTGTCCCAAGGGCTCACATCCTATCATAAGAAAAGAGACATGCATGCTATAAGGGGAAACACACTGACAGCATGTAAAGCAGGAGTAACAGCGTAAGAGTTGCCTTGAATCCCACCCAACGGTTTTCAAAATAAATAAATAAATAGATAGATAGATAAATTGTGATTTTCTTGAAGCTTTGTCTTCTAACGATATTCTGGAGTGGCTATATGAAGGCAGATTATTGCCGCATCCATATTACTAAAGGGTTTGGGTGTTTCTTCCCATGGCATTGACAGAGCCCAGGTGTTTGCATCTAATGCAAAACTATGTATTTCCTCCAGCATTTAGTAGAAAAGAGCATGTGGAATGCAGATACTGTGTTTGTACTTTTTTGTGTGTAGTCCTTTTTCTGTTTTTTTTTTCCTTTACCTTTCCTTTAACCAATCCCACTTCAAACAGGGATTTCATGATTACGGAAGTTAAACAGAACGTACTGTGAAAATACTTTAAAGAAGTAGTAAGTAAAGGAAGACAATTCAGACTAGATGTACTTCCTTTTTTAACAGCAAGGTTAAAAATAAGAGAAAATTTTATAGGAATGTTATGTACTGTATTATTTACTTGAATTCTATATAGCAAACAGTAAATTTCAAAATTTATGTTCTTGCTCATATAGACATTGGTTTGGAATTAAAAGAAACTGGGAAAAGTTGTTTCTCATGTTTTGAAGAAAATCAGATAAGGTTAGCATGACCCCCGGGGGATTGGTGACTGTTCTTGGATGCCTTTGTGTTCTGTCTAGAGGTAATTTAGATGTATTATCTGGACACAGAAATAAATACCACTACCTTGTGGGTATTTTGAAAATGTAGTGATTCTTCATTTTTTCAATTTATTAAAGTATTATTTTATCAGCATCAGTTTGGGAAGTCTTTATTCTCAAAAAAAAATATTAATCAGGCATCAAATGCATAAAATCAAAAGAATTTTTTACTTCCTAATTGTGATATGTGCACCTCTTCAGTGATCAACATTTGGCATCTTGCTTATTCTTATACCAACAGTTCTCCAACAGTAAGATCTTAGCTCCCATGTCTATCTGAGAGAAAACATCCCTTCAAATGTCAAACATTAAGTGCAAGTCCCTTTAATAAATTCTACTTTCTAGATACTCAAACTTTTCTGCATCATAAAACAAGGGGAAAAAAGTTTTTTGCTTTCCATTTGCCATCTTTAAGTCTCAGAGTAACTTATTTTGTTGAGGTTATAAACAAAATGACAACAGTAAGGATTTTCTAATGCTTTTTACTAATGCCAAGCTTGGAAAACTTTAGCCATAGTAAATTATTTATCCATTCCTTTGCTCTGAAATGGAGTCCACTGATTATGCTCTTATGAAAGTCAAGGTAATGGTGCTACCATACTGCCCAAATACTTAAGCAAATGGTTCAACCACTTTCTGAATGTAAAGTCTAAGAATAATGTCAATAATAAATACTTTTTGTCTAGCATGTAAAGGCACAGCAAATTGGATCATGTTAGGCTTCATCTGCTGCCTAATGCAATGTAAAATAGCAGATAAATCAAATGAGTGACATTCTAATAGACTTCAGAGATTATAGCTCTTGTAAAGCAATTGATGTGAGAATATGTCAATGCAGTAGATTTCTGATGTTTATTGAAATCTGAAATCTTTGAAAGCCAACAAAGGCATATTGAAACAAAGGCTATGAAACAAGCAAGTGACTGCAAATACAGCATTATGCTTATTACTGACAAAGCTGTTTTCTGAAACAGAATTCAACTAAATTTTATGTTTGATACATTTTTCATTTCTGCATGGACAGACACTGCCTTGAACTTCAAAGCATAGAGTTAGATTATCATGGTAACTAGATTCAGAATCTTTATTTTTTTAGTGGTACCTATTAAAGATAATTTTAAGCTTCTGTGAGTTGGGATTTAATACTCTGAACTCAAAAGGTAACTGAAAATGTAGTTATTAGGCTGTTTTCAGCAGTGTATTTAGAATTTCTGTTGTTGAGATCAATTATAAGGAAATTTTTAAATTTATTTTTCATTCTTGTATTTGTTTCAACTATTTGTTCGACTGCTTATATTACCAATTCATTTTATATGATCCATGAATTGAGCCTTTAAAATGTTGAACCACTAATTAACTTTCAATAAATAAGCATGGAATTGCTATAAGAAGTGTATCTAATTAGGAGGCCTATGAAGACATGCCTATTCTCTTTACTTTAAAGCTGTGCTCTTTTGTTTTGTTTTTGCCCATTTTTTTTTTGCTTTACAATGAGAGACCTCTCAAATCTTGGCTAGTTTTTGAAAGTGTAGTTTTTTATTCAAACTTTGTTAGTACATTTCAAAAAAAAAAGGCAAAATTTGGTTTAATATGGGGGTATATTTATTTGTTCTTTTCATATCTTAAAAAAAAGTTTATTTTTTTCATTTATAGAAATAACATGTGACCTTCCCAAGTAAGTATTTTTTCTGTTGAAAATATAGCGCATTTACCTGAAGTTTACAAATAAATTGTTAAATGAGATAAAAATCAAATTAGAAGTATTCTTCAAAATAGGTTCTTCAATAATTTTATCTTATGGATTGGGTCTTCTTTTGTGTGCTTTCTTTAGCAGAACAGCAATATGTGAAGAATAAACATGCAGTATGAAGAGGATGTGCCCATGTTAGTTTCTAGATTTGTTCTCAATTTTAATTGCGTAGGTAGTTTTCAGTGTCTAATAAGATAGTAATAAGGACATTTGTTTACTGTGGCTGCAATTTGTATGCTGTAAAATGTTTAGATTTCTTTTAGTTTGAGCCTGTGTGAGTTCTGAAGAGCTTTTAAGGTTTTATCACCTGTTTTACAGATTTTTAAAATGCTTTTGCATTGTGTCTTCCTCAATTACTGGCATATATTCATACATTAAAATTAATGTTGCAATTAATATCTGGAGAAAAGGGTTAAGATTAAATATGTTTGCTTTTTGTTGTTGTTGTAGCTATGGCATAATAAAAACAATGACCCCAGACTAGAATAAAAATATAATTAACTTTCCTTCTCTGTTTAGCCCACTGTATGTGAACGGGAGCTCTGTGTATTTGCTTTCCAAACATTAGGAGTGATGAATGAAGCTGCTGATGAAATTGCAACTGGGGCTCAGGTATAATTATTCAATGCTCATTGCATGCCTGATTTTGTTTAAGTATGCTCAGTCTTCTTAGTCTCTTCTAGAATTTATTCTGACTTATTTTCTCTATATAAGTTGTTTTTGGTGTTATCTATTTGTGAACTCTTATACGTATAGCTGTAACTACACTGTTTAAGCATGGCATTTTTGAAAGGTTTGTTTTCCTTCCATATAATTAGAGTAAGTAATTTTCTTGTTTAGTTGCATTCAATTAGGTCACCTGGGTTGTCGATAAAGGCAACCATTGTCCTTTGGAGATGATTCCCATTTATTTTTACCTAATGAGCCATCACTACTCTCATGCAATTAGTAAGCTACTTCCTGTTCTTGCTGTTGGGATACAGATATCCACTGAGTATCTGCAATTTTTATTATTAAATAACAGTGGCATGGTCCTTATAGATGTTGCTACATAAGCTTCTTCTCTCCTTTTAAGGATTAGGAATTTAATATGAGCTTGCTTCCTGAGTCTGAATTCTGTTGTTTTAAACTATGCTTCCAAATTACTATTTAACTCTTGATTAAAATAATTTCAGAGTTTCAGTAAATAGAAGATACAATGGCCTTTAGAAATCATATGGATAAGTACACTTCTCTCTGATTTCCTAAGTGTATATTCCTCATTATGCATTTAGTATATAGTAAGCAATATGTTTTTCAAAAAGCAGATATTCAGTTAATTTAACTGGTGAGTCTATCCATTGGAAGTAAACTACTCAGCTAAGGGCCTGAATGTCACTGATGGGCACATCCCCATAGGAAAGAAACTTTCAGCAGTGTTCACCATCTTCTTGATTTGAGAATGTAACTGTGGAATCTGAGGTCTGTTATCAAAAGGCAATTGAATCACTATGAATTTGACTTGCAGTATCTAGCATGCCAAGCTTTGGGATTCTTGCAGAATTCTTATAGGACTGCAAGCCTATAAGAAACATAGAGAGAAGTGTGCACCGTCCCCCAGGATGCATCCTCTGAAGACCGAGTTATGTGTTGCTGTGGAACCAGGTCTTCATTTTTTCAATGTAGGCCCTTTGGTCATTGAAGTACAGAAAATTAGCTGTCACTCCTGTTTTTCTATGAAATTGAAAGGAGAGATGATCTTGATTAGGAATCACTCTGTGTTTTACGCAGATCTTGTTACTGCAGGCGTGTGCACATAGCTAGCTTTTAGGAATGCTGTGTCGAGATGTGGCTCCTCTGCATCTACAGAGCCATGCTGAACAGTACAGAAGTGATTACAGCCTTCCTGGTGCTTAAAGGAGTTAGAAAAGGGTTTTTGTTGTTTGAACTATTGGACCAAGGTGACTAAATTTTGGTGAGTTTCAGTTTAGTGACAGCATCTCACCCAGCTCATCAGATCTGATTGAGTTGCCTTTCATGTCTGCAGAAAGAATTCAACATGTTCAGAGATTGGTACATCTGAACTGTTTTTGACTTAAATTTAGGATTGTATGAATCACAATATAGCCTGTCAACACAATGATTATTTTCTCCATTTATTATAAAGAGAGCCTACACAGACTAGAGAAGATGTAGGTGTTCACATTGTGAAAATCCGTATTTCACCAGAAGAATCTTCCTCCAAGGCTCCAAATCATTTTGTGAAGCTGACGCTAAGAGGGCCAAATTTAGGCTCCCACTATTGCAAATCATATCCTGTTTTTCTCTAGTGTGCTTTTTCTAAAGCTAGTTTTAGAAAGCCAGTTTAAAAAATAGCTAAAACTAGTCAAAGCTAGTTTTCTAAAGTATACATCTCTGTCACTCCCAGTATTCTGATGGCTTTTTATTTATAGTTAAGAGATTGCACTTTATAAAACTTCTAAGTTTAAAATCACCTTGCCTTATTTCAATTGCTTACCCAAAATGCCTGAAAGTTAAGTCTGATTTACTGATAGTTCAGACTCTTCCTGGAGAAACTCTTAAGATAGGTAAGTACTACCTCAGTGACCGATGTTGTAAGAGATGTCCTCAGAAAAATGTCCATTTTCTTCCTGGTAAATATTTAAATTCTAATTTAGCTACATAAGTGCCCTCTATTAGGTAGGAAAAGTTCAGGCCAGTTAAAAGGTTATTTAATAGATCCATAGCCTTTCCTGTTACCAAGGAAGGCAAAAAAAAAGTTTGTATTCTAATGTTTATGTTATGCTCATTTCCCAGTTTTAAGCTGCTGTGTTCCATCAGCTCAAAACGATTATCACAGGATCAATCAGGGGTTTAATTAAACCTAATATATTTATCTTTTCCCCATAAAAGAGCAATATAGTAGTATGATCATGAGAAACAATATAAAAATCAACATTCATTTTAAAGGGAGACTTTTGGGATTATGTTCTTATGAGTGTTGTGCCAAATTTAAGTCCCGACATGCAAGTCACAAAGCAAGAAAGCTTTTGTTCACTGTGTTACAAGATCTGGGGACTCATACAAGACTACCATAATAGTGTTTTACAACTGGAAGCTAAGAAGTGCTTCTGAGATGTAGGATATACAAACTCATGCTTGCATTGCTCATAGTACATTTACACAGTGGCAGCTTTGGGCCTCGCCTGGCTGTGGAAACAGACTCCTCGTCTCCCTTGCAAATGCTGGTATAGATGCCCTATTTTGAAACATTTGTCATACTTGTGCGTATGATAAACTGGAGAGAAATGAGAGCGCTCTGGAGGATGGAATGATGACTCAAATAACTTCATTGTTCAATATATGTGAGATTCTTAGTAACTGGAACTAGTGATTATTTTTAAACAGATGGAGAAAATTGTCCATTCATGCTAAAGAAGCAGAGGAGGAGAATGGCAACAGTATGACTCATTGCAGCACAGCTCCTTTTCACTTTCTTTACATTCTTATTTTCATTCTGCTTCGGTAAAGGACCTTTGTCTTTTTCCTTTAAGTGATCAGATATAATAACAAGGATGTAATAAATTCTAGAACATCTTGAGCTGTGAATTGAGATCTAATCTGTCTGGGATTGTGGGAGGAACCAGAGCTGCCTATAACCTGTAGCTAATCTCATTTTCCTTTCATGGAAAAGTCCATTTTTGAAGAGAAATGTTTTAGGAGGCACAGAGGAACAAAGAGAAATGAGCCAATTTGCAGCTGTTTTATGTAGCAACTTTGTATTTCATTGAGGTGGATTTTAGATTTCATAGCTGTCAGAACACTGCTTTCTGTTTTGTGATTGCTATAGTCTATTTTTAAGTTGTCACAAATTTTGGTGTATTTATACACCATGCATTACTGCATTGTATGCACATTTATATGGAAATATGTGCTTCCATGCACAATCTTATTGTGATATGTTGTAGGTGAACATAAAAATTTAAGCCCAAATTTAAGTCAAAGCCATGTCAGTACAAAAGAATGGAAGAGGATCTTCCAGTGTTAGCCATGCAAATGGCTGTTAAATCACTGCATGGTTCTGACTCTTGCAGAATTGTTCACTAATGTTTCTGCAGTGGGCAGTGCTACCAACCTCATCCTCTTCTTTTTCTCCTCCTTGTGAAACTTTCTTTGCTGACCCAACACAGAGCCATTTTATTAGAGGATGAATTTTCATCCAGGAATCCCATGTAAGCAAGAAAAAGGAAGACTGTAGGCAATCTGTTTTACATGGGGAAAGATTTAGAACCAAACTCAGGTCCTAGCTAAGCATGGGGAATAAGCTTCAGGGTCAGACCCAATGCCTGTTAAGATCAATTTCAGACCTAAACTATGTGTCATGAATAAATCAGTTTGGATAAAATAAGTAATAATGAAATAACTTATTACTATAATGTATAAAATAAAAATCAGACTTCATGATACAATACAAAAGTACATACTTTTTCTCTATCTGCAGGTGGTTGATCTGCTAGTATCCATGTGTCGGTCTGCATTAGAGTCACCTAGGAAAGTTGTCATTTTTGAGCCATATCCTTCTGTAGTTGATCCTAATGATCCTCAGATGCTGGCCTTTAATCCCAGGGTGAGTAACTGTATTTCAGGATGTCATGGCTTGATTTAAGTTACATGTTAAATTTTAAAGCAAAGCCTTCTTCAGACATTTTCTCTAACTATTAGAGATACAGCTCTAAAATATGCACGTGCATCCCAAAGCTGCCTTTGCTTTGGGAAGTCTACATTATAAATTTTCTTTGAGAAGGTAAATAACTATAAACTATATTGAAATCAAGAGTTCTTTCTTCAGGAACAAATTCAAGGGTACAGATTCAAAATAAAAAAAAAATCTATTTTTAGTGCCCTTCTATAAGTATACATTTCAAACACAAAGGAAAAGATGGCCTTTGGAAGTGCAGATCATGTAGATCAGGGAGATTTCCAATCCATCTTTTATATTCTTAAACCATTTATTTCTGCCACTTCATTTTCAGTTTGTAAACAATGATGTCCTAAAAACTTAATTTGCCAAATGCTATTGTAGAAACATCAGACTTTGAAGCAAAAAAGTGTGTTTGCAGTACGTGCTCCTTGGACTGCAAAGGCTGCTTCACAGGGAGGCCTTAGGAGAGCTGTGACCTATTATATCCCACCTGAGCCATTCTTAAGGGAGAGCTTTGGACCTCATTCATTGGAATACTTTCTGCCCTTTCAGAAAGAAGGCCAGTTGAGTGGTGGTGGTTCTTCAGAGGAATTGGCATGTGTGTTGTGTAGAGCGTGGGAGAGGTTTGCCGGGGAAGTGCTGGGAAAGATGAAGGCCAGGAGACCGCTACTTGTGGCTAAGCCTGGATGTGAAGCCCAGCAGAAGAGGAGAGTGAGGGTAGCACCAGCTGAGGTGTGGAGAGAGCCAGGGCCTGGCAGGACCCCACCACCGCCAACCCGTCACCACCATGTGGGGTGAAAGCCCGCAAGCGCCCAAGGTGGCACGACCCAGAGACAGGAGGTAGTGAGGCTCCCGAGCCAGACGTGAGACATGGGGCTTGCGAAACATGCAGCTCATCCGCCTGGAGAAAGTGGAGGCCTCCCGCAGCAGTTCCCAGGAAGGAGATAGACAGGAACTAGCGTAGGAGCGCGGCGGTGCAGGCTGGCTCAGAGGCGGGTGTCCAGTCGCACTGCTCAGTGTGGCACCGTGTTTGGAACAGCAGACTGTGCTACTAGCAGTGCACGTACCCCTCGCGTTTGACAGAGCTGTTAGCAGAGTAAACACATGCGCATATTTAGCATTTTATTTAACATCTATTTGTTCACTGCATCATTTAACATAATTGCATATTATTTAAGTAACCGGCACAGCTTGTGTTTGGCTGCAAATGTTTGTTTAGAAAGTGAGCTAATTTCTGTAGTTGCACTTTTTTGCATGTTGGAGATTCCAGTGAAATTCAAACAAAAAAAAAACAAGCAATTCTTTTACTTTCCTGAAATTATCCTGGGCTATGAATGAGAGTCTGTGTGTAAGCTAAGATTTGAAGGATGGTTTTCTGAACATTCATTCTAATTGTACTTATATACACGAAGAGCTGAGGTGTTCGTGTGGCCAAAGACCCGTAATATGCTTTTAATTTATTTGCTTATTTTATATTAGAAGAAGAATTATGACCGAGTCATGAAAGCGTTGGATAGTATCACTTCTATTAGAGAGATGACACAGGTAAGCATAAAAATTTTGTATAATTTAATAGCCATTTCTAGAACTAGGTAGGTGTTTACATTGTTGCCTGTGGGAGAGATGGGTATGCACTTGTATGATCTCTTTCTGATGCTGCTATAAGGATATTAAGATCTGTGTTAAAAATAATAATAAAGAAAATACAGTATTATAACAGCAATGAAGTAAAAGTGATGAAATAGAACTCAGGACTTTGGATGCTTAAATTAAGAGAAAATACTAGTATAATGACAACAAAATAATGGCCAACTGCTACATTTCTGAAAATATCAATGCCACCCTGAGTCTTTTATTTTCAAAGCAAAAATAAAAATAAATTGATTTTACCACAGTATTCTGAGGTGATAATGAGACATTTGTTCATTACATTGTGCTGGGAGGCTGGGGGAGTCAGGCCTCCCAGGATTGCTGCCGTGTGATCTTCCAGAATTCACAGTGGGACGGAATCTAATAGCCGAGCTTGGTTTATGTGATACCTTGTTTCCCAGGCAGCCCACCTGATTATAACTGACTCCCTCTGACTCAGTATGAGCCGTGATACATCTGTCCTATGTAGTTTGGTTTTCCAGCTGCTACATAGACAAGAATTTAAAACCTTATTTTGTCTGTATTTCTAGTGCTTTGGGATTCTGAGGTGTGTAGAGAGCATAAATATAAGCTGAAAACAAAAATTTGGGTGTTGTTACTTAATATAACGTCTTTTAACAATATAGATGTGGATGTGTTTTTTATACAATATCTTTTCAAGAAAAAGTAGCCACTATTTTACCTTATTTTTAGCATTAAAAAAATTACTGGACTGAAGAATTTCAAAGAGACACTTTGCACTGTGAATTAAATTCAGAAAAGATTTCAAAGGCTATATAAGCTGATTTAGTATTTTACCAGTTTATACCCTAGAACAGTTAAAAAATATTGGAGTGAATTAACCTGGGGTATTTTGAGACCATTTTCTGAAGTTCCAGTCCAATTAATGCATGAAATAAGCATAAATAGATGTCTTCTGCTCTTCTCACTGAGATCAACAATGTTGGCTGTAACATACTAATTTTTATGCTAATTATATGCTTATTATTTTACTCTGGGGAAAATAATTGGTATATTAATTCTTTTTGTTGTCAAAACACGTTTATAACTGTACAAGGCTAAATGTCAGTAAATCCATGATTTAAGCTGAATAATGAGTCCTATGTATTCATTTTAATAAATGAAGTCATGGGCAATGTAACATATAAAATGTAACCTTTTTATTTTAGCTAGCAATAAAGAGCATAATTACTGTTTTCTAGGCACCTTACTTGGAAATAAAGAAGCAGATGGATAAACAGGACCCTCTTGCACATCCTCTTCTACAATGGTATAAAATTGACTC
>JAUBNY010000700.1:6023968-6048249 GCA_032275445.1 Crypturellus soui
ATGCATCTAACTATTTCTTATTTTAGGGTTATTTCTAGTAATAGATCACATATTGTGAAGCTACCAGTGAATAGGGTAAGTGCCTGTGGGTTCCTTCTGCTTTTCTTTCTTATTTTAACATTTTTATGACTTGTTTTATAATTTTAGGTGTGATTCACAGGGCTAAATGTAGGTGTCTACTAGTCATCTGTGTTCCAGTGGAACGAAATAGTCACAGTGGACAGAAATAGACACAGTGGAAAGAAATAGGCAGTTCTAGGTCATGAGTCATAGAATCACGCTGTGAATATTGAAAATAGATCAAAGGAATCATGCTCTGAAAGAGACTGTTTAAGGTGAGTACCTCAAGTGCAGGTTCTGCCTTGTAGACATCTGAAAGTGGTGAGAAGAACCTCACTATTTTTTTTCTGTTACCATACATAATATTAGATACAGGGTTGTATTGAAAGCAATGTACATACTAACATGAAGTGTGCTTAAAAACTGACATGTGAGTGTGCAGCAAAAATGATCACAGCTCTAGAATTTTAGCAGGATGGTGCTGAGATTATTTCTGGTTGTGTTGTTCTGATCTTTTAATAAGAGGGTAGTAATCTGTAGCCTTTTAAATCTGAGCTTTAAGTCAGAGCTATCTCTGATCAAAATGCCATGATAAAATTGTTCAAATTATTTTATTAAAGTCTTATTAGGCTGAAATCTGTTTCAAAAACTTTCATTTGTTCTCACTGTTTGTTTTGAAATTAATATTGTGTGAAACAGCATGATATCTTAAGAACTGCCATTCTGAAATAGTGTTTTTGTGTAATCAGCTTCTTTTCATTCATGCACTGTTATATTTTACAGCAACTAAAGTTTATGCACACTCCCCACCAGTTCCTTCTTCTCAGTAGTCCACCAGCCAAAGAATCCAATTTCCGAGCTGCTAAAAATCTCTATGGAAGTACCTTTGCATTTCAGTGAGTACATATATTAATCAAATATTTCCAAAATGCCACCAAAGTTATTTTTTTCCTTGCCATTTTGCAGTTTACAGCTGTGAACTAATTACTTTAGAGGACTGCTGATTTCATTTTGATTTTGCACTGTGGATTTTAACCTTTTATTCTTTCCAGTGGTTCACACATTGAAAATTGGCATTCCATCCTGAGGAACGGCTTAGTTGTTGCTTCCAATACGAGGCTGCAGGTAAATATGGACTTCAGCATAACGGTGTATGTTTGACCACATATTAAACTCAGACAAGTTTTCAAGAGGTGTGCTGTCGATACACATCAGTGGTGACTGCAAACACCCTCGTGATTCACTGAAAAAAGATACTTTTCTGAAGCAATTAAAATGAAGCAATGCTTTTGCTAATCAGTGACTAAAATCCCTGTCTTCAGTGTAAGTGCAGTTTCAGTTTTGCATTGCACAGCAGTACCTCCAGGAGGCTTCACTCGGTATTGCTTAAAAGCACTCTCCAGGATTAAAACTAAGATCCACATAAACTATATCTGCATTACAGGATCCTGGAGCACCCTAGGTTTCCAGAAGCTGAATGTAGAGCATCTCATCTCCTCTGTTTTCCTTTGCAAAGGAATATGAGTGCTGGCCAGCGGAGCTATTGCAAACCTCAGTTTGGTTCCCCAGGCTGAACTATCAGAGCAGTCCTGCACAGCAAAACAGACAGAGCCAGAGGGACTAGGGAGCTCAGAGTGTTTTAGCATCAGTGTCAGCTGTTCCCTAGAGCAGAATCCATGACCTTACATGCCTTACAGAGGGATCTGAGTATCCAGAATAGGGAATTAAGGTAGAACAGGAAACCCTTAGAACTAGGAATGGAGTTCCTTTTAGTGGTATGGGTGCTTTTATTAGCATCCTTGGAAGGTGCTTCCCCATGGAAACAACATTTATACAAAAAAAAATGACCAAAGTAAGCACCTTTGTTTATGGTATTATTTTTCCCATTTTTTTACAATGGTCCCCCCCCCCCCATTTTACACAAGTCATCATAAGTAGATCTCTCTCACAATGTCATATGTTGAGCCCAGTATGTTCTAGCTACCTCACCACAAGCTACCCAGGAAAAACAACTGGTAGCTGAGCTGTGGGATGTTGAGGAAAGGGAGCATCTCTGTGCACTCCTATGGGAGTGTTGGCATCTAGCACAGATGCTGTGAAGATCATGGGGCAAAAGGAAATAATGGAGAATGAAGCCCAGTGGTCATTACATCTGCCTGACTGGGAGAAAACCTGGATTCTCATTTTTGTTACTTCATACATTTTCTTTAAGGGCCCTTTCACATAAATCAATCAGTCCCTGGAGAGGAAGCAGCATGATCCTTTTAGGAGTTTTTTTTTTTGAACAGTATTTACTATCAGGTAATAAATTAGTGTGATGAGGTGATGCTTGTCTACATTAGGACTTGTGACTTGTGTTATTGTCAAGATAATCAAATTATGGATAAGCAATCACTCTGCTCTTTTTCAGCTCCATGGTGCAATGTTTGGAAGTGGAATCTACCTTAGTCCATTGTCAAGCATATCATTTGGTTACTCAGGTGATATTTATAAGTCACTTTAAATTTGGAGAAATATAGGGGGGTATCTTAGCTTACTGCTTTTTTTTTTGTCTGCTTGGATGTTTACAACACTGTAAACAATTTGTAGGCCAAGATTTCGTTAATTAAAAAAAAAAGACAAAATCTAATTTCCTTTGTTAAATACCTTGAAACTGTAATTGAAGTGGACAGCAGCCACCACTGGATGCTCTGTGAAAAAGAGGATTCTTGACTGTATTTTGGGAACCTGACTATGTTTTTTGGATTTTTTTTGTGAGTATTTGCTTAAATCAGTTTAATAGTAGCAATGGATTCATAGGCTTTGAGACCTGAGCTGACAAAACACTAATTTTGGTAATGAGAGCGGTTGCACTGAAATCAATAGAAGCATTCCAATATTTATATATAAGAATATTCCCAAGTGCATCACCAGATCAAGTTTATGTAGAAAGTACAGGGTAGTATATTTATTTTAGCATGAGGAGGGGAGGCAACATAATTCGCCCCATTGATAAATCCAAAGTGAGTCATGCAGTGTTTTCCATATAAAAGCTAAATCGTCGATAGAAGCATAAATAGAAACATGGTAAAGCAATGTCTATAATAAGAACTTATGAAAATTTTAAAATACTGTTACTTTTCCCATTAATCATGTTTATTTACCATTTCATCAGAAATGTAAGTGTTGGCATAATTGTGTGTGCATGTACATTTTATTATAAGAGAATTACGCTTTCTGGTTTTCAGTATTTTTAGATAATGTGACAATCCATTTTAAAGCCCAGCGTTTTCTACTATTATTTATTGTCTTACAATATCAATCATCTCTAAATGTGCTTTTAGCTTTCCAGGGAATACATGAGAAGTACAGAAACTTTCAGGCTGTTCTGAAAGGGCAGACTGCAGTATGGCTTATCTGGCTACAGTCTTGCGCTTTGTCAGCTTCACTGTGTTTTTCTGATCTCTCTCCCTTTCTCTGTCCCTTCCATGAAGTCTCCTCCAGGAAGAAGCCTGTACTCCTACAGGGAATATAATAGTTTCTACATATAAAAAGCAGGGCGGCGTCCTACAGTTCTGTTTCCCCATAAATCAGCCTGAGTTTGCAAACTGCCAAGAAATGCCGGATACTGGGAAAAATATGAGGCCTGTAGTAGCATGCAAGAGGGGGAATTTTATACAAAGCAACATGAATAATGTAAGAGAGATCCAGGAAAAAACATAGGTTTTTAAATGGATGGATGCATCCAAGCTGGCCAACAAATAATTTAATAATTTTAAATAAAATTAATTAAAACTAGGCAGAATTAAAGCTACCTTTAAATAAATTAATTGCTCTTAAAATAGTATTATAGCAATTAAAAAGTATAAATAAAGTGTGAAAGAGGAAAATCTAAAATCCTGTCTCAAGATTTTACAAGCCCTCGCAGAGTAAATCAGAGCATATGCTGCTTTAACCTGATTAGGGTCAGTTAAACTCAGACAGACTGATGCAAAACTTTGTTAAGCGACCACCCAAGAACATTCCTGAGCTGAATTCAGTGGAATTTAAGATCATATTTAAATGCTTTGGTACCTACTTAATACTAACTAGGCTTTCCTAGGGTTCTTAAAACACATGTAGATATACAGACAACTCGCAGGATTAAACTGAATTATTCTAAGTTAATTAATTTCTGTGGCGCTATGCAAAGGATAATGATCCACCCCATGTTAGCTGCTTCATTATTGATATTTAACTTTGCTTATTAGGGTATTTATATGTCAGAGTATCTGATAAGATTTTAATATTCTTAGGGATGAACAAGAAGCAGCAGAAGGTGTCAGCTAAGGATGAACCTGCTTCAAGCAGCAAGGGCACTAATACGTCACAGGTACAGTACAGAGAGTATAAAATCTCCCTGCATATGTACCCTGCTTGCATGTTTGGGAACCTGATAACTGACAAGGAGGAAATGTTCCTTTTGTGTAAGCTAACAGGTTTGGCTTGATTATTTGTTTGTTTTTGTTTGCTTTTTATTATAGGAAATCAACAACTCCAGAGACACTGACCATCAAATATGGCTTAGGGTTTACTACAGGTTCCTGTAACCTTCCTTTCCAGGCAGAAATATCTGGAAAGTGAATGGAACCAAATGACAGATTTTATATTTATTTCGTTATGAACCCCAGCAGTCCTTGCTTTCTTAATTCTATTTTTTTATTGAAAAAATGATGGATGAAATTGAGCATGGTTATCGTTGTAAAATAAGTAGCAGTTCACTCATAGAACATCAGTTTTTCTTCACAGTTTTAAACATTAAAATAGTAAAATACTACTTTATCTAAGCAAGTTCATAGCAGTTATTTGCAGGGTTAAATTCTGATAACAAAATCTTACATCTGTATCCATATGCAAAAAATAAGGACAGAATAATCTGTCTTTGCAGAGAGATCTGTATATAAGAGCAGAAGCATGTAGAAATAAGGCCAGTAAAATATCAAGAAAGTGGTCGAAGAATCAGTGATCAGATTTATCTATTTTTTATTTATTTGTTTGTTTGTTTTTCTGCTCTCAATTAATTGATTAATAATATTGTGGTCTTTCTATAAAGTATTATTCAGTCTCTAATACATTGAAACTTTTCTTTCTGGATAAAGGGATTTAAATCTCTTTTATACCTCCCATGGTATTTCAAACAAGTGATCACAAATTTTTAGGAAGATTACTTCCTTATTTATTTATTAATAAAACATTGAAAATAGCTGTTCTCCTTTTTGTTATTTCTTTACTCTGATTGTCTTACTGCACTAATTAATTTTTCTCTTTTTTTTTAATCTCAGTCACAGAAGAAAGGACAACAGTCACAATTTTTGCAAAGCCGTAACTTGAAATGCATAGCCTTATGTGAAGGTAAATTGAAAGCTCTTGAAAAGCTGTTTTAAATCAGGTGTATAGTGTTTACTGGATGTAAATCAGTACAAGCTTTAATTCTAGTACTGGCTTTTTTTAAATAAGACACTACCGCTAATCATGCAAATACTTGCTAAATAACTAATCTTTATATATCATCTGTTCTGTCTTTCAAATGCAATCATATTCCTGTGCTATCAATATAACAGAAGTCATGGTCTTTATTTGAAAGCTATGATAAATGCATTAAGTCAGAAATTACAGCTTTCCTTGTGAATTTTCAAATAACTTTTCACAACTTGGGTAAAAATACATTCATCCGCTCAGCTGGCTGTTCATCATGACTGCTTCAGAAAGTTTATGAATTTAAGATATGAGGGTGGTTTAACCCTCATTTAACATATGAAGGTGGTCGTTCCTGACCATTCTTTTAACTACTAATGAAAACCTAGCAGATTTAGAGAGCAAAGTAAAGGATTATGAAATCTGAGTAAGAACTGTTATGAAATTTGCACGTGTCTGAGGATTAGACTCACCAGCCAAATGTGTGTGTGTATATGTGTGCATGTCAGTATTTATGTATATACAGAATTCCTCTTACTGACCAAAATATATGTGTACATACATACATACCTATATTTAAACTCAGTCTACCTTATGTTTTAAGCATGTTAATTTTAAAATTAAAAATTAGTAAGACTAGACAGTTATTTCAAAATGCAAAATTTAAGTTGTATACTTTTAAATTTTTTTTTCAGTGTTCTTTAAAGAGAATCAATTAAAATAATTTAATATGATTCAAAAAATAAGTCAACATGAAAACACAATTTTATATTGACAGGAAAATACATAACTTCTGTTTTAAGCTTTTTAGAATAGATATGAAAGGGATCTAGGATTTATTAGAATTTTCTTGGCTTTATTGTCTGAAATTTCTAAATATACCTTACATCTTTCCAAAATGTTGATATGTGATAGGATCTATAAATGTGCAAAAATTTTCAATAACATCTTGTGTCTTTCACATTTATTTATGGATTTGTGATTTTTTTAAAGGGTAAATTTAAAAAAATGGTAACATGTATTTTACCTCTGTGGATATTAATTTAATTTTTCTGTGCAAAGAAGTGTTTAGGGAAGATGGATAAAACATATTTTGCATTTGTAAATTACAACAGATAAATATTTGATATTATTTGAAAATGAAAGGGCAGTGTTTTACACTATTACAGTTAATAAAACACCTGGTGTAAAAATTGAATATGTCTTTATTCATGCTGGTGTTTAAGTGCATATATAGAAATCTTTTCAAATATGGACTCACAGTAAATTTCTATCTAGACAAAATAAATTCTTATGCGTTGCTCTTATTCTGCTGGTAAACATCCTATGATCAAATACACTGCAGTTTTGTAAAAAGTCCAGCCAGTGTTTGTGAACTCCATAATTCCCTTGATTCATAACTACACTTCTTTAAAAATATTTATTAATATTCAAATCCCAAATCCCTGGTGTCTCAGTGTCAGGCTTTGTATTTCGCATTTCATTTTTGCTCAGCCATTATCAGACACAAGCAGCTCTGTGCCAAAGGCTGATTAATTGATACAGATCCTGTTTAACAGCCCTCTGTCCATTTAAAATCTGTTTTTAATAACTACACATTTTCATTTTTTCTTGGTTACTAGTCTCCAGAGCAGGTTTGCAGCCTTCAAATAACTTCATTTAAGTGAAGTGCCAAATGACCATAAAAGCAGACTTGAATTTAAAATCATCCAGTGATCAACTGGCTCCCATGCATCAAACATCTGTGTTTTCTGAAAAATATAATGTATATGGGGAAAAAAATCAAGTTCATCTCCCAGTTTGTACCAGCAGCCAACTCTGAGCTTCTACACCATGCCACAGACATGCACTTGAAAATTAAGACATTCTGAAAAGGCTATTTAAAGTGTATAGAAGAGTAATTATTTTTAATGACATTTTCCAGACATGTTTTCATTACTCTGAAATTTATTCTTTCCTCAATAGTGATAACCTCATCCGATCTGCACAAACATGGAGAGATATGGGTAGTTCCCAATACTGATCATGTGTGTACAAGATTTTTCTTTGTGTGAGTACAAAGCTTCTTTTAACATTTAACTTCTCTTTTCTAGGCTTTTTTCCCCATGATTTTCCTTCCAACAGTTCTAAATGAATTAGATTAAAAAAAAAGTTTCTTCAAAAAACTAATTAAATTCCATTTTCTGTACTTTTTTTTTAGTTATGAAGATGGTCAAGTGGGTGATACAAGTATAAATACACAGGAACCAAGCATCCATAAAGAGATTCTTCGAGTCATTGGCAATCAAACTGCTACTGGTTAAAAGGATCACTCAATTAATTAATTGATGTGATTTGGAAACCTTACTCAGTCTCAAAGCTGGATTTTGAACTGATGAAGATGCAAAAAAACTAATTTATTATTATTATTATTCTAAGCAAATTAACCCTTTGAATACTTACTCTTTTCTTACTTAGTATTTCTTATCTCATCGAAATACCTAAGACGGTATGGATTAGCAACTGTAGGGGTGCAAAGTCTATTAATATACTACAACTAATTAATAATTAAGCAGGCATTTGGGTTGCTCACAATAAACAGACTTTAAAACGGAGTTTTGTGCTGATATTTTTAAATTAAACTCTTCAAATGGAGGTTTTAGTACTGTATACTGGTATTTTAAATTTAGAATGACTCAATTATAATCAACAGAGAATATTTTATAGCGGAGAACCTGTATTATGCAGGATACTTTGCAATAAGTATAATATTCTCATTTTTAAACACATAAAAGGTTGTCTAGAACATGTAAATTAAAGAATTTGGTTGCCTGCAGTTATCTTTGGTTCATTTTATTTTACATAGGTACAGGTAGGATTTAGAGTCAAAGGCTAAACCAATTTTTGACTTAATCAGTAAAAACAAATGAAAAATAATGACACTGATGGTATATCTTTAGTTTCATTATCATCTCTGGAAAAAAATATTTAGTCAAAAATGTAACTGAACTATTTAATAATTATACAAACCCAGCAAGCAACTAGAAATCTAGAAGCTATATCCTTTTTACAGATTTGATTTGTATGTATTAATTTTGCAATTTCTTAGATTAACAAGATTCTTGAATGTTTTTGCCTTAACTTTAGTGAGATTACTCTTGTGGTTTTAAATAGCTACATATTTAAGTAACACTAGAATTATAGTATTTTTATGTTTGGGTTGATTGTTGGTACATTAGAAAATGCAAACAAATGTAAAATTTTACTGATTTCCTCTTTCTGAAATAAGACAAACTGAACAAATTCAAATCTCAGTCTTTTACATTGGCAACTTGTTTTTCTCTTAGTAAACGGTTACCACCAAGTGAGCAGGATGACAACAAATGAAGAAGCCCGGTCCCTGAACCATAAAGCTTATCTTGTGCCCTGCTAAGCTTCCTTAGCCCTCACCATTGCCAACTTGCAGGATCACATCCTTGAACAAGGAAAACTTATGGCTATCCATACACTTCAAACAGGCCATCTTGGAAGGTAAAAATCCACGCGAGAGTTTATTTCCTCAATTCTCTACTATATCATTTTCATAATAGAGATCTTGAAGATACAAACAACAGGGACTAGCATTTGTTTCTTTTAAATAGAACTATATTAGAGGAATAATTTTCATACTTGCAGTTAGTGGATGATTCCTTCTTTTTAGTCCAAGATAGACTTTCCTTATTCCCTGCTATAATTGAAATGCTCTGCAAGTAAAATAGTGTTATTGGGACTAGAAGCATATATTTGGGGATGTTTTTAGCATCCCAGGCTTATTTATTGATGACCTCGATTCTGGTTTCACATCTGGACCTGTAAAGCCAATTCTGCTTGCAAATTCTCCCTTTGCTCTTGCATTTCTGTTAGCTTTCACTCGCATTTGGTGGATGCCTAGTTTGGGAACCAGTGCTGCAATTGATGATATCTTCTCTGTTGGGATACAGGTTAACTTCTCAAAACAAAGAGGATTCCTGAAATTAATATTTCTGTATTAGGACTGCAGTAGGTTGTGCAGCTGCACAAATCAACATAATTCAGAAGTGGAGCTGCAAAGCTGAACTACCATCTCTCCGTAGTGTGTCCTGCCGCTAGTGGCTGAATCACAATGTCTTACAAAATACCAAAAGAAATTAGGAAACAAACCCACAAAGATACCCTGCAGTAACTCCCTGGGATGATTGCCCACTACTCTTAGAGGCCCCCTCAAAATTTAGGGAAAAAAAAAGACAAAGGACGACCATGAGAGAAGGGGAGAAACCAGGTGACCAGTCATCTTATGTGTCCCAAGTAGCAGGATTACAACTGAAGGCTTTGAAGGAAGAAACCTGGACTGTAGCTATGACAGCGAGTCAGCCTTGGTTTGCATAGTGGTGTCATGCTACTGGCCATAAATGGAGCCATCATAAGTACAGGCACTGAAAAGGGAAGAGATAAAAAAAATACATTTCTGCCATCTTTTAAGACTACTCGGAAGATTGTTTTAAATGGTTCAGCTGAAGGAAAGGAAAAGTGTGGAGGAGAGGAGAGCTCTGCAGTGTACCTTTCTGATGTAAGGTGCCCACTCGAGGTAATAGTTCTGAGGAGACTGAACAGAGTGTAGTGGAAAAGAGGCGGCAAAGAGTAAAAGGTGTGGGGTGATGAGTGCAGGAGTTGCAAAACAGTGGGAGAAAGTCAAACCTTTGAGGGAGATGGGCAGTTCTGCCATGGAAAGTGGTTTGTTGGTAGGGAAAAATAAAAGGAAGCTAAAAACAGCCCAGGTCTCATCCAGGCAATGGATGGAAGGAGAAAGGATTGGGAGGGCAAAGCCACAGTGTAGGGCAAAGGCAGCTCACTGATGGGGCACAAAGCCTGGGGAAACTCTGTAGCAGCCTGGGCCATGGGTGAAGGTGTTGTGGTGCTAGGGCACAAGCGCAGTGTCACATACAAGTATACAACGAGCACAACGAGCATCAATGCACAAGGTGTCAAATTCTTCCAAATACTTATATTTGCAAGGATACCAGCATATGAGAAGTGAAAACCAGGGTCATCTGAACAGAGGCCCTGACTTATTTGTACAGTGTTTCCCCTTCCTGCTGTTCCTGTATGTAAAAGCATTCCTTGGGACTCACATTTTTTACTGACAGAAAAAAACAGACCCTCAGACTCTTTTAACTGCCTCGGTAGAAATCTCCATGAGGCCAAATCTACCTATCTGTAACTCCATCCAACATGAAACAACCTAGAACACCCCTGGGAAAACTTTCTAAATTCTTCCTGAACACTACACAAAATTTCAAACCCCTTCATATGAATGGTTTGATGGAAAAATTATTTTCTAATAGGTTAATGTTGCAGCCTGATTATAAATTGTCGTATTTATACTTCTATGAGTATTTTAAAGTATGAGAAAGGAATTAAAAAAAAAAAAGATTTTAAATCATTCTTGAAATTCAGACAGATATTTAGCATTCAAGGGGTTAAGCAATATGGGTTCTTTTCTTCTATAATATGAATCAGTATAGCTCTATTTTCTTCAGCAATGCTACACTGTTTTGATCACCTGAGTCTTTAGTTCCATATTACTTAATATAGAATGGGTAGTCTGTATAATATTCTGCTTAATGTTTTACCAGAATTAGATGATGACACCAGTTTTGTTTATGCTTGTATTTTTTCTCTAAAGCCCTTGAAAAACTGTTATTGATGCTGTCTAATTTTAATATTATAGTTGTCAGTACTAAAAATGACTCTGATGAATAATGCTAAGATTATGTTTTTGTTAATGCAATTCTACAACCATTTCCAAATGAAGACTTTGTGCTTAGATCAAATGTACTATGCTTATAAACCACTTCTTACTACAGAAATTAGTGTATTTCCAAAACTGATGAGTACAAAGTTCCAGAAAAGGACAACTGAATGAAGAGAAACCTGATTTAAAAAGAAAATGTACATATAAAAAAAATCTAAACAAATATGGTAACAGTATCCAATGGATTTCTTCTTGACTCTAGAAAATATAAGTCAAATACAAAGAATACTTGTCATAACTGACAGGGAGATAATTATACAGATGTAAAAGCACTAACATATAGGTTTGGGGCCTGATCCTGAATTGTGCTTAGCAGCCAGTGAAGGTGCTGAGGGTTAAGCCCTAGAACAGATGTGTTGTTTTTTATACTAGTCATTTTTCACTCCTATGGTAAGTTTTTTAATAGCTTCTGAAGCAAAGACCCATTGCAAATGAGATCGCATTAGGTGTAGAGATCCGTCCGTATGCCTAGGTGGAATTTAGCAGAACTGAGCTCTTTGGCTTCACTATTGCTACGAAGGCTGTAGAGTGCGCAGCAACCTTGTTGGTGAAGGCGATAAAGACGAATGGAAGGAAAGGCCCCACAGATGGAGCCAGGTGGGCTCCCAGAGCTGCCTTCGGTGCCCATTGGCTGTCATGGGGTCCCTGTGTCATTTAGGGTCCTATAGTCCTTTATCTGCCTGATGGAGATACTGGTCTGGCATCCTGCTGAATTTCGTCATTACAAACACTACCTCAAGGTGAAAGACGAGCCTGTTCACTGAACCACATAAGGTTTTTTGTTTGAAGAGCTGTTAAAATATGCACAGGCCTAGAAGTCATCCAACAAGTATCTTAAGTCTAGTGTGTCAGGGCAGTAACAATGATCACACTTATTTCTTGTGGAGGAAAACGTGTGCTTCAGAAGGGGATAAATTAAAAAAAAAAACAAACAAACGTGGAGCTTTTATGGAAGAAGGGTTTTTTTTGGTGGGTTGAATTGTAGGATTTGGTTTGAAAGCTTTAGATTCAAAAGCATTGAGCTCCTTGTGTCTCACATGGATGGGAGTTCTTCATCTGGGCTCACTAGCTGAAGCAACAGCCACTGAGAACACCAAATGGGATAAAATACTTAGAGCTATTGTTGTAATCCTGCTAAATGTTAGTCTACTGATGGGCAGCTGCAATGTAAACTACCCATTACACTTTGCATTGGGATTTTGTATGCAGTATGATACATTAAGTATAAGATTTTTGTAGAGGAAAAAAAAATTCAAGTAGATTTTAGATGAACATATCTAGTGTGTGGAAAAAGCCATTGAAGTATAGATTACATTAAACATTTACCAGCAAGTCAGTAAAAATAGTCTTTACATAGACCTTCGATATAATTTAAGGTTCTAAAAATAATTTTTAAATTTACTCAATTAGTATTGTACCTTTGAATCTTAAAAAGCAGCCACTTCTTTATGTAAACATACGAATATGCCTATGTTTCTTTCAATTCTACAGCCTTTTTCTCCAAATAAATTTATTGAATTTTGTGCACAAAATAGTACTGCAGCCTGCTATTTAGCCTATGGTGCCTTAGAGTTATTACAAATATTTAACAGCATATACATAATGTAAATACTGCCAAAAGATCACTAAGGTCAAATATTTTCTCTATTCACTTTTTACTGCACGTGCTTTCTAGTGCTATTTAAGCCCCTTTTATCCAGCTTTGTAACAGTTATAACGTTGTAGCCAATGTAGCCAATGTAAATGTTTACTTTCAATAAATCTGAATTTGTTCAACAAGTACTGTGCATTTGGGCACTATTTTGAGAACTTTGTTCAAAGTTAAAAGTTCTTCTAAGAAGTAAACTGAGTCTGATACTATTTCTTGACTTTCAATGGTCTCAACATCTAAAGGTTGTAGGTAAAATCTTTTAAAAATTTAAACCGTTTAAATTTTTAAAACCTTTAAAAAGATTGTTTTCTGCAGTGATCTTTTAAGTGAACAGAACAAAACAACTTTCTATGCTATGTTTATATGAATGGGTTTCTTCACTGGTTCAAAATATAAATGCTGGAAAAAAAGCAGTATTTTGCATGCACAGTGTAATACAAAATGCATAAGGATGTCACAAATAGCATTTTATAATCGTTTTTAAATAATAAGGCTTATAATAATAATAAGGGGAAATTAGAGAAAAACTAGGGCCTAACAGAAGTTATGGCATTACACAGGCTTACTTGAGGTGAGAGACAGTTACCACTTCCATGATGGCTGGTATGTGCGGAATCTACTTCATGATTCCTTGGCAACACAATCTGCCCTCCTAGCACGTACTAATAAGAGTAAAGGAAGAGTGGAGCAGAACGGAGACACCATGACCAAACTTTGCTGGCTTCCCTGCGGAGGGGATAATCTGATGGTGTCATGCAGACTAAGAGTGAATGGAGGGTGGAGTGAAGACACCGAGGCCAAATTCGGTTGTACTCCCTGCAGAGGTGGCAGCCTGGTGGTACCGTGCAGCTGATAAGACAGCTGATAAGCCACATACATAGTGTGATGTCTGGTGCTGGGCCAACAATGGTGGCAGATCAGTCCCTTCCAGATAGGATTTGCTCAAACTTCTCCTTCTAATCTCATTATAATACCAATACACAACCCCATCCCACTGAGCATAACTCCTCACTGAGCATGCTCTCTAGATTTTCGATTAACTTGGGAGACCTTTTTAAATCAATGAATAACAAAAATAAATATGACTAGAGTCACTCAAGCTCCACAGGAATGTAAAAGAAAATATATAAAAGGCAACCTAAGGAGGGATATGGTAGGAAGGAAGAATGGGGTGGTAAGAACCAGGAACGAAGAGTGGGGTGGTGACAACAGAGAAAGAAGAAAGAAGAGGAGAGAGGGAAGACTCCATTGTAACTTCTGGATCAGTTGACAGGCTGAACCCCTTTCCTCCCCTCAGGTCAGGACACTGCCTGAGGAGACTCCTCAAGACTGAGAGTCCTCTCCCATCTTCTGGGTGAGTGATGATTGTGCATTTGTACACTAGGCACAAGCTAAGGACCCCACACTATAATAGAGAATTTCCTGTACTGACATTCGAAACCTGTTTTACAAATGTTACATTTGGATAAATTGTGCTATTCGTGAACCTGACTACTTGTCTTGAAGGTAATTGGACCTACGGTCGACAGACTGTTGGTGAATCCGATACTGTCAGAGTTGGGCGTGTAGCTAACACAGCATTTGGTATCCCTATTAAGAGATGAGTCCAGTCACCCCTAATCCCTCTAACCTTTGAGAATCGGCTGTAACGCAAGGGGATTCATCTCTTACCAAATTTGCCCCCCCATCAAACTGCAACAGCAGCTTTCTGCTGGGCATCATTGCTGGCCCAGCATCACAACTGCTATTTTTTCTACCAGTTGCATTTGCTGCATTAACAGAAATGTCACAAATCACATACTTTGGTAGCACCCCTCCTGGGTGAAAAAAAATGAGTTGATGATCTGAAATAGAAAAATAGGAAGAATGTGTAAGCTTGCTGCTGAACTTACTACAGTAATATGTGATACTTTGGGGATATAACATTAGCACTGCAGTAGCAAAAATATAGTAGACTGTGCTGTCAAATAGTTCTTCATTAGAAACTCTCTTCTTACCTCAGCATAATCAGATTTGGACTCTTATCAAGAGCCCAAATGTATGTTTGATCGAAACACTGTTCTTTTTCCTCCACAATCCCCTGAAAGCCATGCTGCTCATGCTAAACCCAAGAGCCTCCTGCACGCGCATGTGGCAGTCTTCAAACACACTTTTTTTCCACAGTCATGCATACAAACTCTGTTACATGCAGGGTAATATCACTAAGAATCTATGTTCTATTAGACGGTAGGAACCTCTTTCTGAACACCATGCAGCTTGTGTCAAAGAAGCAGAAGCTGACACTAGCAATTTATCCTTACTGGAAATCAAGAGGTGTGATGATACGTGTTCTTCCTTCTGTTCCAAGAACTCTTTTTCCATTGATTTTCATGGTAGTAGTTCTCAATTCATAACACATGCAAAACCATGGTACCTAAATACAGAACTCTGAAAGAAGACAAGGACAGAGGCATGTAACTATATATGTAATATATCAAAAAGAACCATAAAAAAGAGGGAGAGAGAGAATGCATATTTTACAATACACAAAGCCTTCTGTAAGCCTTGTAAAATAAATAATGGGTTCAAGTGTTTTCTAGTATCCGTTGCATGGGCAGAGAGGAGAGATTTTTTTCCTTCAGTTGCCTGAGTGATACAGACATTACAAAACAGTCACCAAAGGGAGGGAGGCTGGGATAGGATCCTGCAAACACATCTCTTTTGGGACTGCAAGCCTGAGTGTCCCAGCTGACATCACCTGTCAGTAAAAAAGAAGACCGGGAGAGAGGGAAGCTAATCTGTAAAAGATAAATCTGTGATTTTATAGAAAAGAAGGAAAAAAAAAGAGTCTGGTCTTCAGAGGATATGGACAATGTGCTTTCTACAGGTAACACCAGGGAATGAGTGAGTGACCATAGTGGCTTCAAGATAGTGTAAGTAGTTTTTGGGTAATGAGAAATGTATATGAAATATGTGCCCTAGTTTTGTTTTGTTTTGTTTTTCATATAAATAATGATGCTATCTTTATAGTTTACCTTTTCTAATAACACTAACTCCAGTGGATTCAGCTCATACGACTAACTTTAGTCCTTCAGAGTTTTGTAAATATTCCAAATTGGGAATAAACCCGTCAACTGAAGAGAGATGCAAGTCTACTGGAATTGCCACAGAAGACCGGACAATGAGGGTATTTCCTAAAGCCAAAATAAAAGACAAGTGAGAGGTAATGAAAGAATGGAGAATGTATCCACAACTTTATTCTTATTAGTGGATCAGATATTAAAATTAATTATCTCAATCTGAGGATGAGAACAGTAGAACCTGATCTCAGACCAGTGCTCTTCCAGAAAAGCCAGCACTATCTCTGGCAAGCTTTAAAAAAGGGAAATTAGCTGTGCTCAGTTTTTTAAAAGAACAGATATACACACCTACCCTCAGAGAGAATTCATTGATCTGCGTGTTAGAAACACTTGCCTGCAGCTCCCCAGCATGTATCTGATCCCTGAAAAAGTGTCTTCTATTTCATTCTTTCTGGTAGCTAATTTTAAGTGAATCCTTACACTTAGATCTATGATAGTTTTTTACAGATCCTCTGTCTCCATACATTGTACAGGATCATGGACACTTTTAGTTTAGTTTGACTCTTAAGATCCAACTAGCTAATAGTCATCTTCAACCTTTCTAGCTTGTAATCCCATTTTTTTCCAGAAGACCTGGAGAAGACTCCTAAAAATGTCTAGGACTTAAGGCATAGCTAATAAAGAGGAGAATAATGATTGAATATAAAGTTGAAACTCAAATTTTGAAGTCATCTATTTTCTTCTCTCAATGTGGATTTATTTATTCCTTTATAACCAACACACGCAAGTATTCATTCCTATTACCTGAGTAATGTATTTTCTTTTTCTTGCTTCTTTAACAAATGATGTATTAAAACATAGTTTTAACTTTGATTTCTTGCATAGTTGCCATATTTATTAAGCACACAGGTAATGGCAAAAAATAAAAGTAGTTAAATTAGTCTTTCTAGGTTTAATTTATTATTTTTACCTCAGTGACAGTGGTAAGATATGCAACAGCAACAGGTCTTTCCCAATTTTCCTGAGCTGCAAAATTAAATTTGAAACTATTTCCTCTTACTATTAATGTAGATTTTGGTCATTTGGCTCCATTCTTATTACTGTGATAAATTATGTAAACTGATAATTGTATCATTATCTGCTCTGTTGAGACCCCCAAAACCCTTGTCAGATATGGCATTTGACCATAGTTTGTACAGCCAAAATGCATTTAATATGTAAATACTTAAGCACAGAGGGTTTTATGGATCTATAAACAGTGAGGTCTAGATTTTTTATTTATAAATCTTTGAGAGTGCACATCAAACACAAATGATTAATACACCTACCTGGCTAAAGAAGTATAAAATAACTTATTTGTATGAATAACTGAATATTTATGTTTTTTTTTCTATGAAATGAATTACTCAAAAAAAAGTGTAATATTACTTCATCTTCTTTCAGCATCAGCCTAGAGAGATTTGATTATCTTGGAATATGATATGATTCTTTTTCCATTTTCATTCAGTATGAGAATATGGACTGTCTTTTTACTGGAGATGTCATCTAGAAGATGGCTGCAGGAGAATACCAGTTAAGATTCATGTCATGGCTTATAACCCTGACATACGATTTTAAATGGCTTACATTGTGAGAGCATTATTTCACAAGATTTGTATATATTTTATTTGGAAGGAACACCTAGAAATAATCTTTAAAAAATAAGTTAAGTTAACATATATTGTCATGCCAGGAGTCATTAAATGACTACACAGTTCTACATGGAAATTAAACACTGGCAAATAAAAAAAATGTTTTTTTCTTCCCATGGAATGACTGGCCCCAGGATCAAAATGAGAACTACACAAGATGCAGTCAGTATATCCAACTTGTCAAAATGTGCTACCATATCACTAGGTAACTAAAAATAGTGAGATATAGGATGGTTGCTCCCAAGTGCTCTCTGGATGATCTTTGTCCCTGTGAGTCCCCTGATTTCTTCTCCTTGTTTTTCTCTTTACAGGTATGTACTTGAAATGATATATATTCAATAGGGGGAGAAAAGCTAGACTGCTAGTAAAAATGGTTACTATTAAAAAAGAATCTTCAACTGTTTGGAGCTTCCAACCAAGGCATAATAAATGTGTCTGTTTATTTAAAACTTATACTTGTCTGGAACTATTGCAAAGACTACATACATACGTCAGGATGTTGCTGAGGACATTGATTTAGCCAGGAGGCAGTATGATTAATATATAATTCGCAATCATTATGGTGTTTTAGATACTTTATAATTGTATAAATAGCTGGGAAAAAAAACATATTTCCTTCCTCTTTCATCTTTCTCAATTAAAAATACATACTGCCCTCTGTGATGTCTTCATTGTGGCAGTACTTTGATATATTGCCATGTGTTATTCATTAACAGATATTTCTTTTACTCACATCATCCTCTTCAGAGATAATCTTCTCACAGCTATAAATATATTGACTACCTTAACATTTATGCAGTTGTTTCAAGGTTCACTTCCATTTCAGAGACAGAGAACCTGAATCACTGAGCATTGAAATGACTTGCCCAAATTCCTCAAGCATGGAATACTATCTCCCGTTTTCACAGAAAGTCAGTATTACCAGGTACAAACGCAATTTGTGGCCTTTCTGAGAGGTCACAAATGATCTGTCTTTGCTAAACCATTTATTGAAATGAGTGTCAAAATGATAGTAAGGTCATCAGTTCTAATTAATCACTTTTTCCCTATATAAACATATTTTTGAAAGTAAAGAAAAATAAGAAAACCCAAAAAAGGTTGTGATCTCCTTCCCCTCTTTCTTTCTATTAATGACTGAAAACATTTCCTCAGAAAAGAGCTCTGAAAATGTGGCTTTGCGGTCTTCTGTGGGTATGCCCTGCAACCCCAAGTGCTAGAATGGTAGACTTCTGTTTTACTTTGTTTCTTTAAGTGTGTGCATATTAGTGGGAGCAAAGAATGTTACTGAGAAGTCATTGCCAAATGACTTTTATAGTAATATATCTAGAGAGGGAAAAGGATGCGATATAATTTTGTTATCCTGAAAAATATGCAAAGATGAAGCAGGACTCCTTAATGGAAACCCTGCAAAATCATTAAGAGGTCATTTCTTAGACTTTCTGCTTGGGTTAGAAATCAAAAGGGTGTTCTCTCACAAGCACCACAAGCAAAATGGGGTATATGAGCTTCATGCTCACAATTTGGTCTGTCTGACAAATTCTTCAGGAAGATTCTGCTGTCTGGACAAAGTTCAGACGTCTAAAAATCCATTGATTTCTGAGAAATTTAAATTCCATTTTCACAAACAATTTCTTCATTTAGTTGATTTCTAAACCAACTGGATTTCTAAATATGTACCACTTGCAAAATCCTGTCTCTGTCTGGGCTTGGTGAGTAGAGATTCCTTCACATGTGTTTGCAGCTGCAGCCTGGATGCTGATAGAAGTATAATATCTGTTTTCTTATTGCCCCAGAAACAGGATTGTATAGAAATGTTTGGAAGATAAAGTGGTTTTATCAGAAAATGGCATTTCTTTTAAGGTTAAGGATGTTTTCTGATAATGAATAATCTTATATGAATTAGTATTAAGTGGAGCTAAACAAGTACATTGCCAATGTACTGCTAAGGTGCATGTATTTCCAAATTTTTGTCTCCTGGGAAGCCAGCTAGTTCCTGGTTGTATTAGGGATTTCTGCTTCTGAAATATTTCTCTGAAGCAAAGAAGTCCTCAGGATTCCCTGGGATTCCTGTTTCTCTGCCGTGGAATTAGGAATATCAGGATTTCTAGACTCAGCACACTGTTGCAAACCTGGCAGAGCTGGCTGCCAGTGTTGCTATAGCATATTGATTTCTTCATTGAGTCATTTAAACACATTAACGGTTAAGGCTTTTGTTCAGAATGATCTGTGTCAGATTTTCCAGTCTGAAGGCAATTCTGTAATTCCATTATTTTGTTCTGCAGAAGAAAACTTTTCTTCGCAGAGTTAAGTGCTGAATAAAAAAAAAAAAAAGAGACTTTTAACCAGGTTATCCCATAACTCTTCTTGAATTTGGTAAATCTTCCATAACAGCGGGGAAGATCTGGAGCATCTACAATCATCTATAATTCAGGTAGAAGTTTTGGGCAAAGGATGTTCAGGCATTGTGATAGCTTTTTTGGTTGTTGCTGTATAGGAATTATGTAGATGATTTAAGATCTGCAAGTCTAATTACCTCTGGCAGTTAATACCCTATGGCTTATTTACCCAAAATGTTTGCTTTATCTTTTTTCCTTTCTATATTAGTCTACTACTCATCTGAGGATTGGCTCTATCTTTGTAAAACAGTTCACACCCCTTCTTTTCATACCTTAGTAAGTTTAAGATTGAAATTTTATTCCCCAAGCAAGAATTTAAGATGATATGATGTAATACCATCGCAAATCCTGAAAAGGTTAATTATAGTCTGTGCTGCATTCAATTTGTAGGAAATTTCCAGACTGCATAGAATACATTTCCTTTCCTACCACTAAAACCTTTGTTTATTTCACAGATACTTTGTCTGAAGAAATAATTTTGAGTTTAAAACTGTTTTTCCAATCCAGATTATTTCAACGCATATTGAAAGAAAAATGTCTGTGAGCAGAGTATCTTGGGATATAACTGTGTCTACTAGTCTCTATTGCTTCCTGTTACTTTGCCATTTACATTTTGTTTTCTGTGTTCTATCTACTGTCCCCTAGCCAATCTCTTTGTGAGAGCATAGAAAATAAATGGTATTCATGAAAACTTAAAAATATATTCAATTCAAAGTCACTGTAGTTGGATGAAATTTGTGGAGGTGTAATGTAGAGAGAGAGTGAAAGAGAGAGAGGTCTAATGATATTTACAGAATTGCCTAAATGAGTTATGAGCACTGCAGTGAGATAAAGCTGCTCTTGTAAATTCTGCTACTTTTGTAATAGTCTTTAAAGCCTGTCCCCCTTGTCTTTTTTCTTTCTCTAGGCTGGTCTCACATGTTTACCACTATTTCCTATATGACTCCATTTTGAAATCTGTGCTGAGTTCTTAAAGGTTTTGTAATATACAGTTCCTAACTCCACATGGTCCCATAACATCAGCTGCAACATGTTTAAAAGTAGTAATGGGACAAGTAATCCTTTCAGGGGAAAACAAATCATCTCTGGTTGTAATGGTCTTAACAGCACTTATTTCACATTCCGTGAGGTGTTTGAGATACCCTGGTGGAGAGGAGTGGAGATTGGATAATAGTCAAATCGTGAATCTGGGAAAGACTGGAGTGATTTTGATCCATGGAGGAGAATGGTAGGCAAAATCACACTCATTTTTTTATCAGGCTTAACAATTGCAAATGGTGTAAAGTTATCTGTAGATATACAGAAAGGCTGTAGATATACAGAAAGACTATACTTCATTCCATAAGATCTGTAAGGCTTTATATAGGAATTACAGAGCGAAGCACAAGGATGTCTGTTATACAAGAATTCATTTGAGATAGATAGGAATGAAATTTCTCACTATTAAGTCTAAAAACTCTACGTTACTCTTTCACTCTTGTTATAAACTAAATAGTAAGGACTGAAATTTACTGACACAAACTTCTCCCTAGAAAAATCTTTGCATGTGCAAGATTTTGTCAGTGAGGGCCTTTAAACTCCATTTACTCTCCAACCCAGCATATAGCCCAGTCCTCAGACAGCCTATAAGCAGGGAAATGACAAAATGAATGAAAATATTCCTATATATTACAACTGTGTAGGAATAGCTTCAATTGGTCTTGACTGGAGAGTTTACTCTTAATGATGCATCATTCTCATCACAGATAAATAATGAGGTGAGAAAATTTGCCATTGGTAGCCACCAAGAAAGAAACTTTGGTGTTGTTGTGCGCAGTCCTTTGAGAGTATCAACTCTGTACTCATCTGTAGCTAGATGACAAATTAAGTGATAGGAATTACTAAGAAAGGATAACATAAACAAAAATATTTGCACCAGGCTTACTCGTGTTCTGGATACTGAGATCTAAAATGTTATAACAGAGCTAGGAATTACACAGAGAGCAATAAATATGACTAGTGAATCCATATGATAAGTAGACTTAAGCTCTTCAACTTGTGAAAAATGTGTTAGGTATATAAAATCATCAGTACTATAGAACAGATGAATGGAAATGATGCATAACTATTTCTCATAATACAAACATTACTAATAAAATTCCAAGCAGCAAGTTTAAACAAACAAAAAGTGTTTTTCATGTTACTCTCAATGAAATCGTGAAACATATTGCTGCAGGATGTTGTGGAAGCCAAAAATATGAATACGGTTAGATAAATTAAAAGAGAGTAAATCTGTCTCATGATATGATGATCCTACTTCAACCTATAGCTTAGGAAGTCCCTAAACCAAAAATAGCTGAAAGACAAGAGGGTAAATCAGAAAGGAAGAAGGAAACCCCCATACTTACCTTGTTGTAGGCAGGCTACTGAGAAAAAGATGAGCTTTTGATCTGACCTAATATGATTTTTTAAATCAAATTACACATCTGCTTTGAAATGCTCCTAAGCACTTTCTGATTTTATCAATCTTTTCTTTTTGTAGTTGAGTGATGTCCAGAAGAAATATTTTTATTACACATTATATATTTAATAATTTTTGTTGCATCTAAAAAAGGAAAATGTTTCATAATTGTTCTGGTTATTAGGTGAACCTGACAGAGAAATGAGGAAGCAGATAAAAGATGCCGCCTTTGATCTGGCTTTACTAGGAATGCAGGATAGTTTTCTTATGAAAAAGAAGACCATTGCTTACATTATGATATAATAAGCAAACAGACAGTATATTTCAGAGAATAAATTGCTAGAACCCAAGTTAGAAATATGGACTATGCATCCAGTAGGTGCAAACTTCTAGGCACCCGTAGGCATGCAATTCCTTTATCCATTTTTGTATAACCTTTTTCACAAGCAAATAACCACTCCATATCCAATTCCTGTAGTTCTAATGTTGACAACAGGAAGCAAGATTCTGATTGATTCCTGGGAGACTTTGATGTCTTCCTATATCCTTTCATAGTTTACTCATTCTCCTTCCTTTCTTTTCTCTTTTTCTCCCTTCATTTTCCCCTCTGCTCTCTCCAAACTCCTAATGAAATATAACTCAATCAACTAAAGATGCATAAGAAAGCTGCAACCATTTGTCAGTGCAAACACACCTAATGGATAGGTGATAAAGCTTTACTGTGCTTTTCGAGTCCTTAGACACTCGGATAAGGACTAAATAAATGATAACTCTGGTAATTCAGAATAGAAATGGTGGTTTTCAATGCTCATGCTATTTATCTTCTTAACAATCTTTCCTAAAATTTAATGAAAAGATGTACTGGTGTCTTCAGTAGTGATACTGGAATCACTTGTGAAAGCCCCGTTAGTTGCACTGGGCGCCACTATGGCTAGTAGCCTCTTAGTTACTAAACTGCAACACAATCAAGCCTCCTGGGCAATCTGTATCAATGTTTTTACCAACTCTATTCAAAATAATTCTTTAGTAGAAAATAGGTAATCCTGAGCACAGAACAGGGACACTTCTGATCATGAGATTTTCCCACTACAATACTCATTATTTATATTCAAGTAACCTGACTGTTTCAGTAGCTGAAGCAGTTTACATGAATAAAAACAAATATTTCTTCCTTTTTTAGCATATTTCAATTCAGTCAGGATTATTCAAATGCCTGTAGAATATATTAGTGCAATATTTCTTCAGGAGAATTTATATTACAAGGGAAATATGGCTAATATTGTCTTGGCATTGACCGTATTCTGTGATCCTGTTTCTGTGCTCTTTCTTGAGTGGGCCTTGGTCAGCTGAAAGTGCTGTCCCATCAAATCCTTACACATTTATGGACCTTGATTTCAGTTCATTAAGTTGAGATGAAGTGCCTTCACAAAATTAAACCAACTAATCCTTTCAGAAGTTTCTTCTACCTTCTCTGTTATCCTGTCTGGCAGTATATGTGTCTGTATTTTAAATTTATGTCTAACTCAAGGAAGTATAATTCTAACAGCATGAACAGCTGCTGGTGCACTGTCCTGTGGTTTTACGGTATGAGTCATTGTAAAACATTCCATTTCTTTAGACATGATCAAACTCTACCATCAAATATTATAAGGACTTCTTTAGCATTGTTGTCTGCCGACAACAATTGTCCCAGCGCATCAGGTTGGCACAGGTATCACCGCCCGGATACCTGGGCCAATGAG
>JAUBNY010000700.1:6048349-6068546 GCA_032275445.1 Crypturellus soui
CTTTCAATAAATCTGAATTTGTTCAACAAGTACTGTGCATTTGGGCACTATTTTGAGAACTTTGTTCAAAGTTAAAACATTCTTTTAAGAAGTAAACTGAGTCTGATACATTTCTTGACTTTCAGTGGTCTCAACAACATCTAAAGGTTGTAGGTAAAACCTTTTAAAAATTTAAAAAGTTTAAATTTTTAAAACCTTTAAAAAGATTGGTTTCTTCTAAGTGAACAGAACAAAACAGCTTTCTATGCTGTGTTTATATGAATGGGTTTCACCGCTGGTTCAAAATACAAATGCTGGAAATGTAGCAGTATTTTGCATGCACAGTGTAATACAAAATGCATAAGGAAGTCACAAGTAGCGCTTTATAATTTTTTTAAATAGTAAGGCTTTTTTTTTGCGTAGAACTGGTTTTGTCATGAAAACATGGCAAATATATGAGGAAGCATGTCATACTTAATGTGGGTATGCTTAAAGTATAAATGCACATCTGCAACACATAAAATATGCAGGCATTTGTGGAACTGGTTATTAATTCAGTGAATGTATTGTTTTTTCATTGCCTGCGAGTGCCTTTTATTTTTGAATTATATATGAGTGGATATTAACTTGTATATTTTTAGACTTTTAGCTTTTGCTTTGTAAAAATTATTATTACTGCAGATTTGGGATTGGAAAAGCAAATAATACTAATGTTTTGAATGCTGATAAGTATTTTGCACAAATATAAATACAAAGCAGAGGAAAAAACCATATCCCTGCTACCCGAAAAGACTGATAATTTGATTAGTGTCTACAGACTAGGACTTGAATTCTGTAATGCAAGATAAATTCCTTGTTTTGGAGAGCTTTGAGTTGGAACACACTGTGGCTTCCAAGTGTGCAAACACAGGAGTTAAATCGGTAGTGAAACCTCAAACTAATAAAATGAGAACTCAGAGGAGCAGGAGGGGCAGGGTTTGTACTAGTTTTGGCCTAACTTATATTCCATCTCCAAGTCATTACATATTAAGCTCTCTCAATATGCATTAATTACCAAATTTCCAACATGCAAGTTTATTCTTATTGTATGTCCCTGTTGAGCAGTTTAATGTGGAACGTGGGCATTTTAAACATTAATTGACAGCAATGCAATAAATATTATTGCGACAGAACAGGGCTGCTTTCAAATGCACACCCCGCTTTTTTGACAAGAGGAGATGCAGACATCTTCTAAGACACCTTCTGTTGTGGCTGATAAGAGCATTTATGGTGTTCATTAAAATGCATTTATGCTCCTGGGTGACTTCCTTATGGCAGATGCCAGTGCGGTGCAAGTTGCAGCAGACTCCTTTTCTCGAGGGCACATAGGTAGGGCCCCCCACAAGAGGAAATTGTCCACCTGCACTACTTTGAGGATGCTCAGAAAAGACTGTAGTAAGTGAATGAAGCCAATAGTAGACAGGGCCCACATGTTTGCTGTGCTGCAGCTATCAGCACAAAGAAACTTCTGTAAGAAACTTCTGAGAATGCAGCAAGATTCACTTCAGGGTTCAATGCCTTGCAAACACCTAGTATGAAAACAGGTGAAAAAGAAGAAAAGCATATGAAAAAAAATCAATTTTAAATTGGCATTTTTTTGTTAATCCATAAAATAGCTCTCCTGGGATGCTTTTCTTAAATGTGGCAAGTCTGTTCCACTCAGAGAAGTGCAATTCTACACAAGGAAACCAAAGCCCCTGAACTGGGCATAAGACCATTTTAGTAGCAGCACTGAATGCAGCAAGGCACAGTGCAAGGCATCAACTCTTGGATTTCATCCAGATTCAGAAAACTGACATTCTGCAAAAGACTGAAGCTGTGGGAATAACACTAGCAGCAGGAACAGTGACTGCTGCTGAAGCAAGAGCAGCACAAGTCTCAAGAGGCCACGTCTGGAAGAAAATACAGGAACTCCTGGCTTAAGGTTTGTTCAACAAAAGCCAGAGCTTATCATCAGCAAAGCAGTTCTAATTTGTAACTTTTAAAAAGAAAGCATTCCATTGTTTAGGGAAAATGAATACAGTAAAAATTAAAAAATATATATTTTTTTCAACATACTTTCCTGATGCTGTATAGATCACCGCTCAGCTGAAGTTCAGTCTCAAAATGTGCTTTGAGCAGTGTCCCACTGTACTTGCACAGGGCAGGCTGGAGTATTTAGTACAGTAGTACATTTCTTAGAGATTCTCAGGCAGAATGAAGAATTGCTCGTTTAATTAACAAACCCGAGGATCCTGTCTCTTATTTTACTTACTTATTCTGATGCAGTCTGTATAGCTAAAACAGTCCAGAAATTGATGTCTGCTATTTTTCTTGTTGATTTGCAACTCTTATCATATTATTTCTCCCATGTGAACTGTTAAATGAACTTGTGACATTTGTCACAAATGAATTTGTGACAGGTTAAAAAAATCACACTCACTCCTTTCCTGCTAGATAAATGGCTTCAGATTTTGTGATATTTCTTGTCATCTACAAAGGTCAATTCAGTATGAGGAAATTTGAGTATGAGAGGAGGCAGAGGCCCCTAATTAATTTAAATATATATTTAAATGTAAATAGATGTGTATTCGTGTGTTTATTTACATATGTGAATGTAAATAAAAAAGAGCTTTGTGGGCTGAAGGACTAAGGATCAAGATACTGCTTGTGTACAACAGACTTGACAAGTACTGTGTTTCTTTAACAAACACCCAATTTTCATTGGTTTTGGTAGATCTGATTTGCTGTCTCCTTGGCATTGATGTGTTGTGCTGCAGATTTTAAAGTTCTTACCCAGGGGAGATTTCAAGAGGTGGCTCATGCTCTCATCTTGGTTTGTTACCACTTAGCTGACATGTTGCTCCTGATGCAATATTCCATCTGTGTGAAATTGTGTTATTCCACTACTTGCGTCTTTATTACCTTGTGCAAACGTAGATTTCATGCTTGCCATTCTAATCAAGAGAATTCAAATATCAAAAAGTTGATATGAGATCTGTGATTGCTGCATGCTCCTACTGGTAACATTTTTTTCCACTTAGAAATGTCGTGTTTCATGGTTATTGCCTGTGAAGGCAAGGCCACCGTTTCCCATACAGTCCGATCTTTCAATTTCATCATTTCTCAAGTTGCCTAATGCTTTGGACCTAGAGCACCTCTTTTCTTTTAGCAGTGTCTCCGCCAATGCCGGAACATTTGTCTCATTTGATGCCCTGTTTACAAAAGTCCTTGTGGGGGGCTGCTAATAACTCCCCCTGGGCTATGACATTTCATACCTCTTCATAAGGGGCATGTGATAGGTGAGTTTTTTTACCAGGATTCTGTTGTTGTTTTAGTCTTGGGTAGTCTCTTAGTTATCAAAAGAAAGGAATTAAAGGGGAGACATTGTGCTGTTTGTTATGTTGATCAATTACTTCTGTATTACTTCAGTTCAGTTCTGTATAGCTGTTAGCATAGCGGTATCATCTGAATTTCTGATCTTTTTAAGTTCTCTTGCCACCCAGTCTTTCACTCACACAGCCTTCAGAGAAACATTGAAAAACATTTGCATTAAAATGCAAAACTGAGGATATTTCAGTTAAAATGCAAAAATGTGCAGTCATGAATAATAAAAAGTATTGTAATTATAGTCCTGCAATATGAAAAGCATATGTGCAAACCATTTACACAAGAGAACGAGAATGTGTAGCTAAAAGAGATGCAGAGCAGGATGCTTTAAAAAGCTAAAGAGTTTTATATATAAGCAGTTTCCTCTCATAATTTCCTTTCATCTAAGAAAAATTTGATAATGTAAGATTAAAATATTCTCTACCTATCTTTCTGGCTATATTTTTGAGCCCGGACTGATGGCCATTCCTTCCCAGATTCGTCTTTTCCTATGTTATTAGGAAAGCTTACTGGGATTTTAGTTATTTTAAGGAATGTTATTAATCTCCTATATTAATATGCTTGAGCAATTTCCATAAATTTGTTCAAAATGGGATTTTTCATCAGTAAGCTGTGACAAGCATTTTCTTTTTTTCCACAGAGTTTTTTTAAGCTTGTAAATATCAAGCCCATTTACTTTAACTAAACATTTTCTTAGAGGCATGAAAGATCTAATGGCATATGTGAATGAGTGAGCTATATTTTTGTACTTATTTCTTTGTAAGCAGAATTCCCATGGCCAAGCACAATATGTATTTTTATAGCATAATAATCTCTGAAGCAATCTGCATGAAGACAGCTTTTGGTTTTGGCTTTTAGGGTACTATCAACACATTGACTAGAATTGAAAATGTTGATAGTTTCCTTCTAGTTGTATCATTTGTGAATTTACATAATGCTGCCACATTCAGTGTATGTTTTTTTTTTTTTCCTTTTTTTTTTTTTATTTTTTGTAGTGTTATGTTGTATAAGCTGTTCCTTTATACTGGCCACTTTGTAGATGTATATTCACACATAGTCAACGCTTGCAAGCATGAATGCAAAGAAAGAAAGAAAACTGCGGTAAGGATGTGATTCATAGTCCATGATAGCTACTGAGTTTGCCTGAAGTTATCTGGGAGTGAATGCAGGGTGAATTGTGCAAGGGACCATTCAGCAGTTTTACAACCTGTAGAACCGTGTTCCATGCCCAGGAACGTCCTCAGGTTTCTCCAGTGTACTTGGGTAGGAGTAAGTGTCCTTGGCAAACTGAGGAGATTTGTTTGTCTAGACTTAGATCTGCATCCCTTGTGCATTAGTACAGCTATTGGTTGATGGAAGATTACGTTTTTAAGGCAGGGTTGTGCTCACTTTTCACCTTTCTCCAGTGGGGAAAGCAAATGCCAAACGGCTGAAGGATGCTATTATTTTGATTTGTAGTTTTAGCTGTACATCCTGAGTAAGTACAAATGATTCCACAGCATGTAACTCAATTATGATTCAGATTTTTAGAAATACTTCTATATCACAATAAGTATTATTATTCTCTTAAAATATGTACATATGTATACATATGTCCTTTTAAACTTTGATTGTAAACTGCTGTTTGAATATAGGAAAGTGTGCGTCATTGTATTATCTGTATGAGGACTGTCTAATCTTGCAAGGACAGCTGAGACAAGACAGTTCAGTCATGAACAAGCAATTTATTCCACTGCTCTGCTGAACAGAGACTACTGAATCCTGTGGGTGGTTTCAGAAGAAATATGGGTCAACATTCACTGGAAATTTCAGTCAGTGTGATCAAAACAGACTCAGGCCCAAGCTTCTTGAGGTGAAAGGCTTGTAGTTTATAGTTTAACATATTCCATCCCACCAGCCCCCAAACAAGGATTTGATTAAATACTTTTTTTTTTTTTTTAACCAGAAACTTTCTCTGGGCAAATAACTCTAAGCAAAAACTTTTCTAACTGTAAAAGCCATTGCCAGTTAATCACGGCTGTGTCAGTTTAAAGATGTGATTTCCACAACTTAGTCCTTTAGATTTATGGTGCCTTCTATGATTTTTATTTTCCCCCCGCATTATGAATGCCTCATTTCTCTTGAGGACCATAAAAACTTGAAAGGTATAGTAGCAATACGCAACACAGACTTCCTTGTACCCTCTTGCTGGTCTGCATAAAACCTGAATTGAGGTACTCATTTCCTGCAGTTATTAATCAACATAATGTGACCACTTGATGAAAATCATGCTATAGTAGTTAGATATTTTTAAGGGGGTTTTGTTTGTTTTGTTTCAATCAGCCCCTTCAGCAGTAAATGAAATTTTGTTATTTTTTAGCTTTTTTGAACTCATCTCTGTATGACTACTTTAGATTTGTTTAGGTCAGCATGTTGGGCCAACCACCTGAGGACTGCTCAACCGAGGAAGCAATTTTACCTATCGGTCTGTTCCTACAGCCTCCCCACTTGACAGAAGGCTGGTATGAGAAGGACTCCGAGAGAAACACTTGTCTGAGCAGCCTTCTGCTGGGTACCATTGCTGGCCCAGCATCACAACTGCTATTTTTCCTATGAGTTACATTTGCTGCATTAACAGAAATGTCACAAATCACACACTTTGGTACTCAAATCACACCCTCCTGGGTGAAAAAAAAAAAAAGTGAGTCGATGGTCTGAAATAGAAAAATAGGAAGAGTGCATGAGCTCACTGCTGAACTTACCAGAGTAATATGTGATACTTCAGGGATATAACACTAGCACCGCAGTAACAAAAATATAGTAGCCCGTGCTGTCAAATATTTCTCTTTACTTCGGCACATCAGATCTGGACTCTTATCAAGAGCCCAAAGGTGTGTATGATGCAAACACTGTTTCAGTCCCCTGAAAGCCGTGCTACCTGTGCTAAACCCCAGTAAGAGCCTTCTGCACGTGCATATGGCAGTCTTCAAACTCACACTTTTTTTCCACAGTCCTGCATTCAGACTCTGTTACTAAGAATCTGTGTTCCATTAGACAGTAGGAACCTCTTTCTGAACACCATGCAGCTCGTGTCAAAGAGGCAGAAGCTGACAAAAGCAATTTATCCTTGCTGGGAATCAGGAGGTGAGGTACGTGTTCTTCCCTCTGTTGCAAGAACTCTTTTTTCATTGATTTTCATGGTGGTAGTTCTCAATTCATAACATATGCAAAGCCATGGTACCCAAATACAAAACTCTGAAAGAAGACAAGGGCAGAGGCATGTAACTCTATATGTAATATATATCAAAAAGAACCATAAAAAAAAAAAAGAGGGAGAGAATGCATATTTTACAATACACAAAGCTCTCTATAGGCCTTGTAAAAGTAAGAAGTGGATTCTAGTGTTTTCTAGTTTCCATTGCATGGGCAGAGAGATTTCTTCCTTCAGCTGCCTGGGTGATAACAGACATTGCAAAACAGTCACCAAAGGGAGGGAGGCTGGGACGACCCTGCAAACGCATCTCTTGGGACTGCACACGTGAGTGTCCCAGCTGACATCACCTGTCAGTAAAAAGGAAGACAAGGAGAGAGGGAAACTAAACTGTGAACGATAAATCTGTGGTAGAAAAGAAGGAAAAAAAATAGAGTCTGGTCTTCAGAGGATGTGGGCAATGTGCTTCCTACAAGTAACACCAGGGAAGCTCGTAGTGGCTTCAAGATAGTGTAAGTAGTTTTGGGGTGATGAGAAATGTATATGGAATATGTGCCCTGCTTTTTTTTTTATTTTTATTTTCATATAAATAATGATGCTATCTTTATAATTTACCTTTTTTAATAAAAGTAACTCCAGTCGATTCAGCTCATATGGCTAACTTTAGTCCTTCAGAGCTCTGTAAATGTTTCCATTTGGGAATATACTTATCAGTTGAAGAGATACGTAAATATACTAGATATATGTATGAGATATGTAAGTCTACTGGAATTGCCACAGGGGACCAGACAATGAGGATATTTTCCTAAAGCCAAAATAAAAAAGTAAGGTAAGGAAAAAGTGTAGAATGTACCCACAACTTTGTCTGTTCTTATTAGTGAATCGGATATTAAAATTAATTATCTCAGTCTGAGGATGAGAACACTAGAACCTGATCTCCAACCAGAGCTCTTCCAGACAAGCTAGCACCATCCCTGGCAAGCTTTAAAAAAGAGAACTGAGCTGTGCTCACCTCTGTAAAAAAACAGATATACACACCTACCCTCAGAGAGAATTAATTGGTACGGGTGGTAGAAACGCTTGCAGCTCCGCGGCATGTACCTCATCTCTGAAAAAATACCTTCTATTTCATTCTTTCTGGTAGCTAATTTTAAGTGAATCCTTGCTGTACACTTAGATTTATGATGCATTTTTACAGGATCCAACTGCCTCCATATATTGTACAGGATCATGGACACTTCTAGTTTGACTCTTAAGATCCAGCTAGCTAATAGGCATCTTCAACCTTTCTAGCTCGTAATCTCTTTTTTTTTTTTCCAGGAGACCTGGAGAAGACTCCTAAAATTGTCTAGGACTTAAGACATAACTAAGAAAAAGGAGAATAATGATTGAATATGAAGTTGAAACTCCAATTTTGAAGTCATCTGTTTTCTCAATGTGGATTTATTTAAGCCCTTATAACTAAATCACACAAGTATTCATTCCTATCACCTGAGTAATGTATTGTCTCTTTCTTGCTTCTTTGACCAATGACATATTAAAAGCATAATTTTAACTTTGATTTCTTACATAATTGCAACATTTATTAAGCACAGAGGTAGAGGTAAAAAATAAAAGTAGTTAAATTAGTCTTTCTAGGTTTTATTTATTATTTTTATCTCAGTGACAGTGGTAAGATATGCAACAGCAGTAGGTCTTTCCCAAATTTCCTGAGCTGCAAAATTAAATTTGAAACTATTTCCTGTTACTATTAATGGAGATTTTGATCATTTGACACTGTTCTTATGACTGTGGTAAATTATGTAAACTGATAATCGTATCATTATCTGCTCTGCTGAGGCCCCAAAAACCCTTGTCAGATATGGCATTTCACCATAGTGTATACAGAGGGTTTTAGGGATCTATACGCAGTCTAGATTTTTAATTTATAAATTTTTGAGAGTGCACCTCAAACACAAATGATTAATACACCTACCTAGCTAAAAAAGTATGAAATAACTTATTTGTATGAATAGCTGAATATTTATGTTTTCTGTCTATGAAATGAATTACTCAAAAAAATGTAATATTACTTCATCTTCTTTCAGCATTAGCTTAGAGAGATTTGATTATCTTGGAACATGATACAATTCTTTTTGCTTTTTCATTCAGCATGAGAATATGGACTTTTTATTGGAGATGTCATCTAGAAGATGGCTGCAGGAGAACACCAGTTAAGATTCACATCATGGCTTATAACCCTGACATACGATTCTAAACGGCTTACATTGTGAGACAAGATTTTTATGTATTTTATTTGGATGGAGCACCTAGAAATAATCTTTAAAAAAATAACTGAACATATATTGTCATGCCAGGACTCATTAAATAACTCCACAGTTATACATGGAAATTAAACACTGGCAAAGCAAAAAACTTTTTTTTTTTTTTCCCATGGAAAGATTCAGTCAAAATGAGAAATACACAAGATGTAATCAATAAATCTAACTTGTCAAAGTGCCAAAGTGTGCTACCATATCATTAGGTCACTAAAAAATAGTGAGATATAGGATGGCTGTTCCCAAGTGCTCTGCGGATGGTCTTTGTCCTGTGGTTCCCCTGATTTCTTCTAATTTTTCTCTTTACAGGTATGTAATTGAAATGATATTTATTCAGTGGGGGCAGAAAAGCTAGGCTGCTAGTAAAAATGATTACTATTAAAAAAGAATCTTCAACTGTTTGGAGCTTCCAGCCAAGGCATAAGAGTAAATGTATCTGTTTATTTTAAACTTATACTTGTCTGGAACTATTGCAAAGACTGCATACATATGTCAGGATGTTGCTGAGGACATTGATCTAGCCAGGAGGTGGTATGATTAATATATAATTTGCAAACATTGTGGTGTTTTAAATACTTTATAATTATATAAATAGCTGGAGGAAAAAATCCATAACGTATTTCATTCACCTTTCATCTCTCTCAATTAAAAATACATACTGCCCTCTTGATGTCTTCATTGTGGCAGTACTTTGATATATTGCCATGTGTTATTCATTAACAGGTATTTCTTTTACTCACATCCTCCTCCTCGGAGATAATCCTCTCACAGCTATAAATATATTGACTACCTAACATTTACGCAGTTGTTCCAAGGGAAGAATTGTTGTTCATTTCCATCTCAGAGACAGAGAACCTGAGGCACTGAGCATGGAAATGACCTGCCAAAATTCCTCAAGCATGGAATACTACCTCCTGTTTCCGCAGAAAGTCAGGCACAGACACAATTACTGAGGCAAATGCAGTGAGAGAGCTTGGACAAGGGACACAGAAGGAGTTGGAGGTGATAAACAATGATTCTGGGCGCCTGAACAGCTGACTCCAATCAGCGGTTGGGGCTCCTGGATGCTGGCACCAATAGTTGAGCCTGAATTAGGTAATTTTAAAAAACTCCAGTGTTTTCCTGCCTGTAGACTGAGGACTTGAGCCAGAACTACATTCACCATCTCAACCTTTACAAAGCAAGAGTACCACCCGGTGTCACAGAGCAGGAGAGACCTTTCTGAGAGGTCACAGGTGATCTGTCTTTGCTAAACCGTTAATTGAAATGAGTGTCAAAATGATAGTAAGGTCATCAGTTCTAATTAATCACTTTTTCCTTACATAAACATTAATTTTAATATAGAGGAAAATAAGAAAATCCAAAAAGGTTGTGGTCTTCTCCCTCCTCGCTTTCTTTCTGTTAATGACTGAAATCATTTTCTCAGAAAAGAACCCAGAAAATGTGGCTTTGAGGTCTTCTGTGGGCATGCCCTGCCATCCCAAGTGGTAGGATGGTAGCCTTCTGTTTTTCTTTGTTTCTTTACGTGTGTGGATATTAATGGGAGCAAGTCATTGCCAAATGACTTTTATTGTAATATATCTAGAGAGGGAAAAGGATGTGATTTTTTTTTATCCTGAAAAGTATGTAAAAGATAAAGCAGGATTCCTTAATGGAAACTCTACAAACTCATTAAGAAGTCATTTCTTAGGCTTTCTGTTTGGGCTAGAAATCAAAAGGGTATTCTTCAGTCACAAGCACCACAAGCAAAATGGGGTATCTGAGCTTCATGCTCATAATTTGGTCTGCCTTTGACAAATTATTCAGGAATATTCTGCTGTCTGGACAAAGTTCAGACATCAGAGGATCTAAAAATTCCTTGATTTCTGAGAAACTTAAATTCCATTTTCACAAAAAAATCCTTCATTTAATTGGTTTCTAAACCAATTGGATTTCTAACTATGTACCACTTGCAAAATCCTGTCTCTGTCTGGGCTTGGTGAGTAGAGATTCCTTCACATGTGTGTGCAGCTGCAGCCTGAATGCTGATAGAAGTATAATATCTGTTTTCTTATTGCTTCAGAAACAGACTTGTTTGGAAGAAAAAGTGGTTTTATCAGAAAACAGCATTTCTTTTAAGGTTAAGGTTAAGGTTTTCTGATAATGAATAATCTTATATGAATTAATATTAAGTAGAGCTAAACAAATACATTGTCAATGTACTGCTACGGTGCATGTATTTCCAAATTTTTGTCTCCTGGGAAGCCACCTAGTTCCTGGTTGTATTAGGGATTACTGCTTCTGAAATACTTCTCTGTAGCAAAGTAGTCCTGAGGATTCCCTGAGATTCCTGTTTTCTCTGCCATGGAATTAGGAGTCTCAGGATTTCTAGACTCAGCACACTGCTGCAAACCTGGCAGAGGTGGCTGCCAGTGTTGCTATAGCATATTGATTTCTTAATTGAGTCATTTAAAAACCGTTCACCGTTAAGGCTTTTGTTCAGAGTGATCTGTGTCAGATTTTACAGTCTGAAGGCATTCTGTAATTCTAATATTTTGTTCTGCAAAAGAAAACTTTTCTTCACGGAGTTAAGTGCTGAATAATAAAAAAAAAGATTTTTAACCGGGTTATCCCAGAACTCTTCTTGAATTTGGTAAATTTTCCATAACAATGCGGCAGATCTGGAGCATCTATAATTCAGGTAGAAGTTTTGGACAAAGGATGTTCAGGCATTGTGATAGCTCTTTTGGTTTTTGACATATAGGTATAGGAATTATGTAGATAATTTGAGCTCTGTAAGTTTAATTACATTTAGCAGTTAACACCCTATGGCTTATTTATCCAAAATGTTTGCTTTAATTTTTTCGTTTCTATATTAGTTGACTACTCATCTGAGGACTGGCTCTACTACTTGTCTTTGTAAAATAGGTCACACCCCTTCTTTTCAAACCTTAATAAGTTTAAGACTGAAATTTTCTTTCCCAAGCAAGAATTTAAGCTGATATGATGTAATACCATTGCAAATCCTGAAAAGGATAATTATAGTCTGTGCTGCATTCAATTTGTAGGAATTTTCCAGACTGCATAGAATACATTTCCTTTTCTACTACTAAAACCTTTGTTTATTTCACACACGTTTTGTCTGAAGAAATAATTTTGAGTTTACAGCTGTTTTTCCAATCGAGATTATTTCAACACAAATTAAAAGAAAAATGTCTGTGAGCAGAGTATCTTGGGATATAACTGTGTCTACTAGTCTCTATTGCTTCCTGTACTTTGCCATTTACATTTCGTTTTCTGTGTTCTATCTACTGTCCTCCCTCTTTGTGAGAGCATAGAAAATAAATAGTATTCATGAAAACTTAAAAATATATTCAATTCAAAGTCACTGTTGTTGGATGAAATTTGTGGAGGTGTAATATATATATAGAGAGAGACATGTAATGATATTTACAGAATTGCCTAAATGAGTTATGAGCACTGCAGTGAGATAAATCTGCTTTTGTAAATTCTGCTAGGCACCAGTCTTGCTATTTCTGTAATAGTCTTTTTAGCTTGGCCCCTGGTCTTTTCCCTTTCTCTAGGCTGGTCTCACATGTTTATCACTATTTCCTATATGATTCCTTTTTGAAATCTGTGCTGAGTTCTTAAAAGTTCTGTAATACGCAGTTTCTAGCTCCACATGGTCCCATAACATCAACTGCAACATGTTTAACAGTAGTAATGGACCAAGTGATCTTTCAGGGAAAACAAATCACCTCTGGTTGTAATGGTCTTAACAGCACATTCTGTGAAGTGTTTGAGATACCTTGCTGGAGAGAAGAAGCGGAGATCGCATAATAGTCAGGTCGTGAAACATGAGCCTAGGAAATACTGGAGTGATTTTACTCCATGGAGCTGAATGGTAGGCAAAGTCATACTCATTTTTTTTAATTAGGTTTGATAGTTTCAAATGGAGTAAAGTTATTTGTAGATATATAGAAAGTCTGTAAATACACGGAAAGACTATACATCTTTTCATAAGAGATCTGTAAGTCTTTGTATAGGAATTACAGAGTGAAGCACAAAGTTGTCTATTATACAAGAACTCATTTGAGATAGGAATTAATTTCTAACTATTAAGTCTTAAAATTCTACATTACTTTTTTATTCTTGTTATAAACTAATTAGTATGGGCTGAACTTTTCAAATTTACTGACACAAATTTCTGCCTAGAAAAATCTTTGCATGTGCAAGATTTTGTCAATTAGGGCCTTTAAACTCTGTTTACTTTCCAACCCAGTATATAGCCCAGTCCTCAAACAGCCTATAAGCAGGGGAATAACAAAATGAATGAAAATATTCCCATATACTACAACTGTATAGGAATAGCTTCACTTGGTCTTCACAGGAGCGTTTACTCTTAATAACACATCCTTCTCATCACAGATGAATAATGAGGTGAGCAAATTTGCCATTGGTAGCTACCAAGAAAGAAACCTTGGTGTTGTTTTGGGCAGTCCTTTGATAATATCAACTCTGTACTCATCTGTAGATGACAAATTTAGTGATAGGAATTACTAAGAAAGGATAACATAAACATAAATATTTTACCAGGCTTACCTGTGTTCTGAATACTGAAATCTAAAATGTTATAACAGAGCTAGGAATTACACAGAGAGCAATAAATATGACTAGTGATTCCACATAATTCAAACTCTTCAGCTTGTGAAAAAAAAAGTTCTTAAAAGGAACAGATATATAAAATCATCAGTATTATAGAACAAATGAATGGAAATGATGCATCATTATTTCTTATAATACAAACATTACTAACAAAATTCCAAGGAGCAAGTTTAAGCAAACAAAAACTATTTTTCACATGACTCACAATGAAATTGTGAAACACATTGCTACAGGATGCTATGGAAGCCAAAAATATGAATACGGTTAGATAAATGAAAAGAGAGTAAATCTGTCTCAGGATATGATGATCCTGCTTCAACCTACAGCTTAGAAAGTCCCTAAACCAAAAAAAGCTGAAAGCCAAGAGAGTAAATCATAAAGGAAGAAGGAAACCCCCATACTTACCTTATTGTAGGCAGGCTACTGAGAAAAAGATGGGCTTTTGATCTGACCTAATATGATTTTTTTAAATCAAATTACACATCTGCTTTGAAATGCGCCTAAGCACTTTTTCATTATATCAATCTTTTCCTTTCATAGTTGAGTGATGGCCAGAAGAAATATCTTTATTACATATTATATATTTAATATTTTTTTCCCATCTCAAAAAGGAAAGCTTTTTGTAATTCTTCTGGTAAATGGATTTAGAAATGTATGTTTTAATTACTAGGTGAACCCGACAGAAAAATGAGGAAGCAGACAAAAACTGCTGCCATTGATCTGGCTTTACTAGAAATGCAGGATTGGATGGTTTTCTTATGAAGAAGAAGACCGTTGCTTACATTATGATATAATAAACAAACATTTCAGAGAATAAAATTGCTAGAGCATAAGTTAGAAATATGGCGTATGCATCCAGTAGGTGCAAACTTCTAGGCACTCGTAGGCACAAAATTCCTTTTTGCATTTTTTGTATAACTTTTTTCACAGGCAAACAACCACCCCATATCCAACTCCTGTAGTTCCAATGTCGACAACAGGAAGCAAGATTCTAATTGATTCCTAGGGGACTTTAATGTCTTCCTGTATCCTTTCATAGTTTACGGATTCTCCTTCCTTTCTTTTCTGTTTTTCTCTCTTCATTTTCCCCTCTGCTCTCTCCAAACTCAGAATGAAATACAACTCAATCAGCTAAAGATGCATAAGAAAGCTGCAAGCATCTGTGAGTGCAAACAAACCTAATGGATAGATGATAAAGCTTTACTGTGCTTTTCAGGTCCTTAGACACTCAGATACGGACTAAATAAATGATATCTAGTAATCCAGAATACAAATGGTGGTGTTCAATGCTCATCCTTGAAATGCTTTCAATGCTCCTTCCTAGAATTAATGAAAAGAGGGACTGGTGTCTTCAGTAGTGATACTGGAATCACCTGTGAAAGCCCAGGCAGTTGCACTGGGCTCCACTATGGCCAGTAGCCTCTTAGTTACTAAATGCAGCAAAGTCAACCCTCCTCAGTAATCTGTATCAATGTCTTTACCAACTCTATTCAAAATAATCGAATTATCTTTAGTAGAAAATAGGCAATCCTCAGCACAGAACAGGAGATGTACATATTTTAGGGACTCTTCTGATCATGAGCTTTTCCCACTATGATACTTTATATTTAAGTAATCTGACTGTTTCAGTAGCTGAAGTAGTTTACATGAATAAAAACAAATATTTCTTCCTTATTTTAGCATATTTCAATTCAGTCTGGGTTATTCAAATGCCTGTAGAATATACTAGTGGAATATTTCTTCAGTAGAATTTATATTACAGGGGAAATATAGCTAAAATTGTCTCAGCATTGACTGTATTCTGTGATCCTGTTTCTGTGCTGTTTCTTGAGTGGACCTTGCTCAGATGTAAATGCTGTGTCCCATCAAATCCTTACACATTTATGGAGTTTGATTTCGGTTCATTAAGTTGAGACAAAGTGTCTTCACAAAATTAAACCAGAAGTTTCAGAAGTTTCTTCTACCTTCTCTGTTATCCTGCCTGGCAGTATATGTGTCTGCATTGTAAATTTATGTCTATCTCAAGAAAGTATAATTCTGCCAGCATGAACAGCTGCTGATGCACTGTCCTGTGGTTTTATGGTATGAGTCATTTTAAAACATTCCATTTCTTGAGACATGATCAAACTCTACCATCAAAGATTATAAGGACTTCTTTAGCATTTGTATATACACTGAATAAGCATCTACCGGACATCCTGTCTCTGCCACTGCTTACTGTCCAGCACAGGACAGAATACGCTCTATAAATCTGGATTCTCAGTGCTATGTTCTGCTGGTATCACTGCCTTACATAACAAATTTGGTTGAATCTGTAATGATCTGAGACATTTATTGACATTTCTGTTGCTTCAGTTTTACTATGTAGTAATGGATGAATGCCACATGTCAATACTGGTTATCTAGCACACGTTTTTTTTCATAGCCTATTCTGACATGTGTTTTGAAAGTAATGATTTATTTTCTTACAGATATTTTCACTCACAATTTTCTTGCTGACTTTGCTAAATCATTGTCTGCAACCAGGACATCTTATGATAGTTCATACTGGTTTGTAAAATATGAACAAAGAAGAGTTTTCAGAGTCAAAGAGAAGTTGAAGTTTTAACTCGGATGGCTTTGTAGATGTTAAAGACTGAGTGCATTGACTTCAAATGATGACTTCATCAGACTTTCAAAAATGTGCTGCTGGGAACATCTTAACTAGCATAATGACTAGCACACCTTGCCTAGACAATTAGGCATAAAAAGCTCTAATCTGTAGCACTGTTAGTCTTGTTTAAAAGATTCTGTACAGATTTCTGTCCTTCTCTAATACTAAATTAACAACATCCTCAGAAATGTTTAATAAATAAATAAAACTTTCATTTTTTGGTAAATTATTCAAAAAGACTCTTTTAAACAGATTGCTAAAAAATCTGTTAATACCAGCTAACATGACATTTACCAAACATATGCTGTTTGTCATGATGAAGAAGAAACCAGTGTAGTTTTCGGTGTTGTGAGAATGTGTTTCTTATTCCCTTGTATAGCTTAACTCTTTGGAAGGGGCTAGACTACTTTTGACACATGACAAAGTTCAAGCATTACAGCATTTGAACTTGACCCCAATTGTAGCAAGCTCTTGCCACCAGTGGTAAGCTACAATCCTACCATGTGAGAACAGAATCAAGCAGGTTTCTGGATCAATAAATGACTGTAGATCATGCCAATAGAAAATGTATGGGCAATGACAAGTCAGTACACAGAGGACTTACTGGGTCCTACTGTATTTATATAAATTACATGTCCTGTTTGCTGTATTTATCTTGGCAAGTATTCAGATAATAATACATTAGTCTTTTCTGTTGTAAACTGGTGAAATCTAACTTAATAGACTACTTCAAATGCCAGCTATAGGCATGTTATTTATTTCAGATCTCTCAAGTAACAAGTTCAAAAAAATCTCTAACCAATACATCTTTCTGATTTACTTGTTTTTATAAAAGTATCACTAGGATTTTGTAAGATTGCTTCTTGCTAGATTTTTTTTTTAGATGCTCAGCAGGACAGTAATAGTGTGACAAAAAATCCTGATGCCCCTTTTTGATTTTTCTGCTGCTTAAATGGCTGACCAAGACATATCTGTTAAAATACTGTTTTCTGCAATGCAAATGTGTGGCCTAAAGTTATTCTGATGTCATAATATCCCTTCATTGCTCACAGTCAGAATGAAAAGTCTCCATAGATTGATCTTTGCTCTTCTTGCTGAGAAAATCGATTCTATAATTATGCAATATAGTTTACTACAGTCCGAGGGACTTCAGTGAAGTTATTTACAATCCTAACATGCCAGTAGATAAATGCAGCCTATCTATTAACTTCTATGAACTCAAAATGGCCTAACCCTTTTCTCTTTTGCCATGAATTTTCCTTCTCACATGAAACAAGTACTAAAGTTATTCTCTTTGGCTAGTAAATCCCCCTCCCCACTCTGCATGTTCATTTATTTTGTTGTATTTCTGGGTAATGAGAAACTGTTGTCAAAACTGTTTTGCACTTTAGATGGAGAGAGGATAAAAAGGGGAGTAGTTTAGGCTCTTCACAACTTGCTACTGAGAACGTGTGTACCTTTTTGACCCTTGTGATTGATACTGTTGGAGACATAATGTTTATGGTAGCTTTGAAAGTGGCATCCATCACTCCTGAAGAGCCTATTTCATAGTACTGCCATCAGTAATTTTCCAGGCTTCATTCCCAAGGCTGCCAATGACTTTGAGAAAAGTATTAGCTGAGAGTCTCTAGAGATATATAAGAATATCTTCTGAAAAACAAAAAACAAACAAACAAAAAAAAAACAGAATAGACCGGTCAAGATACCAAAATTTAAGATATTCCCTATCGAGCTAAGTAATGTGACTGTGTTGGGTTACAGTGTTATTTGTTTGCTCTGGAGAGAGAGGGAAATGTTGGCATGTTCCCATGGCTTAAGGAAGCTGAATTACGGTTAGTGTCATCAAACCCAGAGAATTCTTTGAGTCGGGATTGGGAAGATTTTCCTATAAATTGAGCACTCATTTTAAGAGGCAGTAAAGACTGAGACAGTGTGGTGCCATTTGATGCCTCTAGAGGCTGCATTTAAATCTTTTATTTCATTTTTAATTGCATTATTTCATGCATAATTTGCCTCTAAAAGGCTAGGACATTTGTAGAATAAATACTAAAATTTAGATTACTTTGTGACAGGAAGAAAAAAAAAAATTCCTATAGCTGGTTATTTATTTCTTTGTTTAGTACTTCACATAATACATCACTTTCCATCTGCATCTGCAATATATTATAAAGTAAAAGCCTTTATTTTTTTTTTTTAAGAAAATGGCTTCAGTAGATGATCACATGTCATAAGAAACCTCCTTAAATAACAAAGATGTTGTCATCTGTCAGGTACTCTGACTACTTACAAAAGTATTGATCGAGATAAAAGTATAAGACAGTTACTGGAAGGTGGAAAACTGAATCAGAGGATGGGAAAAAAAGTGAGAATTAATTTGAAATTATTAAAGTGAATCATTAAGCCTGTCCCATAAAGTATCTGCCTGGGGAACTGTGACCTATGCCAGACTATTCTTAGCGTCAGCTAAGAAAGAGCAGAAGTGATTTATGCACCGGGTACTATGCTATTGTCTAGGTTTGGATCTAGAAATAGTATTTTTGGAAGACACATTTAAAAGAATGAACTAATGTGTACATCTACCTGTTACTTTGCTTTGCTAAGTTTTTAAGACAAATTGGGTCAAATTTCCAGGGTTGTTTCGCTTCTTTTTGTTCAAACTGTCAGGAAAAAAAAACCTATGTATGTGCCATGCCTCCTTGTTTTCCTCGGCACAGAAGAGGAGCCCAAAACTAAGTCCTACTGTAGCCATCCAGTGTGTGCTACACTGGACAAAGCTCTGCAGTGGTGATAGAAGTTCTGGTTTTTTATGGCAATAAAATCCTGGTCAATTTATAGGATTGGCTTTTCATATCTCTCTGTATATGGATCTGCTCTATTTTTTTTAAGTCTCATTCAAAAAAAATACTTTTTCCAGAGAATACTATCCTCTTTACACCACTTGATGTCATCCAGGAAATTATTTGATTCAAAAAGTCCTCTTCTGGTAGTGAGCAACCAGATATATTTTTAGGTTGGTATGATTTTTGAAGCAATATTCTCACTTACAATTTTGAATCTACTCTCTACAAGGTCATTCAATGTGAGTTACATATTAAATACAAAGTTACCTTTTTGCTGTCAGTGGAAAATGGTAAAAAAAATCCACAGAATGACTTAGCTCATCCCAAAATGAGTACATATGAGGGCGTGAGTTAACTTCTGGAGGTGCCTATTTATTTTCACTGGTTATGAACGGATAGTAAATTCCAAGTGGGAAAACAGTGCCAACATAATTATCAAGAGAGTAATGATTCAACTACATCTATACATCTTATTCACATAGATTAAAATAACAACTAGCATCCAACTCTCTTTTACCTGTCTTGAACCCAGTATGTACACTTAATTTCTTTGAGATCTCTGACTTTAATTTTGTAATTTTTGTCATACAGACTATTTTAGAAATGAACTTAAAAGTTTAAAATCATTTGGACATCTTTCTACTTAATGTGTGACAGAAAACTAGTAGCATTTTCAAGACCTCCATCTGTTCAGGCAGTCTTGTTTCCATCTTAATTCTGGTATCTAGTATTTCTTGTCATCTGGCTTAGGTCCTCATCCAGTGAAGAATACAAGGGGCAGTTGGAGTTCAGGGTCAGACAGTTCTGGGTCACAATATTCTCTGACTCACTGACTTGGAGATGTCAGTAGTTTTTATGCCAGATTGAAATACTTTTTCTTGAAATTAAGGATTTGACATTATGCTTGACTTCCCGTGAAAGTTTGCTAGCCCTTGATATTTCCTATCCATGAAATTACTAGTGAATAATTCTAATGTTAGAAATTACTTTAAACCTTTCACTACTGATGTATAGTTTACATGCAAAATGCTAACTAGCTCAGGGATGCGAGTGTGCAGAAGGAGAAAAAAGGAAAAGAGAGAGCCTGGAGAAGACCAGTGCTTTCTTGATAGAATCACAGAATGCCTAAGGTTGGAAGGGACCTCCAGAGGTCATCTAGTCCAAC
>JAUBNY010000700.1:6091752-6102786 GCA_032275445.1 Crypturellus soui
GCCGCGCGCCCCTCGCCGGGCCTGGCCTCCGGGCGGCCGCGCTCCGCGGGGGTCCCGGCTCCGCTAAACGCCGAGATTTCTCGCTTTCGCTTTGACTGTGGGAATCCGGGATTTGATAACAGCGGCCCCCCGGGAAGACTGGGAAGCTTTCGTTTGATCTGGAAACTGGGGGAGGGAGGGCGGGAAATGGGAAATAAAACATCTATGGAAATGGAAGTGAATGGGAAAAAGAATCTATTTCGTAATTAAAAACAATACCAAAAAGAAAAAAAAAAAAAAACGAGCTAGCAAAGCAGAATCCTTGGGGACGTATATCACGGGCTAAGCAGCTCCCTCCCCACCCTGTTTATCCTTTTTGGGGGGGAGGAGGCAGCGGGAGCTACAGGCTTTTCAGTTCCTGCTCCTTCTTCCCCTCTCTCCACCCCCTCCCAAACAGACAATGTACTAAAGATGATCACCTCTGGCTTAGTGTAACAGGGCGAAATATAGGAAAAATGGGAAGAACTGGTCACAGGAGGAGAGTGAGGCGATGCAGGAACATTCAGAGCAGCACAGGACCAGCCTCTCCGCCAGGACCCGTATCCCTTCCTTGGTTTTCTTCTTGGTGTTGTCTAATGACTGATTAAAAAATATGAGTTGTGCTTGGTGATTCTTAACCGTTAGAAAAATGAACCGAGACTCTAAAGTCCAAAGTATTTTACATGAGATTTTTCTTCTGAGAAATGCCCATGTTTGTCCTAAATCCATCCACGGCGGAGGGGGCTAAGTGGGGGGGACATCTGTTTAATTTGAAGCAATAAATACGCCGGATCTGTGGCTGTTTCGGGGTTTCCATTTTTAAAGATGATTAATCCCACCTCTGCCCCCCCTTTCCAATTCGACTGTAAAGAAATGGATTAGGAATCGTATCAAGAAGGATTATTCATTTATATCAGACAGATGGAGCTGTACAGTAGGGCTTCAAAGAAACAAAGAAAATGGTTCCTAAATGGTTGTTTGGCATGAATTATTTGGTGGATTTGCAAACAAGCAGGGCTCGGAGCTGTGCAGCAAGATGTGGGGGGAACCCATCTGGTCCCGCCGCCGCCTCCGCGCCCCGACGGAGCCGCAGGGGCGGCCGAGCGCGGAGCTGCCGCGGAGCAAGCGGCTCCGGGGGCACCACCAGGCTGCTGCGGCCGCCGGGGATGCTCCCTCCCCGCTGCCTTCCCTCCTTCCCTGCCGCCTGCCCGAGCCCGAGCCGGGCGGCTACACCTGCCGGCGGCGCGGGCTGCGCGGCAGCTGCTCCGCGCAGCGCTCCGCGGGTCACCTGCCGGCGCGCAGCGCCCCGCGCAACCGCGCGCCCTCCGCGGCCCCTCGCGGACACCGGGGCGCCGAGCTTTGCAGGGCGTCCGACCCCCTGCGCTTCCGTGCGCCTCCTGCCATTTATTTATTTATTTATTATTATTATTTTTTTCCCCAAGTCAGCCCCGCGCTGAAATCTCCGGCCATTTCCAAACGCTTTCCGAGGTGATTGACACGTATGTTAATGGTTTGTTTTTGTGCAGAGCGGCTCTGCAAATTTCCAACACAAACACATTGTGTAGATCAGATGTTAGGTATAAAAATGGTTTATTGATTGAAATAATAGAAGCATTATTTTGATTTGTCCTGACATGAGGGCTGATTTATAGATTCCTACCCCATTGATTTCCTCTTGTCCGATCAGAGGGAAATGATCAAATCTCATGAAAATACCCTTTTGTGCTAATTATGAACCCGAGATGCACATTATATATTAACATCCTATTTACCGAGGTTTTCTCTTTCTCTCGCTCTCTCTCTCTTTTTTTTTTTGTCTCTCTTTTCCGTCTGTCTCTTTCTCTCCCCCTCCCCCTCTTATTATTTTTTTTTTCTGATGAGATTTACCAGATTTATTCTCTGCACCATGGGCTTGGAGAGTATATGTGTATATTTTTTATCTTTGATACATCTGTTTTCACTTTGCACTTTCAATGAGCTGTAGCAGACAATAGTGAGAGAAACATCTGAAAATGCAAGGAGACAGAGTTGCATATGTGTTTCATTTCTGCGGGTTAGTCAGAGAAAACAACAAAAGGACAGCTGGGAAGGGGGGATAAAACACACACAGTTACAAAGGGGATGGTGACCCTGGACGAGGGAAAGGCGAGTACAACGAAAAAGACTGCAAAAACTATGGAAGGACAGTAGAAATGAAGCAGGAGAGAGTGTCAGGGGAAACTGGTCAAGAACAAGAATAAGAAGTTAAAGTCCGTCCTGCTGGATGATCCCTAGACTTCTTGAAAAGGAGAGTTAGGAAAAGAAAACTCAGTCCGGATAAACAAACTGGGAAGACGCACCTGTCGAAAATGTGTATTTGATCTGTCTGCAGAGTGTATATCTACCTATACATTTTAAAAGGGGGGGATGTAGAGCATCCTAAACACTTTAATTGCAATCATGCACCGGAGAGGTAAGTCTCATAATTCTCTCTTTTCTGAGCGGGGAAACAAATCCCTTGAATAGCCAGCGCTAGTCACTTCCCGGGCAGTATTAGTTTGGCTGGATTTTGTACTTGTTTTTTTTTTTTTTTTTTTTGTCTTTTTTTTTTTTTTTTTTTTTTGGTCTTGAGGAGAGATAGGGTTCAGTGGAGACAAGCAGATGGAGCGGGAGGGCAATCTCATTGTCTGCTCTCAAGAAGACCTCGTTTTGTCCTGGAAAAGGCGATCAAAGGCAGCCAGGGTCCACTCAGGAAAGTAAAAGGGGACCGAGGTGGAGGGGCCGGGGGCGGGAAGTGGGTGCATGTGGATTTAATAGCAGTGAAAGTATTACAGGGGGATCAGATTTAGCAAGCGAGAGAGAGGGAGATTTTGAACATCTGTCTAATGCAGCCAATAGAAGTGACATTAGTGATATTGGAGAGAGGGAGACCCCGCCGCAGCTCGGGCTGGGATTACTGCAGCCTTCCCAATCCGATTAGCCGCTGCTCCTCTGCTGCCAGCGCGGGACTCGGCGCGCTGCGCGGGGCCCCGGCTCCGCGGCTCCCGGCAGAGCGCTGGCGCGCCGCGCTTTAATATTCATTGATGCCGCGCGGTGAAATTCCACCCCACTCCCGAGGAAACCTTCATTCTCGGCTAATTGCAATTTACAATTACACTTTACACTCCGTCACGTAGGAGGTTAGAAAACAAGATTCTTCCATATAATTATTGGCCTCCTTAATCCCATTCCACCGCGCATCGCACCGCAGCACCAAGTCCTATTGTTCCCTCCTCCCCGTTTCGTTTTATCAGTCATTTAAGATAGTACTAAAAAAAAAAAAAAAAAAAAAAAAAAAAAAAAAAAAGCAAAAAGAGAGAGAGAGAGATCTCAGCCTGCATAATTTTAGGCATCCCACCCACGCGGGGGAGTGCGGAGCGCAGCGCAGCGCGTCAATGGGCGGTTGTAACTCCCCGCTGGCGGCGGCTGCGCCGCTGCGGGGCAGAGCCCCGGGCCGCGCACGGACGCGCCGAGCAGCTGCGCGGGACGGCGATGCCGGGTTTTCATCCCCCCGCTTTTTCATTCGTATCTTATCTATTCACTTATTTATTGGATCCCTTGGCAGATATTTTCCCTTCTGGTTGACTGCAGACAAGTTGCGCAGAAATTCGCAGATATATTGATGAAGAGACACCCCCTGCCCCTACGCTCGCCTTCCTTGAGCGTGCCCAGAGCCCCCAGAGCCAGGCGCGCCTCCCTCGCTGTCCCGCGCGGGGGGGACGCCTGCAGCCCGCACCTCGAGGCGCTGCTCCAGGGCGCCGCGCGCGCGGAGGGCCGCCCCGCAGCTGCCCGCGGAGGATGCCACCGCCTCCCGCTCTGCCAGGGACGCTGCCCGCGGCTGGCGCTCGGCTCTCGAGCACTCTCAGCGCCAGCCTTGTGCCTGCCTCGTGCACAGGCTGTTCCCCCAGCCGGTAGCAGCTACCCGAAGCATGACTCAAGGGCTGACTAGCATCCAGCTCATGAATTACAGACTTTGACGCCCTGCTTAAAATTCACAGCAGTGAATTTGTAGTGCTCGCGTTTTTACGTGACAGTCGTACCGGGAGATAACGTCTCACTGCTCCTGAGCTTCCCCCTGTACCAGCGCGAGAACAGCAAGGCAAAGGCCAAGAAGTCTCTCGCTCGCACGCAGACACATCGTACGCTGCAGGGGTTTATGCTGCTTTGGTGATTTGTAGCATGCCAGGACACAATATCTGTCTCCGAGAAACTACACAGGTTTTATAGCCAATAAAACCTTTTCTCTTAAAGTAGTAGGTGAGTTAGTTTTGCCAGGCTTTCATCTTTCCAGAGCAGACACCAAAGTTGCTACTATGGCAGAAAGAAACTAATTTTAGTGGTCACGCTCTAGCTTGCATGGGCACTTCATCAGACGCAGCTGAGATAAACCAGCACAAGGAGTCCAGGGTAGCACTGGTGATATTACAGGTGAAGAAGATATCTCAGTAAACATGTAAAAAGTCTTTGCTTTACAACCTTATAATTACTCTTGAATCTGAAGCATTCAGACAAACAAACAAAACCACAAACAAATTATGCCCACAATCCCCATCTATCCCCACAGTTCCCAAGCAATCTTCATTTTCAACAAAGTTGAGGGGTTATTTTCAGATCAAAGGTTCATAAAATTGAACTAGGAAGCCCAGGAATCTCAGCAGACAAAGCCTCTTCCCACTAGTATGTCCTGTATTCTGTTCATTAGTGACTTTCGGTTTATTGCATTGTGTTTCTTCAAAGTGTTATGCTTGCCTCCCAGTAAATCTCTGAGGCTTACAACAAAATAAATAGCTACCACCATTCTGGTCATTCTTTGTTCTGAAATATTGGCTCTTCTATAGGGGTGCCAATTGTATTCACAGCCTGACCAGTAGGAGACAGTGACAGCTTTGGGGTCAGGGTGCCTTTTTGCTGTGTGCACATGCAGCTCAGAGCACTACAGAAATTTAGATTCTGCATTAGTATGTGCCTCGGGATGATGATGATGATGAATATCTTGAATAATAATTTAATTGGGGATCTATTTTCTAGACCCCCAATATATTTCTCCTGCTTACAAAATAAAGTAATCTGGAAATAAAGTAAGCATTGATTGGTTTAAATTGTTTTTTTTTTTCTATTTTAAGGTTTCTTTTTTTTTTAATCAGAGCTTTTTAACTTTTAAAATTATTATCTACTATCCTTTAGCATCTTTTATACATAGTAAAATTAAAACCAAATGGAAATGATAATAGATTCTATTTGCAAGAAAAGATGAAAATATAAATCTGTGACTATACAAAATCTTCTGGATTTTATCATGCAATGAGCAGCAAGCAATTTTCTATCTTTAATTATTTTTTATGCTTTATTCATATATTGCCATCTTTGAAAAATGTATCCAAGACACTTCAGACAGTCATGCGATAGATTTCCAAATGCATCCACTCAGAATTGAATATGATATGAATATGATAAGGAATATCTAAATAAAAAGAGTGAATCCTACTGCTTTAAAGTGTCTATATTTTGAACTACTGATTCTTTAGTATCTATCACTGTGCTTATGAACCAAGAAAAGATAGGAAATATTTGGACACAATTGTCTGCAGATGGGGTAAGGTCTTGGTCTAGATCCTGGTACAGATTTGCTGTTGTGAAAGAAGAAAACTATTTTCATTCATGCTACTTTAGGATTGCCTCCATACAAGTTTTTTAGAATGGTCGTGGACAAGTTCAGTGACTTTCAGGAAATAATTAACTGATAGGTCATTTGTGCTTTCAATATTATTGCAGTGGCTCCTGCTGATCTCACCAGAGGCCGAACCCTGTTGTGGCAGACACCATCCAAGAGATTGTCCCTGTCTCAAAGAGCTTCTTTGGTGAGAAGGAAACCCTTTTCCTATTTTTGGTTTATTTTGGTGTATTTGGTTGTGTCTTCAGTGTCAAACGCACCACTGTGCAGCTTTTAGTGCAGCAAAGAGGGAGATTAGCTAAAACTTCATGGAGAAAGTGAGAGCTGGAGATTCAGAAAGAAACAGAGAAATGGGAAGGAAGAGAAAAGGAGCTCTAGTGATATCATAAACAAAAAATTGGGAACGAGGAAGAGCACTGTCCAGAAAGCAGCCAGGGCATCCTGATGTGACAAATCTTCTTTTATCAAACAATATTTTCCGGTAGATCTTAGGTAGGAGAGTGCTCTGTCCTGCCATGTCCTCTGGCCTCTTAAGTCTACGTGGATTTCCCAGGCTGCCTGGGGCACTATCCTGAGGAAGGAGAAAACTAGGAAAGGCTCAATGCACAGAGAATAAAGCACAGCTTCAAGCAAGTGAACTGATTCATATTCCCACTTCTGTAAACCACCTTTCTCCGCTTCTTACACATGCATATTTATGTATGCATGCTCCTCCTGCCACATATGGCAATGGTGGGGAGTCACTGATGTCTGTAGTACATTGCCTAAAACCCAGATAAACCTCAGAGGTGTTTTTATATCCCACGGCATATAAGTGCTTGTGATCCTGATTGGTGGGCGTAAGAGCTAGAAAAGAGCTAGAAAAACTGGATATCTAACAGTATTTTTTGATCATTTGTTTCTTTTTGATTCCTTTTTAAAATAAGGTTAATTGCTTAGGAAGAATACAAAACTGCTGTCTCTCCTGGTGGAAGTCATAAGGACTTTGCCACAAGGATAGGACCCTCAAGCACCTACAAGTTGTGCCAGCCAAGCCGCAAACATGGAAGGTGACAGAGAAGAGTCAGTTTCTGATTACACTGGGGTAAATCAAGAATAGCTCAGTAAAAGCCCAAGGAGCTCTACCAGTGTGAGACTGTTATAAGTGAAGGGAATCTTAGTTCAGCCTCTTTTGCAAAGGACTAATTCGGATGTGGACAGTTCAGCTGCCATTTCTGGCAGGTCTGGGCCACAGTGGTTCTGGAAACTATTGCATATTGTGCCACAGACAGTGGTGTCCACATTGCAGTGTCTACTGCAGAGAAGGGAGAGAAAAGGACAGGATTCAGGCTCAGTATTGCAAGTCACATCTAGAAGTTCCAGTATGGTGAAGGTGGAAAACAGGTTGGAGAATGTAGCAACAGCCTGGGCAGCATTTCTCCATGGTTGAGCTCTTAGCCAGGAAAGGTACATGAATTCCAAGATTTCCCACATTTGCCAAGTGAAAAGACAGGTCACTGTTTTAAGATGGTTAGATTAGCTGAAAATCTGATCTTCCCGGTCTTGTCTGAACCCTCCTTCTCTGCTTACTGTCACTTGTCATCAGGGACAGCCCCTTCAGTTCTGTTTCCTGGGAGTGATGATTGTTTAGGTATATTTTTACTTTGCATGGGTAAAAATATCCTCAGTGAATGAAAAGAAAAATAAATAATGCTTAGAAGTTTCCTATGAAAAACAGCAGAAGTTTTTTATTTTGGGGCAGCAATTCTAAAACAGTGGTTGGTTTTGCCTGTGTTGGTCTCCATGCGCTTCTCGTTTCACCATTTGATGAAATGGTGAAAAGGTGACTAGAGATATGACATCAGCCATTCCCTTGGAACAGCAAGAGTTGTACACAAAGGAAGGACCTGTTTGTAAATAAATTGTGCTTTAGGTATTTCTCTGTTTTGGCAGCCAAGTGAGGTGCACCCAGGTGAGATTATTGCTTTTTCTTTTTCCTCTGTTTGTAATTCAGCCATCAACAAATAGAAACCAATCTGCATTGTTGCAGCACTGCAGATAGAGTATTGTTAGGCCATCCATTGCAGGAAATCGCGTTCTACCCTTTTCTGTTGATCTCCACAAATTTTGACCCCAAAAATTGAAAGGAATTCTTCATTTCTAACAAAAACCCAAGCATCTGGCAAAACAAAAAGTTCCCTCTAATCAGGTGTATTTTTAATCTTGCTACTTTTTGTTTGCTGTTCAGCACCAGTGCTATTATTTGACTGAACAAATGGCAGGGCTTTCTTTGTTATTTCTTGCAACTGTTTGTGTTCTGAGTCTGTGTTTTGAATGCAGTCAGTGGTTGACTTTGCCTGTTGTGCTTTCAAAATTCAGGAATCAGCATTCAGTTTTGGCTGCAATTTATACTGTTACCATCTTTGGACAGATGCAGAATGTAAATAAAACATAATACCAGTGAAATATCTGGGCCAAATTCAGCAGTGACATGGACAGCAACATATATGTTGATCACAGGCAGAAGGATGAAGTGCACCTGGTTTCAGTATGGTAACTGGTACCAGGCTGGCTCTCAGTCCATGCATAAAAGAGGGTAACTCGAGCTGGTGTGTGTGCTATGTTGTAACAGAGAAAGGGAAGCTGCATCCCGCGCTGGCAGCATAAACAGGATTTAATCTGGATGCATTTGTATTTCATTTCCAGCGTGATGTAAAAGTCTTAGGGCCAGTCTGCTGCCGCTGAGGAGTCAGGTTCAGGGCTGGCTGTGCCGCGGCCGGAGCTCGGAGCAGCAAGGCAGCCCCGGCCCGGCCGCTCTGCCGCACGGAGCCCTGCGGAGAGCAGCATCCCTGCCTCTCCGTGCGGCGATGGCCATCCCTCACGCAGCCGCGTTTTCCCTCTGCAGGCTCTACTTGCTGTCTGTCCTCTGGCGCTTATTTCCAATTCCCTTTCTCTGCATTGCTGTAATCCTCCCAATCCATCAGTGATCCCAGCCTGTCCTGCTGTCCACCCCAGCTCTCGAACGCGCTCCCCATTTCCATCCTGTCCTCCTGGACACAGCAGGACCCGTGTGCGGGCCCTAACCTGTGACTTACGCTGCTGATGCCGCAATATCCTGGGCACCTGAGAGTTTGTCTGTTGAGACGGATCCTGAGTATCAGCTGAGACCACGAAATACATTTTTCTTTAATGAAAACCAATCCCATTGCTCACTGTAGAGCTTTTGTATTGCTGGGCTGGCAGTGGTTAAGGTGGCCACCACCTGAACCCTTGAACTGAGGGAAAACCACTGAGTGGGCTAAAGCCGACAGATGTGTTAAATCTCCCTCTTTCAGGTGAAATGAAAGGCACAATTAAATATCTTACTGTGAAATAGCTGGAAACAATAGAAGCTGCAGCTGGAGGCATGTGCAGCTGAGTAAGATGCTGTGCAAGGAGGATCACTGAGGCTGTAACGGGACATGAGTCTATGCTGCTGCAAATTCCTGCCCCCCATTTTCCAGTCTCTCGTCCCCATCTTCATGTGACAGGGGCCAACCTGACTAAAAATGATGCCAGAGGGAAGGGGGAACAACCCCTCACATCTATGCGTAAATATCCTAGTCACTGTGTAGCCAGTGCAGTGGGACTGTAGTTGACAAGTGCCCCTGGCTCTAGTTAAAAAAACAGGGAAATAAGGAACTACGTGACATGCTGCTTGCAGGAGGGAAAGCTGAAAGTAAAAGAAGGGAATATGATCCCAAGGGGAAGCAAGCAGACAGAGGTTTTTAGAGGCAGGACTCACTATGCCTCTGAGGTGCACAAGATTGTGAAGATCGTGACATCTTGCACTCACATGAAGAAATAAGTTTGCAGCCAGGAAATGCTGATTTTGTAGAATACTTTTCCTTGACAGGCAGAAACAACCTGTTAGAGCTTGGTATTGTCTAAGTACTTCTGTGATAAGAGTCAGGCTAAGCTACTTGTTTCTAACGCCGCCGATCCTCCAACATGGGTGTTCCCACCAGGGGTCTCCTTAAAGCTACTATCGCGCTGGAGACCTTTATTTGACCCTAATGACATCGGCCTTTATATGACTTGATAAGTGATCAGGGCCCCAGACCAGAAATGCCTCCAAGACTGCTTCTCTCTGGACACAACGCTTAATGCAAGATGATAGTCATTCTGCTTCAGTATAAATTTACATAATGTCAAATTTATAATATTAATAAATAAAAATACCAAAAAAGTAAGCATGCACACTTCAACAAGCACCAGTTATCTGCAAACATAACAGGACGATTTTCGGAGTCTTTCCAAAGGCAATAGAATCCCACTGTGCCTTACAGATTGTTGTGTGAGATAAAGCGAGTGTTATTGTGAAACGATCGTTAGGGTGATGGGGCTTTCTAAGGGACTGTAGTCTAATTATTTAATAGTAAGATAATATGGTCATTTTTTTATGATATCCTGCAGCTCCTACCATGAGCTTTTTGTAAAACATTTTCCCCCTGTAATAAAATAAGCTTATATTCATTTATCATAATGAAATTCAAAGCAACTTTCAGTTTAGGGCTTTAGCTTCTGATAACAATTTCTTATGTGAAGCAGATGCTATTTTAAGTCTTTCCTTCTCACTCAGGCATTGGCTATCTATAGCAACCCTTTCTTTTTAGCACACTGCAGTGAAAATATTTAATTCATTTATAATATTTAGAATGTTAGCACCAAAGTCCATTTGATAAAATAAATTTTATGTGTTATTTATGGGGAAGACACTTAAGGATTTCAATAATTCTCTAAAATATTTACATTTTTTTCTCCTGACTTTTGTTTTACGCTGTGTTTTATAGGCCTTCATTTCTATTTGATGTAGGTTTCGAACTTCAGATTTATGGCTCAACACCTCGCAACAAATTTTGTAAATATTCTGTGGGGGCTTGGTCCTGAAACATAAACACTTCTTCCTATTGAGACACTGAGGAAAAGCAGACCCCCTCATTTATTATGTGATATGCAGAAGGCTAAGGAGATTTTGATCTCCTTTTTCAGGAACATCTTCTTCAGTAAGAAAAATGAAATGTCATCGTGCTAAGGTGAATCATAATAAATGTTATGTCTTGGCTGACACTGAAAAATAAATCAAAGAAAGTTGTGAGAAATATTGGTGACTTTTTTTTCCACAGAGATTTGGACCAGCTTTATAAATTAAACAGTCCGTGATGACAGCTTAGGGGCGGTAAGTAAACCATTCAGTAGATAATCTCCATAGTAACAAAAAAAAAAAGTTTAACCATCTCAACCCAAAATAGCACATCTGGACTTGGCTGTGTCATATGGCAGGGGTGAACATTTTATTGTTGTCAGAA
>JAUBNY010000700.1:6102886-6130589 GCA_032275445.1 Crypturellus soui
CAGAAACAGGTGAAATATAGGTAATGCATCTAGGAAGATTCTGATCCTGTAAATCATTATCTAATTGCTTAACTTTATGCTGCAAAAGGGTCCTGGGATGATCCATCTGCTCTTTGCAACTTCAGAAACTGAAGTCTTTTTTGTTATGCATGTTGAGTCCAATCCTGAAAATTCTCGTAGAAGAATTCCCCAAGTCATGCTGACAGAATTCACTTCGACACCAGCACTGGGTTCCTAATTAGCAGTATTTAATTTTAAACACATTCATCTTCAAAGCTGAAGACCTTCTTTCCAAGAGAAATTTTTTTTGCGATCAAATCAAAAGTGGAATAATTCGGCTGTTGAGTTTGGAGGTTCATTAACTTAGAGGTAAAATCGCAAACAGTTGAAGCAAATGCAGAATTGAATTCAGTAAGGACTAGGCTGTGAGTGAATCTCCATATCTGCATCTGAGAATGACAGGGAGTAAAAGCTCCACTTAGCTTCTTGTTTAGGGCGCATAAACTCTGGGACTGGCCTTGCCGAGTGTGCAGCTGATGGCAGGAGGCAGGCACAGGGTGCAGGCAGGAGCTGTGTGAGGTCCAGCTGGTCACCTGCTGCAAAACACACTTTTGGTTTTGCTGCAGCTGCCTTTTGCCCCTGTCTAGGGCAGCAAAAGATCAGTGAAGGAATTGGATATAACTTTCCCCCTGTCTTTGTGGTGAACTAGCCATTTCTGCTGTTTCAGCTGTCACCTGCATAGAGGCATGGAGTAATTTGTAGGCATGTACTATGGCAAAAATTATTACTCTGAGGTAAAGAGTGTTTTGGGGATGTGCTTTCTGGGACATTTATGCACTGTCTTTGCACTCAAAATGCAAACTTTGGGACTCCAGAGCTAAGAAAACAAACATCATTAGTCAGAACTGCATGAGAACGTAGTCCTGCTAAGGGCAATCAGCTTTGTTAGACCTCCTAAGCAGGTTTTCTGGTCTGCCGCAGCCCCACCTGGCTGTAGATAGGGCTTTAAGACCAGAAAGGTAGTGCAGTCTTCACGGTCCGTTCCATCTTCTTCAACCTGAGAAAGACAGGATAGCTAAAAAAACCAAGATGGCCTAGTTCTTGGAACTAGGAAGAATGCCTTGGTTTGCATTAATGGTTACTGAAGAGAACAAAGATTGTGCAGCCTCACTCATTCTTGATGCCATTTCTGCACTCCTGCACTTCTTCTTTAGTCCAGTCCGCTTTAGGCCTGGGATGGGTCCCTGGACATACCTGACACCAGCTAGGCACAAAGTCCAGTGGACCGGGAATGCTCCTGCATGAACGGCCGTTTCTTCCTCTTCCCATATTCATAGGAAGAGGGTCTCTGATCATAACAAAGCTCCCCTGTGTAAAGATCTTAAGCACACTCCAGATTTCCTCTAAAGACAAGTCCTAATACAAAGGAAAATCCTGCCCATTTCCTCCAAATGTCCCAAAAATTTTCCTTAATTCTTACCTAAAAGGATTGCCTCAGCTGCAAGCCAGGGTTTGCAAAATCTTGGCACAACAATGTACGTGATAACAAATGATTTGACATAAATCCTTCCAAGACGAAAAAAGCATACGCAGAGGAGACAGCTTTATAAAGCTGGGTGATGAAGCAAGGTCAGTACCTCTAATCTAAATGCAACAATTCTTGCGTCGCATAACAAGAACCCTCCTAAGCAACCATTCCACGGCTCACTGAAATCGTACACTTCACAGTCTTCCCTTTTATCTTCCCTTTTATGCTTCCTTTGTTAAATAATTTAGTGAGGATATTTTGGATGAGGTTCTCATCGGCGTACATTTTTCTTTTAATACAAATTGTTCCCCCATCTCCTCCCCCTCCCTTGGAGTGTCTGAGCTTGCACAACATTGTGTGTGCTTCGAGTGGAGGGTATTCGGGTAATTACTTTTCATTATTGCATTGCACAACAACATCTTTTACAATTTAAGGTTGCCAGTGCTTCGGCAGCTCTGAGATCCCAACTCGGAGTTTAATAATGTGTTGCTAAAAAAGGGGGTTAAATGTTGTTTATACTTTACATTTCTGGACGCGGCAAATTTCACTTGCACCTGTCAATGGCTTACTGATAAATATACACTGGTAGAAGTTCAACAGCAGTGGGCCAGTGAGTTAGATAAATACCACATGACACCATAAGCATTGGAGGTTAGTGTTTTCCCAGCTCTCACACCCGGTAGACATAAACTCTTTCCTTAAAACAGATTAAAAATAAATACATTCTCTTTGTAGTGCAAAAAAATATTAAAATGCATATTCAAAACATAAAATAAATTTCTTTTTAACTCCACTGCAGTCAATTGTTAGGCTTCCTGCCTCTTGGATGTTAATTATGATTTACTCAAGATTTGTGGTCAATTTTTAAGTATAAAAGCATCTCATATGACTGGTTGCCAAGTCTGAAGTCTAAAGGCCTTGCTTTATATTGCTGTAGTAGAATAGAAAATATAATCAAAGTTTGACCTTCAACTTTAATCCTATAAACAGAGAATTTGCTTACTTTACCTTGGAAACGGATGTGATTCATCACAGTAGCCCATAAATATCATGTCAAACTGTTAGACTGATCAATGAAAATAAGTTATTGAAAAATAATGCGATTGTAAGGTCTCTATGTAAACTAGCTTAGTGTTATTTTAAAATGGGGAGGGCTTTCAGATTGGGTAAATCTTTTTTTTTTTTTTTCAAAGAGGACAGTTAGATATTAAATGCAGTAAACACTTAGCCCCGCTCTATCTATTCTTTCTTTCAGGAAAAGTACCCTCAAGGTAAGTAAGCGCTATGCCTGCAGAGGAAGAATTAGCCCCAGCTCAAGTCAGCACGGCAAGGGCAGGTCACCTACACTGCCTGTTGCTTATCCCTGCGCCTAGCAGGAAAACCCAGGGCGAACTGTCAGCACAGGGCTGGTTCTGCGCCTGCCGGCCTGCCGGTCTCCAAGCAGGCATTCTGGAACATGGACTGGATTAGCTAAATATCATTTTATTTCGTTTTAGTTTAGCTTAGTTTATTTACTATGGATATTAAATCTGAAGTCTGACATCAGGAATTTAAATAGGAAGCTTCTAACTGTTTTTGACAGAAATGCGCAAATCATGGGAACATTTCACAGCTGTCTTTCAGGTGTCTTCTTGGCTCCAAAAAGTCTTTGGTATGCAAATTCTTTGATGTAGTAATACATATATTATTGCTATTTTACTCTCCAGTTAACCAAAAAGCTATTTTACTCTATTGGACCCTGACACTTCTCTACTGTTTTTGGCTTGCTATGTCAGAATCAAACCTTGTCCAGCATTTATGTCTCCTGGCTGAAGAATTTGCTTTCATTTTTCATGTCAGCAATAGCAAATATATTTCTTATCTCTAAAAATTAGGCTAATTTTGATGCTAAAATATGAAAAATATTTTTAACTTTTTTCCCCACAAATTCTTGTTCATACATAATAGATTATTTCAATTAAATAATTAACATATGAATAGACTATACTGCTTTTCAATGAGACTGGAAGGCAATATAATTGCATTTGAAGAGTGCAATGCATATTTCTTTTCTCCTTTCATTGGTGCCATAAAAATAATTAAAAATAAGTTCCTTAGCTCATAGAGAAAACATTCTGCTAGGATTATGTGGTAAATTATGTAGAGAAAAAATATAATATAAACAATGTTGGCTAGGGCAATAATTTTCAGCCAGAGCAGCTCTTTAGATTTCTTTTTTTTTTTTTACATAAATATAGCTTACTATTTTCAGTTAATATAAATGTAAAATTGTCGGAATCAGAAGCAGTCTGTATTTGCCTCCCAGCCTTTTCTTTGGTCATTTATAGGGTATTTATTTTCTTGAACCTCTGACCTGGGGAAGGAAATGAAGAAATGTCAAGTAGGTTTTAGGAAACTACCAGTAACGAGCCACCGCAGGAGCTCACCCACTGGCAGCACCTGCCCCAGGCAACGCAATGTTTCCTCTTTGCAACCTCTTGTTGCTCATGATGTCTCTGACCACCGCAAGGCCAGGGCACGACGAGCACTGGCCCTGCTCCTGGCTCCCGGGGCTCATCCTTGCAGGTTGAACCCACTCCAAGCAAGCAGAGGGCTTTGCTTTCAAAGGGCTTGCTCCTAAGTGACAAAACCAAGAGGAACTCTCTGTTTGCAATAATAATGTGAATACATTGCCGAAGAGCATTCCTTAAGGATCTTTCCATCCAAGCCGGCGAAGGTGAGGCTGCCTGGAGCCGGAGCCTTAGACAGGGAAAGCTCCACAGAGGCCACATCTTCTCGAGACACATGCAGGTTCTGTAGCAAACAGCAGCTGTAAGAAGAGGTTTCAAGAATGGTAATAAAATGGGTGTAGGGTTATTTATGCAAACCTCACTCCAGTTCTGTGTGAAGCAAGAGAGAAAGCGTAAAGGTGCTTGGGTGATCATTTAACAAACTGTGATGCCTTTTGAACTGACTGGGATCAACATTTCCGACTCTCATGTACTGGCTGTAAAATGAACTCACTGCTGCTGTCAGCACTTACAGACACGCGTCTATACATTGTAACTGAAAGACCCTTTCAAAGAATGATTTTCATAGACAGTAAAGATTACTTTCTATTTCTTTTTTATGGAGTATAATTTTAGGCAACTGCATGTAAAAAATATCTGTATATTCACAAAACTTTCTAATGGCCTTCTTATAGTATCATCACTTAAAGCATTCACCACAACATTTTATCAGTTCTGGTACTGGTTTTACAGATTTTTATCATGTGCTTGAAGATTTGTTTGCAGAAAGAGGGGCTTTCATATTCATACTGTGGAATCAATTTGCCCATCAGTGTAGGGCAGATTTAAACAGCTAATGGAGGTCACAATCGAAATCACTCAGTATGTGTATGGAGAAAGAGCTCCTCCCTTAAGAGTTTTAATTTCTCCAAGAAATGAACATTTTAAAATAAAAGAAAGCTGAGCACTAAACAGATTGTTGTTGGTGTTATTACCACTCTTGTTTTGTTAAAAGAAACATCTGTTTTAAGATTTAAGATAGAATAACAGTACCATGTCATTATTATTTTCTCTCTTCTTCTCACCCAAGCATATGCTAAGGGTCAGAAAGCTTTTTTGTCATTTTTACTGATAATTTAGCTAGTTCACCCATGCATGCTGTGCTGGTCTCACAACACATGCCAGTTTATCTTGCACATTACTCAATGTATTGTGAAAAAAAAGAGCCTGAAATACCAGAAAGAAAAATTGAAGAACATATGACTTTTGTTGAGCCAAGAGAAGCAGTGCTGAGGTTTATAGATGTAGTTAATACTACTGTGAGCGATGCTATCACTGGCAATTCTATCAGCTAAGAAAAAAAAGTCACTTCCTGAGTTCCTTGTTTAGGGTTGAGCAACTCACTAAAAATAAATCATCCATTCCTTCTCTACTGCCATGGAAGAGAGGAGAAATATAAGCACTGCCGTTAGCTGCAAGCCTGACCTTAGCGATTCTGCTGCCCCAGAGCTGACTAGATTATAGTGAGGAGTTTATAGCAGAGATTTTAGAAACTAATGCTTCAGGATTTCATTCCACATTAAAAGAAAAAAAAAAAGTCTGTAGAAAAATGTTCAGTCCTTTGGGAGCTTTTTCATGACTTACATCTTCCACTATCGAGATTTAGCTTTTGTAAAATACTAGACTGTATTTGTACTGCATTGTTGCCATTTTCACTACTATATGGCAAAACTTGAAATAACAGATATTGGAGCAAAGTTTCTACCTGATTATCTTATTTTTCACAAAGAAGAAGAGAAGAAAAGTAGGTATCCAGATCATGAGACAGCAGCCAAAATCATTGGTCATGCTGACACCAAAAGAGAAAAAAGAATGATTGCTTTTAAAATCTACTCATTTTTATGTATCTTTGTCATATGAGCACTGCAGATTGTAGGTGGGAAAGAAAAAGTATTCAGTAGCCATTTTCTTTTTTGATCAGTAGGACAACATAAACAGGCACAACACTTTAAAGGAACATATTAGCGAACCTTTATGTACCTCTACTGTAAAAGTACATCTCTAAAGTCCTTAAATACATAATTCAACTGTCAGATTCTTCAGTTTGCTGTTTGAAACTGCATTTAATGCTTTTTTATATATTTCTTGTTTTTAGAAGTCAATTAATGCAATTTTTTTCCATACCCTGTTTAAACTGATTTTAGTTGGAAATTCAGAAGACAATCAGTATTCATAAGTTTCTCTAACTCACCTAAGCATATCTACAAAAGTAAAACATTCACTTTGTTGATAGAGATGAGACAAGAATGTACATGATATATTTTATAGGTTTTATAGAACTTTGAGAACTACAGTATGAAAGTGGATCAAAACATACTTGATGGTGGAAAGAAGATCAAACACCGATTGGAATTTAACAATACCTGGCATTCCTTTTAAAACCAATCCAGATATTTGTTATATTTCAAGCTTCCACAAATGTTACCACTTTCTGGAAAGTCCAGACTCTTTTTTTAGAGGAAATGGCAAAAAATTCCTTTGATTTTTTTTTTGCTCAAAAAGAATTTGAAAATATATGATGAGTAATAACTGATTCATTTCTACTTTTTGCTTTACTCTGTTGCATTTTTAGAAAAGATTTACATTTATGACTAAGGAAAGTGTCATCAATTCTTGTAATTTACCCTTCAGCAAAATGCATTACATTATAAATTTCATCACACACCAGATTAGACTACTCTAATTTTAAGACTGTGTTACAGGAGAAAAATGAATCAGGAAAGTGATGCAATATTCATCCCTGAAAAGTGTCTGCCTTTATCCTTAAAAAATTAAGATGTTTCAACAGATTGATATAAAACTAAAGTATAAAAGTAATGTTTAATACATGGGGAAAATGATTAAAGTTTGTTTCTGTAGATTTTCTCAACTGAAAATTATAGAGATGATATGGCTGTTTGGGACCATGCCTCAGAATTTACATGCATTTAAGGTAGACATAATGATATGCCATCTCTAGTTCTGAAATTCTCTTGCCAGATAAATAAAAGTAATTGAAATAAAAATAACAAATATTCTGTTTTGAAATAAAGACATAATTGAACACTTAGCTAGATGTGAATATTCATTCTCATTTTCTATTATTTTAGAGAGAGGTATCTCCTAAAGCAAACATTATAATTTGCAAGTGATTACATATGGTTAAAGTTCAAACTGTATTATTGTAGTATACATTTTACACTTTTAAACATTTCCAATGAGATTTCATAGCAGTCTTAAAATAATCAAACAGAAATGGATTATTGACCTTTTGTCTCTGAAGTAACACAGGGCTTTCATAAATGTTTTTATATTTCTATGGCTTCTAGTTTCAGTGATGACAGGAAACAAATATGTCCTTTTCAATCAACTCTTTAATTGTTTCCTCAATTATAGAAGGAATGAATACACAGATAGCAACACAGAAAACTTTAATCTGACGAGTCATTTTAGTTACAAGTGAAAATTGGGAAACAACCATTTAATTTGCTGTCATAGTTAATGAGAGTTCACTGTTGCTTTTGCAGAAGTCATCTTGTAATTTCTGAGTTTTCAAATTCCTTAACTATTCAAGCAATCAACAGAAACATTTAGCAATTAAAAAGAATTCAATACTTCTGTTCATAGATTCTGTGACAGCTATTTCCATGAATAATTCCATTTTCATATTGTCTTTCATTTGACAGTGTGGGATGAATATTTGACCAATATATTTTGCATAAACCCTAGTTAGCCTTATGACAAATATTCATATAGAATTATTTATTCACTCATTATGGAAAAAGCAAAACTGCTTTTTCTGTAGTAAAGAATTTGACTTATTTATAGACTCTTGTCAGGGGATTTTTTTGTCACTGCCCTGATTTTGCAGCATAACAGCTTAATCATTCTTGATCTTTATCACTGCTGGGTACTTATGGACTAGGCACGTATTTACCAGATCTGTTTTCTGTATAGTCTGTTAGCTATCTTAAGAAAAATATATGGAACAAAAACTTCTTTTAGTACAGGCTTATTAGGCACACTGGACAATCCTCATTGCAGTCCTTTTAGGGAGACTATAAGAATTCTGAAAATACATTGCAGTCATCCTTTTCATTTCACTGGTAGTTGAACAAATTTTGGTGTAGAATTTACACATCTAGGTTCCAGTGTTTTATGAGAAGCAAGAACCATTATTTGAGACCTTAAACAACCAGTCCTCTCAGAGAAAATTCCTTCAACAAAATAAACCCAGGTTTACTTATTTGGCAGTCTCTCTATGGGCATGAATATTTACCATACCTCATTCAATCCTTCTTATATCTCTTCCTCTCACTGTGACAGCTACTATGTTTTAAAGCCTGGGCCTGTATACCACATCTGCACAGATGTGACATATAATCAATAAGATATAAACTTGTCCATTTGTCAAGTGTTTGTTGTGAATATGGGCACTAAATAATTTTCTAGACATTTAATTCCTTTCTTTTCATATTCAACTTTTCCCTTTCTGGGTTACAAGTTAAATTACAGATATTTGGGCCAAGATTATATTTTGATAAACAAAACTCAAGCAATGAAAAGCAGTGCATTTGCATGAGCTATTGATACATCATAAAAGAGACACTTTTCCACCAAAACAAATGGTCTAAGTTTGTTCTGTAGTTAATAAAGAGACAGTATCTCCATAGTTAGTAGTTAATAAAGAGACAGATACTCTTAGTTAAGAGATTAATATACAATTATTTCTAGAGGGAGATTTATTGAATCCATCCTAGGGATAGATTAAATTGTTCTGTGAAGGTTTGTTTTTCCACAGACTGCAGAGGGTGTTAGACCGCTAATTTAAAGAGATGCCTCACTTTAGAGCTCTGGAATCAGTTGTGAGGAATACTAACCCTATTTTTTTTAGTTAAAATCTAGACTGTGATTATTACATGATTAACAGTTACATTACTTACTGTAATGTAGCTTCAAAGTTTTACAGTTTATCTTCACTCTCAGTTATGAGATAAATTCATATTTATTCCAGTATGGAATACACAGTTTCCCAAAAAAGTACTTCCTGTAAATACTGAAGATGATGCGTTTAAACCAATAAAATGTGCCAGTCTTCTGGATAGGAGGTGCTGCTGCAAGATTTTGTCTAGCAAACACTAATTACATTTGATTAACTTTTACCATCATTGTGTATGTACTGTGAGCAATATATTAATTGCTTTACATGCAGATAAATTGCTAGATGGAAGGGAGTTTTAATATTGTAGTCCTAAATGTTTTAAACTTTGGATTCTTTGTAATCTTAAAGAGCTCCTGCTTAATCTTACAGAACTCCTGGTCTAAAATATAAGAATCCACAGCAAAAAAAGGGAGGAAATATGAATTGCCAGGAGAAAGACTCAAAACGTGTTTGAGTCTGGACTGGAAAGAGAAATCTTCTGAGGTTTTAAGAACTACAAATCCTCTCTCAAGGACAGGCTACTGAATCAAAACGATCATTATGATTTCATCCTTACCTGCAAAAAGCCCTCCAACCAAACCCCTCGCTATTGTCATTTCTGACATTCCCCAGAATGACCAACATGTGACAACACTGATCTGGAATACTGGAATAGCAATTTAGACCATCCATACCTGAAGGTAGTAATGTAGTTAGGAAAAACATCCTCTGTGATGTGTTTTTTTTCCCTAAAATAATTAAAGATCTATTGAATAAGGCAATGGAACTCCGCTCTTCCCATCCCAATGAGTCAATATTCAGTATACATCTTGCTTCCATATGAAGGGCAGCACAGACTCTAGGTAAAGAGGGAATGGAAGTGCTCAAAGATCATACATGCTGTCTTTCTACATTTCTAAGTTTTGAAAGTATTAGTGTGTGTACTACCAGACTGTATATCCTGGAAAGCGCAGTGGATCTTCCCTGCTCACATTATCCCTTCTCTGCTCTTAGAAAGAAAAAGAATTGGTAAAATTATACTGAATGCAAAATGTAATGGTCTTCATCTTTTTTCCTAGGTTGTATTTGGCTTCCAGAACATGTTCTGAGCAGGAAAACACAACACAACTCCTGCCCTTTCCTACACTAAAAGTAGAAATTTTATATGTTGTCACTGAACTTCCACTTTTATTCAAGTTATTGAATATTTTTCCTGATATTCTTTTTTCTGACATGGAGGAAAATTCATTAAAAAATAATGAATTCTTTTCTGGCTCAGAGGTGGAAAAACAATAACAATACATCACGCATTTAAAAAGCATTTAATTAAAGATAACATCAGAATCTATTGCTAGTTATAGATCATTTAATTGTTATGTATTTAAATTGAGAAATATTTCTAACATTCTTTTGGAGCTTTCATATACTTGAAATTTATTATGTCAGTTGTCAGCTCTATGACATCACAAGATGAATTCAAAGAAATGATTACTTTAGTATTTAAAATGCTTGGAGTGTACCAATTATTCAGGCTGTTAAGTGAAAGTAAAAATGTCAGTTTAGCTATCTATAATCTCATAAAGTTTAAAGGTTCATGAATTACACATGGACCAGATAGAAAGAAACTAGTTTGCTTAAACGACATTTTTCTACTCAAAATATGCTGAAAACATATCTTCTAATGTATTTTAGCAATTAATCAGTGTGATTTAAACATTAGGTTATTTAAAGGTATGCATTTGAATTTACATTCAGGACAAACCTCTCCTTATATTCATGGCAATAAGTAAATAGTGTATGTCTAATGATTTACAAATATTCATCTTAAAATGAAAGGATTCCAATCCTGCATTTTTTCTTCCTTTGAACCAAGGACAGAAATTCAGGCACAAATAATATATAACAGAGATAGATAGGCAGGATAGATAGGGTTTACTGATTTGGGTTAAAATCTTATGCCATGGTGGTCTCCTTGAATAGTTCAGCTGAGCACTGAGGTACCTCATGACAGTGGTAAGGACAAGGTTTCTTTTCCAGGAACAGATAATGGAGATAAAGCAAATAGACTTGGATGCAGATTCTTATCCAGTAGATCTCTCCAGATATTTTGCAGTGTGTTAATAGTCCTGTTACACTCTAGTGAAAAAACTAGAAGGCTGAGTAGTATGTCCTCTTGTCTCTTGTCCTGCTCACAAGGTTTCTGCTCCCACTTCCAAGGAATCCTTATAAAATCAGCAATATGTAGGGTCGATTCTTTGTTCTTTCATAGTCTACCTGTTACCAATGCCAATTATAATTATAGTTAAACTTGTACTTACAATGATAGGAATAAAAAACTTTCAGTATTTCCCCATTATTTTAACTGATCAGAAGAAATTCAATATCAAATTCAATAATTCATTTATTGCTCCCATGCATCTTATAAGTAGAGAATATTCCTGTCTTTAAACAGGTTTAAAAAACCTTTCCTTTTCATGTTTACGTTTCTGATGCTGTCTGTTTATAGTCAAATACTGGTACTGTATTGGTACTGAGCACTCCACACAGGGCACTGCCAACCCGCAACACTGAGCTCACAAAGGAGACCTCTCTCTTTCATCTGTGCATCTTCTCTGGAGAGCCTTACCTCTGGAGAGCACAACTCAGGTTGGATGCAAGAGTCCCTCTCCATCGTGCGGATACCAGCAACAGCATCGAACACGGTCACTGACAAAGGTGGCCATGCATCAGATGCATCAAATATGCAAACTTCAATCTGTGCAGGTTTGTTTTAGTTTCTCTTAAGATATACGGCTAGTATGATGACAGAGATGGCTGAGCCTATAAATCTTTAATGTGTGTAATGCATTTGTGCGCTGTTTATATTTGTGTTTCAGTAGTTCAATAGTTCAGAATGGAACCTCCATTGTATAAGGATCACTCTGTCTTTGATTAGCAAGGATAACATTAACCTGCCTTTGAGATCTTATCTGATTACAGAAGACTGTGTTTGGTCTCAGAATGAATAATTATTTTTCTTCATCAAAATCTTTCATTGGTCAAAACTTGGAGAGAGAAGTCACTGGTTCTTAAAGATTGTGGTCCGAGGAATTCTGATATACTGTGCTAATCTGTGTGGGTTTCTGAAGATCTTCAGTACAGGAATGACTTATGTCAGTTGGTAAGTTTTGTCTATAGGCAAATAATAAAGAAGACACCAAGTCCTTCCAGGGTGAATTTTCACTTGTTTTGTCAAGAAATGGATGTGTTAAGAAATTCCCTGTGTGGGAAATGTCCAGGGAGACATCCTCCTCCTCCAATTCATATCAGGGTTTTCAGTGACAATTTTTGAATATTCTCTGATTATTCACAACCCTGCACCTATTTCTTTTAGGCATATTCTAATTCATGTTGGAGAAGGAACAAGAGATCGTGGGAAGAAGAGCCTTGCTTCGGTACAGAAGTCACATTCAGCTCATTATTCTCTCTGATTAAAGGTCAAAAGTCAGTGTTACTTTTGCTAAGTTAAGTTTCTATTATAAAGATTCGACATATAAAACAATAAGCACTTTCAAATCAGATCTCTTTTCTAATGATAAAAACAATTAAACATATATTTCATCTATTACAATGATTTTGCTTGATTACTTGAAATCACTTTTGAAGGTCTTATGAAAAATTAAAAACTCAGATTCTAAAATGCACTGGCTTTGACTTACAAGAATTTATAGCGTATTAATCTATTATAAAATGTGATATTCATTTAAACTGTAAATCAGAGTTTCCACTGAGTATTACTTTTTAACATTACTTGTTAAGGATTGGAATCTGAGACAGACACACATTATCTTCAGTATTATTAGAATTAGGTGATGCTGTTATTTGATTATAAAATAAACTCTTAGCTATAATGACAACTTAGCTATGATATATACAGGGAAGACATGTTAAACCTACTCTAATAGCCAAGAAAATGTGAAATCATATAAATGTAAAACTGTAGGTTAAAGCCTGACTGTATTTGAAGGAGTAGCTATGTTTAAACACAGAAATATCAAGAATCGTAAACGGGGGGTCAATATATTAGTCAGAAAATAGATAAAGAAAAATGAGGATTAAGGATTAGATTTATTGATAGAAACATCCAACACCTCAAAGAGAAATGACCAAAACATCAATATACAAAGGTACTAAATCACCTGTAAGTTTGGAGTGTAATACAACAAGAGGTCTAGAAAAAATGACAAAGTTCCATTTCCTGGGATGGAATTTGATCCAAACTTTTCAAAGACAGATGCAGGTTTCTTTTTTTCATATACCATAGTCAGTGCAATGTTTGGTAGATGCTTAGAAAGGAAATAATAGACCTTGGAGATTCTGATCCAAAAGACGATAAAGGTCCAAGGAAAGATCTAATGACTGACCTCACTGTACTTTTACTACAGTTGCTGCAATATGATCCCGTCATGGTGGTCTGATACAAAAGTATTGAAATTATAGAATTTTTTTCTTGCAATGAGTTAAGTACGTCCTTGGTCAAACACATAAAAAAAGGATTTCCACCAGCATTACATGATAAGTTGATATGACATATTAAAAAGGGTAAATTTTAGAGAGAGATACAAAAAGTGACAGTGAAGATACATCTTGAGACTGGTTAAGAGTTAATATTATTAGTGGCTAACAAAGGAGGTAGTATAGACTGTAAGTAAACTGTGAACATGTGAAAGGAATAAATAAAAAGTTTGAAATGCATTATTTAATGAATGAATAAAAGCAGACCTAAGATGTCTGTCCTGAGCAAAGAAAGCAATTAAACTTAATTTCAGGAATACAAATGAAAATAAGTATATGGTTATAGTTTTGCAAAGAAATAGCTAGAAACATTATTAATTGAGTTGTTTAAAATTAGAAACAAATGCAGACATACGGTCTTGTGCTGGATGGAATAACAAGCTTCTGCCACCTTGAATTTGACAATGAATCCATGCAATAAGCAGGAATATGCCTTACACTTTATTGTACTCTTTAGTAATATAATGCTTTTTAACCTAATTTTGTGTTCTCTTTCCTGTATTTCCACTTCAATAAAATAATACCACATTGCCCAATCCATCTCTTTTTTTTCCAGCTAAAATCAAGAGAAAGCAGCATCAGATAAGCTGCTAACCATAAGTCAGAAAAATAATGACACTAAAGACTGAAAAATATGAACATCTGATCTGCTGATAGTATGGCATCTTTCCATTTTCCAGCAGAGCTATAAAATGCAAAATACAATTAGTGAGCTGCTTCTGTGCAAACCACAATCATAAACTGAAAAAAAAAAAGTATATATATTTGGATTTAGGATTCACCACTAATAATGAGAACTGTTTAAGAGCAAGTACATGGAAAGACTATGTTCTGATCAAGTGCTTGCATAAATCAATGGGAATAAATTTACTGAATTTTATTTTTAGCAAATTTGAAACACACTAATACCCAATTTCAATTTTGCTTTATCTTTTTGTACATAGTAAACTTGAAAAATACTGTGGTGATATATTTATTTCCCTGCAGTGTTACAATATCTCAAACAATCACAGTAAAATAATGCATTTTATTTAAAAAAACAGAGAGGGACAAAAGAATCCAAGATAAATGAATACATGACCTGCTACATTCTGCACCATGCACAGAAGGGCTTATATTGACCGCAAATATGTAAATTTAACTTCATATACAAACGGAAAGGGAAAACACATTAAATTCTTTCTAAGTTTCATGGAAACTGGGTTAGAAGTGATTTTGAACCTCATAACACTTGTGGGAATGGACGTAAGAACATGAATTTAAATATTTCCCATATTTTGTTTTTAATCAAGGAATTGAAATCAGGTATTTCCCATGGTAGCTGTATGACTCTAACCAGTATTTATATTGACCTCTTAATTGTTATAAAAACATGTATTTTGGTACAATTTTCATTAACCTGCAAGCAATAACCTTTTACATGTTTAAAGTGGTTGCAGTGCTTGTTATTATAGCCCACATTCAGTGTTGTTCATTTAGTATGCTGTGTTTTTAACACAAATGTAATCCACTCTGCATTTTCCATTTAAAATGCATAAGGCAAAGTGCATCATAACAGGATGTAACTACGTATTAATCAAATTAGCACAACACTTCAGAGGCCCTAGGTTTTTGCTAGGCTACTGTTAGATCACAATTCATGATGGAAAGAAGCAGTGTAATGAAAGGCTTGGCAAGGGAGCTGTTTATTTTCTTTCCAGAAAGATATATTGTGGGTTAATTTTCATGACGGGAAAAAATGCAGAGGAAAAGTAACAGTAAGCATTAAGCCAAAGCACAATAAATGGAATTTAAAATACTACTGTGGCTTTGCTATTGACAAACATAAATGTAGTAATTAGTTGATGATACAACAGAACTCAAATGACCCATTGTTTAATTATTTAGACTTCATGACCCAAACAAACAAAAGTCAGATTATTCAATATTCACATTGTGAAACAAGACAGCTGGGAAGATCATATGCTTTACGATCCATAAGAACCTCCAAATAATACTTTAATAAGTACTGTTTCTCAAGAATTTCAAGTCTATACTATACATTTTAAATTTATGATCATTTTAGGTTACGTTTCAGAATTTGAAATGAAGCCTTCTGACATACTGACTTCTGCATGGAATCGTCATGATTTAGGAAATCCAATGAAAGACACTTTTTATGGAGTAAGCAAAGGATCAGGAATGCATAACACAACAGCATATGTGTTGCTTCTACACAGTGTGAAGACTTACAATAAGATGTGAAAACTGTTTCCTGCTCAGAAGTAAGCTCTAGCATCATTCAGAAGAAATTCAAATGGTTGATGCTTAACTTTCGAACTGTCTTTTAAATTTATCAATGTATATTAGTTTAACTAACACATTTCCTTTTTCTTGCTTTCTTTTTCTAAACTGCAGGTTAATTTGGAGACTTTGAAAGTCAGTGGTGAAATCTCTATTGACTTTTGTTGGAGCAGGATTGAATTCATATATTTAACTAAGTCTTCCCTAAAGCAGCAATAATTTTCTTCTAACTTCTAGCATCTACTCTTTTGATGCCTAATTATATATTCCATCTCTTGTGTGTGCAAGATATTAATGTTTTTTTCTAAATCCATACCTAGTCATTGCACTCACTACTTGTATCTGTAGTTGAAAGAAAAAATATATCCTCTTGTTCATGTTTTGTGTAACATTTAAAAGAATTTTATGGCCTTATCTCTATTTGCATTTCTGAGATACATTGGTAAAAGCAAAGCTGGTATTGGTACCTTTCCTGAGAACCTCAAAACAACTCATATTTATCCTACAGAAAACTGCTTTGACATATTTAATTTGACAAGGACATAGGCTCCTGCTAGAGAAAATCACTGAAGAAGTTCTGTCTTAAGTTGTGATGGCAATGCTTAAAAAGGAACATTGAAGATGACAGGCTAAATCTTTAGGAACTTCTAAATTATGAAAGAATGCAGTCAGTGAAAATTAAGAAACTTTTCAGAGAGTTAAAATATTAAAAATAGAATGTTCCTTTCATATTTTCTCATATACATGGTATTTATGTCATACGGCTAGTGTATATATATATTCATTTTATATGGATAATATTATAAATCTTTGTTAATTGTTCTTAAGTAGGTGGTCAAGGCATTAAATAGTATATCTCAAATTATACTGGGACCATCTGTTGCTTTGACTCCAATTCAAGACATGTTTTGAGAGAGAAGAATAGTACTTAAAATATCTTCTGTCCTGAGACAGAACAGGGCTGAACAGGAACCATTGAGCAATTAGATTAACATTTCTTTAATGTTTGATGGCTTAATGTGATACTTCTAACTATTGTAGTTTTAGGATTTTTTGATTTATTTCTTTCAATTTTCTACTGGAAAAGCTAAGATTGCTCAAAGAAATCACATACATACTGATACAAATAAACACAGTTATGTTAAATAATATCTTTTATTCCTTATTGCTATAGAATAACAACAACAACAACAAAAAAGCCAGGGGAGGAAGCAGATCATTTACTTGCAAAAGTCTTGAAAATTTAAGTCAAACTGTAGTATGAGATTTCCTGAAGAGCTGATAACTAATTATAATTGTAGGCCTAATTATTACAGCGTACATATTTAATTCTTTTTCTTCTATGTGCTGGATCCGCCAAATTTACTTATGAAAATTTCTAACTAAATTTCAGTTTCTCTTTCAGTTCTTTTCTTTTTAATATATGACTTTTATCATGCAAAATTCTCACAGAAATGATAAGAATTGCTCAATTAATGTGAAATCTGAGATGAGAAGATGTATAATATTATTTAACTATCTCCTTGTATCATTTACTATGTTATGATCTTCCAGTGTTGCTTTCAGATCAGCTTTAAATGATTCAGATGATTTAATCATACAGCTTGAGAGTTTTTTTTTTGTATTTGACAGATCTTGCATCCTGAGCACTTCTCTATGCTGTAAGTATATTTTCTCCAGTTCTGTCCTTCTCCTTCTCAACTGAATTTATAACAATATTTCTGTTACAAAACCAGGGAGAGGTGCAAATGGTGCACCAGAACCGTTTATTCAACTATGTTTATTCACCACCGTTTATTCACCAGAACCAGTTATTCAAACAGAGAAGACTAAATAAAGAACACTTTCCAAATGTTCAGGAGATAAGTGTGCAGTATGGCATCTCAGTAAGAAGTAAAAAACAATTATGAATATTTTGCTTCTTCCTAAAAATACATCTAATTAGAAATTTAAGTACAAAAAATGCACTGAACTAAAGAGAAGTAAAATTGCATTGGGAAGGCAAATACAATGCTGAGATTTTGCCTAAATTTAGTGATCTTTTCTGCAAAGAGTATGAAGAGATTATATTTTTACACTTTTTTTCAGAGAGAAGACTATCCAGCCATTTCAAGGAAGGTGAATCATGGTACTGATATTAAAGTTTCTATGGAGAATATGTATTCTTCCCTTTGTCTAAGGGATTAGATTGCCTTAGCTGGGATTTTTTTGGTGGGGAATGTTCAAGTCCAAAAGAAGGATAGAGAACATGGTTACTATGTTGCTCTAGATATCAGGAAGATGAAGATGCAAAATGATCATGGAGATAACTTGTGTTCCGGTAGGGAAGAAATACATTTTTTTAAAATTGTGTGTGTCATATCGCTGCTTAGCCAGCAAAGATCATTAGGCTGCAAGTACAAGACCTCATAGAAAATTACTTTGTTTTAATGGAAAATGAAAACTTAAAAAAATATTTAAATGAGAACTTTTTAGAGTAAGGGCTACATGGTGGTAGTTACATACCTTTATACCTTAAAGGTATACCTTACATACCTTTCCCTTAAAATAAAACCACATAAAACTCTTCCAAAAACGAGAAGCATATGATGTGGTGAGAGTTCAGGTATCTCTCATGTTTATAAGCAGTCTTTTTCAGGTGCTCGAGATGAAAAAGAATCTTTCAAACTCTTGAAATCCATTCATCTTGAATCAAGTACTCCAGTTTGTATGGATTTTATAGAGATTTAAATTTTCAGTCCTCTCTTAGTTCATTTATTTCTGAAATAAAGTAATTTTAGGTGACATTCTGCAATCTTAGTATACATATAAAAAGATTTTTCTCCATGTTTCAGAGGGATGATTTATTTAATATTAATTCCCACATAATGACAAACAATGTCATTCCACCTCAGAGGTGATTTTCAAAAGTATGAATTGGAACTAGATACATAACCTGATCGCAGGTAAAAAAAGTATTTGCTTTCTATATTCCATTCAGTATTCTGTTCAAAATAGCTAAAAATGAAATTATAACATGAATAAAATAGGACTTCCAGGATTTTTATCTTTGCTAACGATACGGTTTACACGTGCCGGAAATGGTACTATTTATTTTATGCCACAAACCACTTAGCTTCAGGTATTAGAGATAAGAATAAATAAACTAATTTAAAATAAAAACCTCTGTGTCACTTAAAAGTTTTTATTACTCTGGGTTTAGGATTATTTCTGACTTCAGACAGTTATTTAAAATATTCACACAGATTGTTCTATTGAAATAATATTCTTTAGATATGCAGAATTCTGTAAAACAAGCCAAGTTTCATGTTTATATTTGTGGAAACATGAAAGAGGTTGCAGGCAATCATAAGTTTGTTTTAATATTTACTATTATTAAGGATATATGTTAAGGTATAAGTTGAAAGGCATGTAGTCAAGTCAAAGTTGAGTTCCAAACATTAATGCACATTTCTACACCAATTTTTCAACATTACCATTCTGCTGTTCTGGTAAAGTTTAAGAGGAGATCTAATCTGAAGCTATAAGTTTATCACATTTGTTGTTAACACCCTTAATGGTTACCTCTTTTTAGTCAACTATTCAGAATTTGAGATCTTCAATATATGCTCTCACAGAACTGTGCTTGCAACTCCTCACCCTAAAATGTCAAAATGTTACTTGTTTTATTAAATGTAAAGTTTTCCCAAGGGAATCATCTGTCCTTTTGACACGTCCTTCTGTTAGTGTGTTTGAAAGTACTACAAGGATCCATTAAAACAAAGTATATAGTTTTTAGAGTTTGGTGAATGCATAGATGGAAAATCTTCTATTATACCTAGTTCGACACTTTGAGGTTCACTGAGTAGCAAATGTAGCTCTCATCTGTTTTGTGACAGCCAAGGAGCAAATTCTGATTTATTTGCTTTGAATCTGAACTTCTAGTTGTAAAATAATCAAAGATAAAATTCAATCACCTGCTGAAGTCAAAAGGTTTTGTTTTAGAACTGTTTTCCAGATATATTTCATTAAAGCAATAGCAACAAAATGGTTTTTAGAGAAGAAACTTTTCCTTTTACATTTCCTTTTCCTTTACATAAGCTTTTGTAACTTTTTTCATCAACAGTTTACTATTTTAAAAATGTTATCAGCTACTCAAATTATGTTAGAGCAGCCAATAACTGCAAAGCTTTGCCTTTAGCTTATCTTTATCTCCCATTTATCTTTTTATCTTAGTTACACCTTCACTGGCTTCTTGCCTTCCAGCCAGCATTTACTGCCATCTACATAATAATCAGCTGATGGCCTGAAGACCTATTAAATGCGGTTGTCATGTAGTCCTTGTTCCTTGGTCTGTGAGACATCAGCTACCCATGATCCATGGTGCTGTTTGTGTTTGACGGGGCCACTGGAAAAATTCCACAAGTCCTTTTCCCTTTGGGTATATTTTCCCTCCATGAATATAATATGGTGCTAGCTGTTTTTTTCTTGCATCCAATCCAACTGGAGCAGTACTGGTGATTTAACTAGAAGCCTTACTTGTGAGATTTCAAACCTCATTCTCAGAGCAGAAAGCCTAAATAACGTCTGGTGTCCATCCAGAATGATGAAACTCCTAAAGCTTTGAATAAATTTGTTCATAGTGAATATAAATGTGCCATAGTCAACCAGTTAATATCCTTCTTAAACAAAGTTTACTTAATAAAAAAAGGCTTTAATTATATACAGCTGTATACTGTTAATATTCTTCGACAAAGCTTTCTGCATACAGGAAGATATAAAGTAAATGAACAAGACATGACCTAAGAAGATACATAACTGTTTCCTTAGTTCCAAAAATGCATTTATTGATTTTGTTTTCAACATGGTCAGAATATACAAACATTTGTCAGCTGCATCGTTTACCACTCAGTTCAGATAGAACTATTAAAAGTTGCTCTATAGATTTCACCACAAATAAAATGTTGTTGCAGTATATATCACTGCATCTCCCTTTCAAATGTAGAAATAAATACAATCTTCACAGCATAGTGTTAGCAGTGTTACAATTCCTCAGTTACTATTGGTAATGATAGTGATGATAATACTTTCTGGATGAATTATGTATTAATTGTTTTGGTGAAAAAATGGAGATGAACTTTATTTATGGCTGAGTTTCTTTAAAAGGGTTACAAAGGTTGCATTTTTATTGTGTACACCAGGTTTTCAAATCAATATTTATACATTTTCCCCAATGCTAATGCAACCCTATCCATTTGTTAAAATAAACAATAAAATCTGACCTATTTACAATTCTCTGTGTATGTTATACCAGCTACTCTACATCATTGTTGAGAATTAACACTATGGATTCAAGCAGTATAATTTATCAAATATGCTACGTGGAAATTAAAGCCCCAGTTCTGTGGTCCTTTCACACATGTAACTCTGTGAGGTGCTATGACCTCTTCTGTGTGAGAAGAGATTACAGAGTTCTAAAAAGTAATTGCCTCCCTCTACAGAAACTTAGAAACTGATGGAAAAATTGAAAATTGTAAAAATTCATAACTGAGTTGAGAAATCAGGCTAAAGCTACTCTGCTAAAATCCACAAAAGTAGCCATTTCAAATGACAGTTTATATCTTCCAAAGATGTCAATGAGCAAATATCTAAATTCTAAGCTGTGTCGTTTCGTTATAGTTCTCTCGCCACTCCTCAAAGTTGATCCAATAGAATATCTGCCCACTGAAAGAAGAGAGTATTTTAGCCTACATATTTTGTTCATATTTAAATCTCTGATCTTCCTTTCTTTTTAAATCTAAGACTGCTGATAACTGCACTGAGTGGGTACCGGCAACTAGCTGAATAGGTAGCATTAATTTATCTTATTAGAATCTGAGTCCAGACCAACAACCTCGTTTCACCTCAAACTTTTACCCCAGATTTATCAAAAATGACTTATGTCCCTCTCAGACATTTTATATAGAAAAGCTATGTCAAATGCAAAAGTGTGAAAGTATCTATATTCAGTTCATATCACAGATTACATTAAAATATTAAAAATATTTTTCAATATGTAGTGAGAAAAATGTTCATGTTATAAGTAAGAACCAAGTTGAAGTAGCTGTACTGGAAAATTCCACCCTGTACACTTTGAAAAAATGCAGGCATGAAACAGCTAGACTGACTGGTTCTTATGGGATATTTTGGTCCACAATAAAAGTAATTGAAATAACCACAACTGAGTTTAGATGAAGGTTTAACTGATGTATTTGAAATGTAAGACTCACAGAATCACAGAATGGTTGAGGTTGGAACCTCTAGAGATCACCTCGTCGATACCTCCTGCTCAAGCAGGGGCACCTAGAGCATGTGACACAGGATCAGCATTTGAAAACTGATTTCCACGACCAGATATATCTTTGGAAATAGGCATATATGTGCCTCATAAGCCATATATTTAATATCTCCTTATTCTTAAAGGAAGTTTCAATACATAGATAGTTTTAAAAATTCATCCGTTGATTATTGCAATAGTAAAAGATGTATAGGCATGGTCTTCTTTTTATTGAAGTCAATAGGAGTCTCACCTGAACATGGAATTTATATTGCAGAGGGATTTTTCTAAGGAAGCAAAACTGACAGCCAAATTGTGCTAAAAAAAAACATTAGCAGACGTGTAAAGTCAAAAGACCGTGAGCATCGCTAAGCCTGAGATTCATCCCACCTCACTTGAATTGCTGGACAGTAACTAAGTCTCCATCTTTCTACTATAGTCACCACAGAAACCAATACACTCGTATAGATCAGTGACAAAGATGGGAGATGGGATGGACTATCCTTTGGCTGCTTGAATCATTCTATCTGATTAGCAAGCAGGTATGTACAAGTTGGTTTAGGCTAATTATCTACTCTTTAAGGTAACTGAATGCCCCAGCTCTGAGTTCATGAATATTAAATCTCTGAAATTGCATACATTTATTCTTCCAGTGAAGGGAATTTTTCACTTAGATGAGTGAGCACTAACCCATAACTTGTGGTTGAACTAAAGACAGCTTTTCAAACATCACAATATTTCCATTGTAAAACTCTAAACCTAGAAATAAAGATGTGATTCTTTGATCTCATCTGAAGACCAGACCTCCCTGATAGGTATATGTGCTGAACTCCTTTCAAGCCTTCAAGTGGACAACTTTCTCCACTCCAAGGGGTGACCCACACTCCCATTCCTGCAGCCGCACCATTCTTCTTTGACTAAACTGGTACCAGGTCTGCATAAGCATATGTAAGACAGGACTGATGTTTTTAAAGGTGTTAAACACCTCCCTTCTCTAGATTTACAGTAGTCTCCAACAGGCATTTAATGAAGACCAAACAATTTTGATATGTACATGGCATAGTTCATACTATATGTAAATAAAAATGCATTTGCTTACTGTTACTTATGGAATAACAGATATGATCCTTAAGAAAAACCATTATCCTTGGTTATAACTAATTTTATTGCTAATACATAGGGAATCTAATGAAAATCAAAAACAACAACAATAAAAGAAGTTTTAAGAGTCTCTTTAATTCTCATAGCTCTATACTATCTACTTTTTTTTTAAAGACTAGTGTTCAACTTTCCGTTAAAGCTAAATTTAAAGATGGATTTAAGATTAGTTTTTATGAAAGTAAAGTACTTATTCAGGCTGATTGCTGATAACAATCCCTTCAATATCACTTAGTATGCACTCTAAACACTTGATGGGCAGGGGAAGATACAAGTACTCCCTCACTGTACCACGAAGAGGCTGAACACATTCTGATATTGCTGTCCCACATGCTACAGTTGACAAGATCCCCGTATTATCTATTCCGTAAGTGGAGCACTCACACTTATCATTGCAGGAGCTGTCACTGTTACTTTCCCCCATATCACGTTTAAGAAGACGGTTTAAGATATCCTTTTCCCACCCCCACCCCAATTTAAACGGGGATTAAATGTGGTTATTTGTATGCAAAAGTGACATAGAGAAAGTAGAGAAAGATAAAATGGTTTTTAATGTTTGTTTCAGGAACCTCTTTGCCATGTGCTTTGCAGTAACATCGCCACCAGGTTTTATATACTCACTGTATGTGACATTAGCAAATTTGCAGTAGATCATGCCTTTCCATAATCCAAAATTCCTGTGAAAAATACATATACCTGAAAATTGCAAGAAAAGAGGCACAAAAATTCCTGACAGCCTTTATGCTTTTTATGACGTGGACATAGAGAATGGAATTATACTTAAAAATTGTGCTTAGAAAATATTTAATAATGTGATTCTCATAAATGAAACTGACATACAACTGAACAAGGGTAAATGAATGAGTGGAGATGGCTCTATTTTTCAGGATTTTCTACTACAGTTACAGTGTTTCCTGGTCTCTTGCAGCCATTTGGCTTAACTCAGAAGTACAGATGTGTCTATGCAAATGAAATTAAGAATAAAACAACATTAGAAATGAAATACTCTGTCTCTTTCTGTTCCTAAAAAGACATTCTAAAACATTAATATGTGAAATGTTATTTAGTCACTTGAAATACTTTTGTATCAATGGAATTGCTCAAAAATTAGAAAGATGACAAATAATTTTTTCTGAGTTTATTGAGTTCATTTTTTTTTCTTTATCTGATTGTTAGTGTGAAAATTTTGCCTTTCATGTCATTATACAGTTTACTAGTCTTTTTTGAGTTTTTGCAGCTTTTATATTTTTTGTCTTTCTCTTTTTTCCCTTTCATTGCTTCTTGGAAAGATAGAAAGATCAGTGTAAAGGAAAGCTAAAAGTAAAAAGATCATCCAGGTTCCTTAAAAATTAGAAAATCTCATGAATATAAAATATCAGGCCTAAAGCCTAGTTTTTTAATATCGTGCTCATTTTCTCTCTTCATCCATGGACAGGATGTTTCAGATGTTATTCCAGTTCTTATAAACATTTTGACACCACAAAGTTTAAAGTTACCAAGGAAAAAAAATCTAGTTAATTATTTGAAGTGTGTGAACAATAGCTCATCTTTCTCACATGTAAAGTTGATAACTGATCATAGGAATTAATTAACCGCAGATGAGCTTAAGATCAACATCATTTTAAGTCTCAAAACAGTCACTATAAAAATTTTATTGAAGTTCCCTCCGCAGATGTGAAAGGCCACATGCTCTGCCTTATGTATCCACGGGAAAGAGCACAGAACTGAGTACAAGTGGGTTTTCTGCCTGAGAAAATGAAAGGGAGGCCAGTAGTAGCTCCCCACGCACCCTTCTGAGAGGCGTCGGGCAGCTCGCGGTGGCCGCGGCTGTCACCGGTGCTGCTCTGCTGACGGACGTATGGCTACAGCTGTGCCCACCATGAGTATCCCCAGCGCGGTCCCATGCATTTGAAGTTAATGTTCACTTGGCATGAGCTGTACAGCTATCTAAAATCCCACAGCTTTGGAAGAGAAAACATCATCTAGAACGGCTGTCTTTCACTATTCCCCATTTGCCTGCCCACCATCTTTCTCAGCATATCGCTAACCCTTGTGCTGGTACAAAGGAGCAGGTGGCAGCTATCTAATGCCTTGCTAGGAAGCCACATGGATGCATTTCTCCTGCACAGACACCCCAGGGTCTTCTGACTTTAACACAGGCCCATCTGCTGCTCTCCATTGCACATGCTGAAGAGGATACTAGTGCTTAACGAAATGGGCAATGAAACCATGAAACGTACTTGGGGCCGAGACACCAGGTAACAGAAAACAGAGCTAAAAAGACTGTGGTCTCTCTCACCTTTTTAGGATCTGTCCTAGACTATGAATATGGTTTTAAAATATAGTGGACAGGGAAGGATTAAAATATATATATATTTAATTAATATTTTAATGATTTTCTTAGAGATGCATTATAAGTGCAAATGCTCCTCTGTACCACTGAACTCAGCATCATCTCCGAGGCTTCAGTTTGTTGCTGTAAACTGCCTCCTTCTGTGTTTCTGTGTAAAACTAAATCAAAATGGACTAATGAAATGGAGGTTAAATCTGCGAGATATGCTTCAAATGTTGTACTATGTATATAAAAGACGGCACTTCAGCTGGAATTTACAGTACTATTTTGTTTTAGATCTGTTTATACTGAAATAATTCAAAAAGACTAGCTCCTTCAGCCTTCCGTGATCCTGCACTGCTGAAGTTTGCCCTCCTCCGAATGAGACTTCCTCTTTTTATCTATTTCTGTGATTTCCAAATAGCATATCTGCAGAAAGAACCACACACTCTGAAAAGAAGTAAAAGACAGTGTACATATGCTTGAATATGAATCAATGTGCCATGTTCAGTAGATAGAAATGAGATCTGTCTCCTTTCTTGACTTTTGGAATAATTCTTAGCTGAGCTGACGACACTCCTCTTGAAGATCTGAAGGTCACAGGCTAACACTTGATGTCATCTGTCGTCTGGAAGAAAACACAAAACAAACATTAGCATGTATTAATGATAAGTTTGCTCAAAATTGGAAATTTCTTGAGTTGATCAGTGGGTATCTATATGTTGATTAATATTTTTTTCCATTTCTTGCATCTAGATATTTATTTCATTTGAGTTTTTTTTTCTTCCTTCTTTTTCCATTGGAGAAATAATTGCAGTTCTTTTCAAATCTCCTAGGAAATTTTTCAGCTATGCAAAGTTATAACAAGATGTGACATCCAGTCCTAGCTAATCAGTGTTCAACACAGACCCACTACTGCAGTGCAGGGGGTGGCACTTTCAATTTACCCGTGACACTGACCAGGTTTTTAAGGAACAGTGAGTGAAGGGAGAAAATAGCATAAAAATGCTTAAATTTTTATAGAAAAGGTATAACTTTGTAAGAAAGCTCCATCATGAATTCCAAAAAAGTATATCTTAATGATACACTTAGAGTAAATCATTTGCCTTGAGAGACAGGAGGTCTCTGGTGACCTGTATGGCAGCCACAAGAGACTACCAGACTAGCTACTTTCAGCTAAATGTACTCTCATATTAATATTTTAAAATGCCATAATGCCTCTCTGAAAACCTCAGAGGACAGATACATCAATTTGCGAGGTCTTCACTCCAGGAAATAGAAACAGGGATAATCTGCCATTAAAAGAAATAGTTCATTATGTCTGCTTCTTGGGAGCACATAAACTATATCCCTCACATACTTATGTTGCAAATCCTCACTTTAATGTGAAGGGAAACACCATGCCCCAGAGCTTTATTGTCCCCCTGTTTATTAGTACAAAAAGGTTTGTTGTGGTATGAAATCTTAAGCTTGTTGCAGTAATCAATCAGCTTCAAAGATTCTCTTCCCTAAGCCAGAATCATTACAAATAAATCAATTAAACATAAAATTTCTATTTTCAGGAGAATCACAATACTGAAAACCAGCAGTGCATCATAGTTAAGGAAAGGGAATTTACTGGGTTGTGGCTTCAAATATAAGACCCCTTTTTCTCTTTTTTCTTGAAAAATGTAAGAGATATTTCTTTTTAATTCTAGATAAAATCTGACTTATCCTCTTTTAAACTATTTTAACAAGACAAAATTATACATTTATGATAAAAATAAAGACCACTACATCTCTGGTTGTAAAAAGGAATAAGAAATAAATTTGCGCCACTTTGTACATTAAGAACTCCAAATTAGAGAGGACCAGACCCACAACTGTTGCAAAAAGGAATGTGTAATCTTCATTTTACTAGGTTATCTGCGAGGCAAAGTACCTGATATCAAGACATATATGGCAGTTTTCCCTTGAAAAATTCTGCCCTATAATTTTAAATATGCTCCTAACTTTTCTCATCATATTGGACAAGTGCCAACAGCAACATCTCTCCTCTCCTCTCCTCTCCTCTCCTCTCCTCTCCTCTCCTCTCCTCTCCTCTCCTCTCCTCTCCTCTCCTCTC
>JAUBNY010000700.1:6130689-6147344 GCA_032275445.1 Crypturellus soui
CTCTCCTCCTCCTCTCCTCCTCTTCTCTTCTCTCCTCTCCCATTTCTTTTGTTCTGCTCTGCAGTTTATTATACATAATCATATACTGAGCACACCTTGCAGAGGACTTCTGGCATAAATATCACAGCGTTCTGGAAAAAAAAAAAGACTTTCAATGAAATAAAGCTGCTGCCTTTAGAGCAACACTTCTGTCATACAGCTTGGAAGTTCTGTTATAAAGGAGATAGAGAAATATAGCAGAGAAAGGATGGTCTTTGAGGTAAACACTCCTCTGGATAGCTGTTTCTGCTGGATCTGCTGTTTCTGGCAGGTAGCTGCACTGTGCAGAAAACAGGCACAGGGTCATGTCTGGCTGCTGGGCATATCCTTTTTTTTCTGTATGTATCTGAGATTTGTTAGATAGAGACTTAGATCTGGCTTAACAACAGTGAGGAGGGTTTACAGTTGAACAGAAGATATAACAAGCTGAAGGCTTTTTAAATCAGATATCTAAATAAATTGATATTTTTTGTTTGATTTCAATAGGATATTAACCTCAATTTTGCCATTTTTTTCCATGAGCAGTATCAAAATGAATATTTTCTTCAGGATTAGTTCAAACAAAATTGACATGTTTTATATACTGAACTGAAGCCAACAAACCAGTCACCTTTACAGTTAACTGAGCATATGGTGTTGAGGAAATTGTAGGCTGAGTTCTTTCCTTATATCTTCTATCGCCAAAAGCAGATTTTCTTCTGAATAATGAGTATGCATTTTTTGCTCATGTCCTTGCTGGTACCACATAGGAGACAACTTTTGCGTTGAGAGCACAAGACTCAAACTTATTCAAAAGACAATATACATTCAACACGCTTAACAGGAGTGCATAGTTTAGAACCATAACTATCTTTACCTTCCATATGGTGTTTTTAAACCTGCATACGACATGAATCATCGTCTACTGGTTTTCACATCTCTTCATCACCTATAGATGGAGATCAGGACGCACAGGCTCTTTAGTCAGACAGCTAATTTTTAGCATAGAAATGCATGCATGAATGCATAGCATGAATGAATCAGGATTGCACATACAAATCCTGAAGTTTTCACTGTTTTCTATCCCTGTCTCTTTTCAAGATAAATTCTAGCTGCATTGTGTTCCACCTGCATAAAGACTAAATAAAAAATGAGGTCATAAAGATCACCTGGATGTTCAGACCCAGAGGATAACGTCAGTTCAAGCCCAGTATAAGGCACACACATTTTTCAGAGGGATAGAGAAAGATCGATCTGGTATGAGTAAATTCTGAGATCATATATTCTTTGAGGGAAGGAAAGAAAAATGATTTAAACTTGCAAATATATACCATTTTCTACATGAGGAAGAAATAAGTCTTTATGGAAAACAAAAACCAACCAACAAACAAAACAATTATTCTTTTTGGAAGTCATCTTCATTTGGAAGAAATCAGTAAATCAAGAAATCAGTATAATTTTAGTGATGGAACTGTTCATGCCTGTAGAGTTCACTATTATTCTTATGAAGTATCATAGCAGTGTAACTTACTGGTCTTAATCAGTCTCCTGGAGAGACTGCTTTCCAAGAGCCAGCAAATGATGTCTGAATGGATGAATTTGTATTTCTAGAGGAATCCCACCATGGACGATCATGTTCATGTCCTACCTGCTTGCACACTGGAACAAGTTCTGACAGGAAGGCTGTTGAACTGTCTTTGCTCCATCCTTGCAGTGTTCAGTACCAGATTATGCGTAGCCCTGAATAAACTGGTCTGAATTCAGTGCTGAACCTGCTTTAGGCAGGAGGCTATGTCAGATCTCCTCCCAAGGTCCTTTCCAGCCTGAAAAATTTTACAATTCTGTCATCTTCCCACAAAGAAATCCCACAAAGTCATCCAACAGTATCTCAAGAATCCTGCACAAAGTACGTGACTGAATTTCTTACTTTTAGACTTTTGCTTGTTTCTGGTAGGAGAGTGCAGTGAACTAGGCATATATTTCCTAAAACTGTTCTGAATTGGCACAAGTCAATCTGTTAATTAATTGGTTCTTAGATTAAAAATGGTAAAAATAGAGAAAAGTAAGGCAATACTTGTGCAGAAATGTATGTGCCAAGTAAAAAGTAAAAAATGTCAATCTTCTTACATATCACCATCAGCTTATCTAGTCATATATCCCTGACTGCAATGCTCATAAAATGGCACTGCTGTAAATAGCTGGCCCCACAGGGCTTTCTAGACTAGTGAAGCCAAAGAATTAATTCACGCTGAAATATGAAAATAAGGTTTAGGCAAAAGGAGAAAAAAAGAACATATTGGTACATTTGTGTGAAAGGCACCAACATTGGGAAAGCTACCCTCTCTTTCCAAAAACAAAACCAACTAAAGCCCTTCAGTAATATCCACTGGTTCCTTGATACATAATACACTGTGCATATGGTGAAATGTCAAAGTGCTCTTCCAGATTCACAAAAGAAACAAAGGCACAGAAAAACCACTTAATATAACACTAATACTTCCAGAAGGGTGGCAATAATTCTGTCACTCTATTCAGAGAAAAATATGAAGCATTCAGCTACGTTTTCTTTTGAGTTACCAGATGGTCCGCCTAAGAGAGAAAAAATATCCTCTATGAATTGATAGTGTACTTGCTTTATTTCCTTACCTCTCTGAGATAAGGTTGCATCAGGAGCTCTAATTGTTACAAAACACCTGCTCTGATAATAAAAAAAGTTGGGGTTAGAAAGAAAGTAGTCTTGTGATCGTGTTAGAAGGCTTGTTATCTGAAAGTCTGAAAGGCTCCCACAGACGTATCACCTTCGGAATGTAGCATCTTCTGACCTCATCACATAAAAAAAATCATCTCTATGCATCCATGTGATAATGGAGGATTTTAGTAAAGAATCTAAGAATTCACTATTCAGGGCTAGGTATTTTCATTATTAATAGAGAATGTCTTATTTCTACCCACAAACTATATTTAACTGTCATTTTGCTTAAACTCATAAGTGCAGCAAGTTTATAAACTGGGAAATCCTATTTCTAAAGGTATGAAGCATATTTTTTTTTGTGTGCTTATGAAAAGGGGGCACATTTCTAAATTAAGACCCATATATCTAAAATAAATATTTCTGGATGATGATTTTGACATTACTGAGAAAGACCTTTACTGAAATTTCCATGAACTGCTCACAAAGTGAATGGTAAATTAGATAAATTCGAAATGGCAATTATTACCTTCACTCATGGCAAAATCTCCATCTCTTGATATCTTCCAATCCAGAAAATCCATTTTTTTATGTTGAACTGCTCACAGTTTAACTCTGTGAGCATTCTGTGGTATATCATTAGATTAAGTAATATTTTTGCTCCCTCATGTTTTGCTATCTGTTATCTTGTGAAGATATCTCTCATTTTATCTCATACATTTTACTACTTCTATTGGTGTAGATTAAAGTACACTACAGTCAATGGCAAATCTTCTATTGATTACCTTAGATTTTGAATGAACCTTGATCACATAACTAGTGAAACAAAACATGCATTGTTTAGAAATGGTAAAATTATTGTAAAGGTTATTATTGTGATATTCTCCCTGTGACACTTTAATCATATATCCCAGTATCCAACTACATGCAACAGAGCCTTTAATTTTACCAGCAATCACTGGAAGACATTTCTGCTTTTTGTCTAGTTCTGGTAATATATTCCCTCTGCTTGGCCATGCATCTCAAGAGGCACTCCTGCTAATCTCTGAGTGCATTGTATACAGAGGGCTTGGGCTCTTGCTATGGTGTTTCAGGTGTCCCAGAACCTGAATTTAATGCATTTTTGTCAAAAACGGCCTTGCTGTTATTCATTTACCTTCTATTCCAGTTAAAGATAAAACTATCCATCATACCTTACAGCCTTACAGGCTTAAAAATATTTTTCAATGAAATAAGTGAAGGTATAAAAGGGAAATTGTGCATAAACTACTTACACAAAGATTAGATCAGAAAGGTCCATTTTTTCCATCTCTCAACTGACTTGCTGCTTTCTTTCTGACAAGCATGGCAATAACCTTTGTGCAGCCTGTCCACCTTGGCAAACTGACTTAGCAGAGCATCTTAGATCTTTCCAGATTTTATAGGATGTCTAAGGCCTGTTTTATCTTTTCCTCTGAATTCACTTTAGGAGACAGTCTCTTAATTATAACAAATGTTCTTTCCATAGTTGAGTAGATGTCTCTTAGTGTCCTTAACCAGTTAGTAAATGTCTCTCTATTTAGACAACATGTAAATCATAGTAAAACTGTAAAAAAAAATCCCTATCCTCCAAGAATGGCAACTTGGTATTTTTTGGTTTATAATATAGGTATCACTACATATATACATATAATATTACACTATATATCCACTACTATATATATAAATATTATAGTAACATGTACATCAAAATCATATGTGATACAAACTAATTTAATACAGTTTATCATGATTTTAAGTCGAGACCATACATGTTGACAGTCAATAACTTTGGGGTGACACTTGGCGTGGGATAGTTGATCCTCAAACTTTCTTTAGAGGCATGCTGTAATAATCACCTTCTTTCTCAGACACAGTAAAGATGCAATAAAAATATATATATGGACATTGTTCTTTTTTTAAAATGTAATCAATCTAGGTTCTTTACTGATATATTACTATGGCCTTAGAACAAGCATATTCTTCAGTTGCAGACATCAAAATACAGCAATTTGATATTTGAGAAGTTAATTAGAAAGTTTGATTCTTTAGACATTATCTGGATGCACAACAGGAAATATCACTAAGGGCCACATGTCAGTGAAACTATATCCTTATGGAATAAAGGGTATTTAGTGTCTGTAAAAGTATCAACATCTGGTGCACAATATTAAGTGGAAAAGGTGGATCATTTGGCACTGTATTGTGGACTACCCTGGCAGACTTTGGAAAAATAATAGAGATGTTTCTAAAATCATTTGTGGCAAGGGGCCAAATGTTGACATTTTTTACACAGCTGGACCTACCACTTAACCCTATGAAGTTTTGTATGACTTTCAGTATGGGATATGAATCTGTTTATTGCAAATTCATTTTAATAATCTGGTTGACCTTGTCCTTTCTGAGCTTTGAATAAAATCTATTTGACTCACTGAAAAAGCTAAGCTTGATACAGACACATTATAAAGTTTGGTAGTATTCAATGCTGTCTTCATTTTGCTGCACATAATGGTCCTATTCTTCACTGTTCATGAATTATGTAGGTCACTGCATACTCATGCCAGGAAAACCTTTCTAGCACCCCATACAATCATGTATTTTGTATATGTATTGACATGTATTATTGTGATCCTCTCAGAAATATTTCAGGGAAATACTATAATGTTAATATGACTATTTTTGTTTGTCTCCATCTGTAATGTCAAGTGCATTAGTTGTCATGAATGTAGCCATGCAGAGACTGAGGAAAAGAAAAATAAAAAGAAATGTTTTAAAGTGGATGCATGGTCAAAAATAACTTTGCTACACACAAAAACATACTGTTGTGTTACGGTTTGATTTTGCAGGTCTACAAGTTCATTTGCTTAAAGCAAGCATATTTTTCATTGTAATGATATAAAAGTAAAGCTTATCAGAAGTTTCCTTTTGAAATAATTAATAAAATAAGGGGGATTCACTGATGCTCTGCTCTTATCTTGATCACTGATCATTTTCCAAATTTCAAGCATGGTTCTCAAAAAATGCTATTGGCAGTCCTGTGCAGACCAAATATCCAGCATTTCTGAGATCAGCGATTTTAAAGCAGGTCTGTCACTCAGACTTTGCCAAACCTGCCGATTGATTACTATAGAAAATCTATTTTGGATTATAACTACCATTTGTTGAGTATCCTAAAATAGTAATATGGAATTATGGAATTTTACTGATAGTCCAATTTTGATTGAAATCTCTTTTTGACCATCTCTGAAATATGTAAGTCTCTCAAATGAATTTGTGGAAGAGATGGATTAGTATTTCTTTGATTTTTTTTCATTTAGGGAATAAAAGGATTTCATAGCTGAAGAAAGGGAGAGAAATTGATTTCTTATTTTTTCAAGTTGATTCAAAATATTCAAGAATCATTTGAAGCTGTTCAGGATGTGCAAAACTTTAGAGTTCTCTTAGTGATGTGTCATAGTGATAGTGAGAAAGACAAAAGTAAACTTTATTATTTTGAGATACAGATAATATAGATGATGTAATCTTATCTGAAAGAATTAGAGGGTTAACATGCTATTTAGTGCATTTACTAACATATTCTCATATATTTGGTTTGACATATCATTTTGGCAATTATCAGAAAGGAATTTCTGAAGTTTTAAAATCCTACAAATTAATGCTTTAGAGACAGAACTCCGAAACAGACTTATGGTACATTTACATGTAAGGCAGAAGTTGTAGGAAGGTGTGGAATGGAAGGGACTGTTTGGTTATTTAATGTGACACCAGTGAACACAGAAAACAGCAGAATAAAAGGATATCCTTGTTAGCATGATTCATGCAGGATTCTTGGCTGATCATGACCACCAGAACACACTTTGTGATTCTTTCCTTACCACCTTTTGAGACATGAAGAGCTAGAGATACACTCCAACATCCGAATCCACATTCCAGAGAAACGTGGACTGGAAATAGCATTCATTACTAAGCATTGACCTCTTATCTACCTTAAGTTCACTTTTAACACCAGTGCAAAAATAAACTGACCTGTTAAGTTACAACATCCAAAATAGATGGCTCTTACCGTGTTCAGATAAACACAGGTGGCAGAAGAAGGAAATTGCATTCCATCTGCTTATGCAAAACTTAGAGGATTTATCTGCCTCCCTGCCCTACCTTTCACAACTCTGTCTTGGCATGCAGCTGACATCTTGAGGTCACTTCTGACAGGCACTCTGTCTAGAGACAAGCCTTTATGCTCATTTGTGGTATTTGGCAGTAGGAAGTTATTCATGTGAAAATCTCCCCTTTTTTTCCCTGCCCACCCCAAAAAGGTCATCGTTCAAGTACCCAAGAGCTGTTTGACTATTAATTGCCCTAACCCCTCTAGAAATGCTAATTTACATCTGCCAGGCTAGAAGCAGATATCTGCATTTGACTGATGCATAAGAATCAGTCCTTCTGATGGTTCCCAAAGTAAGGCAGTGTGAAAACGGTGCAAACCTTATGCACTTATGATCTACATGGAATATCTGTACATGGACATGGAATATCTGTACTGTGGCCATTCAACTATATATAAAATGTGGAAACTCAGACTCTGAAACTTACAGTTTAGACATGCATTTTCAACCATAATTTATAAATGAATGAACAGTGTGGACACTTGTATATCTTTGTTGCCTCTTCCTTGAGTGATAAAAATATTCTTAGGAATTTAGGATCACAATGAGTTTGGGGTGAACAACCCATCAGTCTTGTCCGTAAAAGATGATCCATTTCCAGTTTTCTGATCACTCAGTAGTATTCTTAAACACAAAATACCTGGTTTCTCAATGTAAATTACTGTTTTCTGACTTGAAGAAATTTTATTTATTTTCAGTACAATAGTTTATTAAAAGAGGAAAATATTCACCCGGCAATCTAACACTGAAGTCACTAGCCGCTTTTCTACCAATACCCTTCCAAAAGCTGAAAATCTAGCCAGAATAGTACATCTATCCATTACCAGTAGTGAATCACAGAGCTGTCTTTTCCTTTCTCTCTTTTAAGCTTTAAATTTTCAGGAAATTACGATTGGAATCTCTTCCTTCAAGCTTTCAAATCTGTCATACTGCATCACAATCACTTTTTAAAGTCATCTGTGCACCAGTGAAAATCAAAGCAGTACCACGACTGGTTGTAAGGACTGCCAGTCTCTTAGAAAAACCAAGCTGATTAGTCCGTGCACAGAGAAGACAACAAGCGCATCTATTTGCTTTAAGAATTCATGCGTAGAGCTGTGTGCATCTTTAAATAGAAATAGGCTATGTGTTCTAACAAATGTGTTCTAGCAAATATGTCTATACTTAGAACACATAAAAAAAAAGAATATTCTAGGACACAAGTTCAAAGACAATTCTGTTCAAAGACACAAATGTTCTAATAAAGCAGATATGTATTAAAAGATTACAAATTTGATCTTTCAGAATAGTTTATTTTTTGTAAGATGTGCTGACAGTAAGTGCACCTTAGATACTCAGGGCAGCTCTCAACCAAGATGAGATTTGGTCTCAGGCAAATACCAATATAAGAAAGCAGTTATAGTTTGTTATATACTACTTGCCTGAAATGGGGAAGGAAAGTGGTTGTGTGAAATTTAGTCATTTAAGATAATGATGAAAAGTTATTTCATAAAATGGGGTTGGAAAAAGAGACAGCCAGCATTTATTTTGTCACCTCTCTTGGTCCTTCCTGGATGGTTTTCTGTCTTTTACTGCAAGTGACATTTAAATTTAGAGGAAAATAAAGCTATATTTATAAACTAGGAACAGGCTTTTATTATAAATTCACCTGAGTCCAGTTAAATGAGCATTCTTTATCAGTTCTGACACTTTTTAGTTCTACAATTGGACTTCTCCCAGTGGGCATTCTATGACATGGCAGAGATGAGAAACACCTATTTCTGGTAACAAAATAGAGCTTTTCTAATAAGAACAAGGAAACCAGTATTATTTCTAGAAATAGAAATAAACTATATCATTTTTTTTACTTCTCTGTAGAATTTCTCCTTGATTTTTGACCCTGTTATCTTGCTGTAATTTTAATGAAATAGCATACAATTCCTTTTATTTCCTTTTCACTCGTATAAGCCATTGTAAATTTATGCTTCAACTGAATAAAAATTTTAGGCTAATATCTAGTATCACAGCAAACAGGGATAATTACTCCTTTTCTGTTCTCCAGCCATCAGCTGAGCTTCTCACTCACAGTTTCTACTTTGCAACTTTCTGACCTTGTAGTTGCTCTTTATCCTCTCTGGATCCTCTTTCCTCAGAGGGAGAGTAAGGGAAGGAAAAAGTCTCCCAATTTCTCTCAGCAGGAATTTTGGCTGTGTGCTTGAAAGACTTCACTTTCCCACTGATCCTCCTATTCTTTTTAGCTTTTTCATTTTCCCAGCAGCATTTCTTTCCTGTTTCTGAGTGCATATTTTTTTAATCCTTCTTCATTAGCCAGCTACAGGCTTCCAAGGGTGCCATTTCCTGACAACAGGGAAATTTCTGTAGTAGTGGCTGGAGACGAAATACCATAGTGAAAATTATTAGCCTCTGACATACAGGAGGTCAGTCCAAATGATATATTAGTCCCCCTGGAATTAAGGTTTATAAGTCTATTATTTTAACATAAATTATAAATAAGTCTCAATCACCAGCTTTCATATTTTTCCTGATCCTTCGAGGGATTTAGTCAGTTAATTAATTTAAATTAGGCCTAAAATGTGAAGTCAGGAGAAATTGTTAGGTAGTTCTTGGAACCCCGTTCCACAAGCCTGATAGGATGAGAGAGATTTGCACTGTAATCACGTGCAAAATATGTGCAAAAGGAAAACCGCTTACTGGGTTTTACTAGGATTGTAGTTAGCAAACTGGAGGAAGATGTTGTCCCTGTCTGCCCAACACTGATGAAGTCATGGCTGTAATATTGCTTCCAGTTTGGGACCTCCCATTTCCAGAAGGTTCTTGAGAAAATAGAAAGTGTCCAGTTAGTACTGAGGGAAAATAAAACAGATTTAGTTATCTCAAGGGGATTAGTTATCTGAAGGGGAATCTGAACGAACTAAGGTCTTTTGTAGCAGCAGCTAGCAGAACAAACGATAAAGCTGCAGCTTAGGAGGTTTAAAGCTGACATTCAGTAAAAAATTTTCAGCAAGAAGATTACCCAGATAGGTAGTGACATCTCCCCCCGGAAACATTTCAGGCCTCCGCTAGAGAAAACCATAACTGATCTGATCTACCATTGGTAGCAGTCCTTCTCCACATTGGAGGCTGAACTTTCAGCTGTTCTTTCTAAGATTGGCTGATGTGATTGAATTAACTTTGCTTTGAAAATCTGGTATCTGAGGGATTGCCTGATGGTATTTAAAGCAGGAAAGTGAAATATCTGCCATTAATGTAGTACTGCTCTAAATAGGTGATGTATAGCCATGAATATATCACAGTTTGTGGGAATACTTTGAATAATTGAAGACTGAATTCCAGTTTCTTTCTAGTAAATCTGTGTCCAAATACTAAATATTTAAGGTAGATTGAATGTGAAAACTTTGCAATAGAGCACTAGTGCTGTAATTATTACTCCTTTAGTAATTCTGAATTGTAATGTTGTTACATGATATACATATGTAAAAGGATGAACTTCTCATGTGAAATCTTTTCAATTAAGAAGAATAATTTATAAGCTAAATAAGTCATAATTAATTTACAGTATTTGGTAGATCCCAGGCCTTAAAATTGGAAGTCAATTTTATCATTAATACTGAGGCTCAATCTTCAATCCCCAGTCACTTACATTTACATATGTGAGCCAGAGAATAACACAGAGTAGTTCTTATTTGAAAGCATCTGTAGGATCAGGCCCTAATGGATATGGATAGGTAGTAGCAAGAGAAGATACAAATTTTTAGCTTTTATAATGTCAACCTTTTACCACGATTTGGCACACAAAGAATACTACACAAAGCAACTGCAAATAGAAAAATGTGTCAATGTGTAGTAAGATTCCTATGTCAAAACAACATCAAAACATTCAAAGGAGCCATTTATGATGTCAATGAAAGAGCTACAATGCTACTAATTCACGTTGCTTCTCTTTTTCTTACTTAATTGTTTATGTGCTTTAAAGAACTATAGTTTTCTCAGATCCATGTTGCCACTTTGGAACAATTCAATTTCAGATACTGATAAACCCATGTACTGCCCCCAAACTGGCCAAATATATTTAGCATATGTCTGTAGCTCTTAAAATAAAAAGAAGTTTAAGCCTGCAAAGTGCTACATGTGACACCTTATGTTATCTTCCAAAAGCAATAAGATCAAACACAAGCAGATTACTTCAAACAAGTAGTCTATAGGAAGCTTGTGAGTTAATGAATCATGAATTACAGCCTCCAGCAGGAGACCAGAATCAAATCACAGGAAGTGAAATTTTCTTGTAATCTAATGCAACAAAACGTTTCACCCATTTTCACATCAAACCAAGTATTTTCTAACACAGTAGAACACACATGGAGTTTTTACATTGATTATAATTATCATTGTTTTATTTTTATTTCTATTCTTACAGTGCAGAGGGAGGGTAAAGGTTTTTACGTAAAATTAAATTAGGGTTTCCAAGCAGGAAAGGCTGAAAAAGTATAGCAGTAGATAAAAATGAAAGGAGATCTTAAACTAATTTCTAATACAGGTCTTCATACAATTGAAAACTATTGGAATTTGGAATAACTGAACATAATATAGAAGACTATATTCTTGTGAAAGAACGACAGCCTTACTCAAGACAAAGATCTATCAGAAATCTTGTTTTTTTGCTTTATGTCTACAGTATTCCTGTAGCAGCTTTGTGTTCTTACCCTCTTTCTAAAAACTGATTAAAATTTAGGATCATGATTTGAAGAATGCCTAGATGTTAGACAAGGAATATTCTCTAGAGGATGCCAGAGGAATTGACTCAAGTGAAGAAATCCTAACTGATCCTAAAATTGAATGCTTCAGTCATTCTTCTGAATCTAACTGTATTAACAAGATAATCAGTTTATAACAATTATTATTCTTCCAAATGTATTTCAAGCATTTCAATTCCTGTGCATCAGTTCAGACTGATTATGGAAACTGAGGACTTTAAACCTCAGTTACAATCGGGAATGGATATTTGTTTCTTCCTTCCAAATGTAATTATTACATATTTGTTATAAACTCATGTAAACAAGAGTGTCTTCTCTTTTGTAGTAGTCTTGTTAATAAAATTTGGCTAATTACTTTCTGCCTGTCTGCCTTTCTTGAGCCATTTCAGCTGAATGCCTTTTGTCCACACTGTGTGTCTTAAACATCAGTGACTTCCCCTGACAATTCTTCTCTCCTCTTTCCTCACCTCACTCAGACACATACAAAAGCAAAAAGCTGAGAGAATAAATGGTCTTGCACCATGTTCTGAAGGTCAACAGATACAGGATTTGTAAGCCCAGTTGAGAAAAAAATTCTGAAGTCAAGAGCTTTGGTAAAGTGTGCAACAGCACTTTAAATTGAACTTTGGCTCTATTTTAGAGTATATAGAATGGGTTCTGTTAAACTAAGATTTCTGGAACAGAATGCTTTTTTTTCCCATAAGCAGCAGTATTAAGGCCTTGATCTCAGATCCCTTCTTTTAGCAATGCTGTCAGAACCTCTTCAAACTGGAACCTGAATGTTTTGAAAAGGCTTCCTTCCTTACTGAGGTTACCATTTGGATATTTAAAAAAAAGTTCAAAAACACCTGGATATTTAAGCCATGTTTGTTTCAGCTGCAATTCTGCAATTTTTGTTTTCTCCATCTCCAATTCTCCTTTTTCTCTTTGCGGCAACAAAAATATATGGTGTATGTTATGTAATTTCAGCACTGAGGAGTTAGAATATTGCTGTGATCTATAACAGTAGTTTCTGAAAGAGTGTCTGCTGTTTTGAAGTGTCTAAACTGCTTGAGTTTATAAAGATGCATCTAAGCAAGTTAGCTATTTGCAAGTGTTAATATCTGGAAAGGAGAGAAAGAAGGAAAGCTCATGCCATAAATATTTAAAACTAACCAAGCTAGATTGCTGTCTACATGAGGCAAAATTAAATTATTTCAATTTTTAATGGAAAGCAAATGATATTATTGTTTTTTTCAGACATTGAATGTTGACAAAAACGACCCTGGTTTTGCTTTACTTTTCTAACTAATCACACCCGTAGTAGTAAAATAATGGAAAGAACTCTAATAATATATTTTTGAAAAGTATGTTTTCATTCTGCAAATCATTTAAATACACATCTTTTAAATTCTTGCTATGAATAAGTTCAAGGACAAGAAGATGTGTGCACGTGCATTATATCTGAACATCTCCTGGATTTCATATTACTTTAACTTATTGCAATACTTAAGCTTGGTATTCACCAGAACATGATGTGTCTGTAAACATAATCTTTAAGGTAGTATCCGAAACTGCCACTGGAAAAAGAATGTCTATTTTTTTATTAACTATGCAGTTCTTCCAATGACTTTCCTACCTATTTGATTTAGGTTCGTGAGCTGAGTTTTGCAGAGGTACATGGACGGAGAAATTAGGAAATGTGTTTTCCACATAAAAATCATTAAAAATTGCAAATAATGCTGGCGATGTGACTCAATCTTTCATTTACCTGAAGATAACGCCCAGAATTTTCTGCCTTGTTTTTCTCTCCCTCCTTTTCTTCCCCTGCCTTCTCTGTGCTGGTTCATATCTCTAGCGCTACAGATTTTGCCTTGCTTTCTGTTCTTTATTTGTAAGGCTACTCTTCTCATCGAATATGCTTTTTGCTGTACTCAGTCATCTTTGTCTTTAAATAGCTCACTGAACTGTAGCTGTGTAGGAATTGATTGGGCCTACATCAATGGCTTGGTGCTCCACAGGGAACTACTGAGGGCCAAGTTATCACTATGCTCCTACACAGCTGGTTCCTGTTAAGTTGAGTCTGAGATGCTGTATAGGTAACATTATGGTAGGTAAGCAATAAGCAGTGCTATGAGACCTTTGCCTTTTATGGCTTTTCACAGTGTAAGGGAAACATGAGATTAAAATAAATATATAAACAAAACAAGAAAAAGCACTAGTGTTGCTCACCTACTGGTAAGGATCCTGAATATCATTGCGTTATTGAGTGTGCCGCTTTGCATCTTAAGGTCTCAGGCTACCAGCAGGATCACAGTACATGCTACAGCTTAGCTCTAGGAGCAGCTTGAACCCAGGCTGCCTGTGCTGAGACATCCATGTAGCTGAAAAATTAGTATGTGATGGAGTACTCTCACACATGCCTCCCAAATGCAGACAATCAAACCCAATGTAGGCAATCAAACCAGCATACAGCTCCAGCAAAAGAGCTTAGTGATTCTATTGGATTCCTGAGGAAAACTCAAGCCTTTTACAGGTGGATACTACTTTCTAGTTTTTATAGAAGGATGAAACTGAGAAATAAAAATAATGTCATGCCTGTCTTTCCATGGTTTTCAACATCTAATCAAAAACGGCCTGGAATGCTAAATCTCGATTTCAATCCATACAGCACCATATTTCTGGTTTGTTGGGCGTACCATTTCAGTTTAAGCAATAAAATACATATGAGTAGATTCAGATACCCCTAACGGCTTCATTAGCTCTGTGTACAAGAATGATGTTGACTGAGCTACAAAAATGAGTGAAAAAATAAAAAATTTACTTAAGTATTTGTAAGTCATTTGATAAACAAACATTTAGCTTTGGAGATGTCTGGAAGGCTAAACTTTAAAACTGCCAAGACAGGGGTCAGCTGAATAGAATAGCACCACATTGAAAGACTAAATGAACAAAAAATCAAGAATATGTCCACATAACTGAGTATGTAATGTACAAGCTGTATATCATATGCTGAGAAAGCTCTAAATTATTTCTTTCTGCTGCTGCCTAAACTGTTCTAAATTCATGAGAATTAAAAGAAAAAGGGATAATAGGAAGCAAAAATAGCTGTGTTCTTTGTACTAATCAAATCCTCTGATTATGTTCTTTTTGGGACTTTGTTTTTTAATGAAGATAATCTCAAAAAATAGGAAAAAAGAGTAGGACAGACAGACTTGTTTTACAGGAGTTTTTTTCATTATGGCATAATACAGGGAGGTAGGAAGGGAGTCATGAATGAAGATTATTGTTTGCCAAAAGCTCGTAGGATTTCTGGTTGCAGAAAATACAATTACTATCTTAAAAATACTCACTCTTGAAATGGAAGAAAAATAATTTAATAATATACTTGAAAATTGTTTCAAAAACATTACAACCATGATGGACTGTTTAAAAAAAATACTGAGCAGGAATGAAGGAGAGAGTAATACTTGGCAAGAATCTGTTTTTTGAGACTGGAGGTTTATCATCATTTCTAACTTGCATGTGGAAGATGAATGCTTCTTCAGAAGAAGTCACTTTTGGGCAAGGTTCTTCTCCAGGCAAAAAGTTTCAAGATTCAGCTCTGGGAAACAAACTGCTGCTTTAGCTAATTCTAGTGATTTATTCAAAGCGAATTTTGAATTTGCTTTTACTTCTCTTTCTTTTTGCCTTTTGAGTATGATGCTTACTCATATTAAGCTCAGAAGTTACTTTTTTCCTTATTTTCAGCTTTATTAATACTGCTTGAGCTCTGAAGAGGTACCATGGAGAGGGAACATTCGGAGACCAAGTGAGTCGTCAGGCTTGGAGACACGAAACTCGCTAAACACAAGCACTTTTACACATGATTTGCATTGATGTAGGGACAGAAATAGGATCACTTTATTTATAGAGATAACTCTTAATAGACATATTTCAAGAATAATTTCTGAATTTTTTGTTCATCCGAAATAAATAAAAAAAAAAGCGGAGGTCGGGGGGAGGAAAGGCAGAGAGAATGGAAAAAAAGGCTGGGAAGCTCCAGGAAATAGTCTGATTATTTTTTAGAAATGCTCTTGCATGTTTACATTTTCTTGCTTTGTAAAATGCAATTGTCCATGTAAAACGACTTGTTATGAGCATATGGCAGTGGAAAGACAGAAAACCCACCAGAATAATGCCCTTATTACCAAGGGGATTGTTTGAAACAACATAATGGCTAACATGTAAGAGGCCAAGAAGAAAATGAGAACTCCGATAGACCTGGAAAATTCATCATGCTGTTTGTGCAGAATCACTAACTCTTAAGTTGCTAGTTTACAAAAAAAAAATCTCTAGATTTAAGTTAAGGTAAAAAAAAAAGTGTGATTATCTTGGACTATTAGAACACTGTCTTGTATAATCAAATGCCTTGTAAAATAGTCTTATAAAATTGAGCTCAGCTGTGTAATTATCTATTTACTTTCCAATTCATTCTAACTGCGAAGTGAAATTCGTTAGCTTAAAATTCAGATAGGCAAAGGAAATAGCAGCTAACAGTTTTACTCCGTATTTTGGCTAACTTAGTAAGAATGCGTGTAGAGTTCTGAGGTTCTTCAGTGAAATGCTTCGTCTCTTGCTTTATGTTTTTCTTTTGAATATCTGAACTAATATGGTGAATGTTGCACTAAAGTTCTCCAGTTTCATTTGGTAAGTTTGGTGTGGAACTATTTCTGGAAGAGATTAATCGTAGAATCATAGAATCACAGAATGCCTAAGGTTGGAAGGCACCTCTAGAGATCATCTAGCCCAACCCCCCTGCACACGCAGGGCCACCTAGAGCACCTGGCACAGGGCTGCATCCTAGCGGGTCTTGAAGATCTGCAGAGAAGGAGACTCCATAACCTCTCTGGGCAGCCTGTGCCAGGGCTCTGTCACCCTCACTGGCAGGAAATTTTTCCGTAAGTTCCTGGGGAACTTCTGGTGCTTCAGTTTATGGCCATTTCCTCTAGTTCTGTCGGTGGCCACCACTGAAAAGAGGCCGGCCCCATCCTCCTC